>CM026196.1:1234145-1712550 GCA_014825925.1 Bombus breviceps | reverse complement strand
TGTACTGTCAATCTCTTAACATATTTATTTTGCATGTGACTTTCAATAAAACTTCGTTGATAAACATTTTTATCTTCATCATTTCAAAAAGAAGAAAAGAATTCCTACTTATTTCTATGCCGATCTCCCTGTAAATCTACTGGTTACGTACAGTGTACTGTCAATCTCTTAACATATTTATTTTGCATGTGACTTTCAACAAAACTTCGTTGATAAACATTTTTATCTTCATCATTTCAAAAAAGAAGAAAATAGTTTCTACTTATTTCGATGCTAATTTCCCTGTAAGCCTACTGGTTACGTACAGTGTACTGTCAATCTCTTAACATATTTATTTTGCATGTGACTTTCAATAAAATTTTGTCGATGAACATCTTTATCTTCATCGATCCAAAAAGAAGAAAAGAATTTTTACTTTCTTAAAATTTCAATACACTGACAATAAGACCGCAATTGCAGTTGCAAGTATCCTTCAAATTTTCCAGAAACATCTACCTTACGTAAAATTCAGACTCTGAGACGATGATCAGTAATCACTTAGTTGCCAACCCAACATTATAGCACCGATCCCAAACTTCTTACTTCTTTTCTAACCTCAGATTCATTGTACGCAAGATTTAGACATTAAAACTGACGATTCCAAATATCCTTCTTCCTTTTCAATCTCAAATTTCCTTTCATCGAACGTAATCATAGCAACATCCTTCCTCTCTTTCCATCTGAAATCCAAAAACCCAAACTTTGACATTAAACCCACAATCCCAGCTGCTAATAGACATCTGCTCTGCCTTCCAAGCATTTTAAATTTACAAAAAAAGATCTGCCTCCGTCGCATAGTCAACTATCACAATCCCCAACCGAATATTCCAACACCAATTCGTCCGCCTGCAAATCTTCGTCAGAAAATTTCAATTAGAAGCCCCGCCGGCTGTTCCTGGAGGACTCTTCCTGGAGGCACGTTCTCTTCTCAAGACAACCCTAGTTTGCTTTCCGTGTGCGTCACCGTGCTCGCATTAAATTCCAATCTGTAACATCGACGTGCGTTCGTTTCCACGCTTTAGGCTACGTTCGAAGAAAATGGGAAGGGTGGACGACGTCTGATTAGACGAGTTATTCGGCTGGGGGCGCGAAAGGAGCCAGCAACCGATGATGGTTTGCTCGGTAATTCTTGGCGGATCCATGGCTGGCAAAAAAGGCCACGGATCCAACGGTGTTTTTCACGATGGCTTGTTCGAGGCGTCTCATCAGTCACGTCGCCGGCTAGCAAAGCGGAGGCGCCAGCCCACAAGACTCTCCTTCGAAACGCCGATGTGTCAATTAATCCCTGCATCCCCCGGGATACGACTAGGCTAGAGGCTGGATTATCATTACCCTCCTTGCTATCTCCTTCCAAGGATGTGCCACCCTGCCGATCAGACATGGTATCTTCCTCCTGCGCCCATGGAGATGTTGTCTTCGTGGCAAGCAGACAAGCTACTCGTCGTCACCCCTTTTGCAATTAATATCGTCGCGATACTCGCTGTGTTCGGGCGATTCTTACGTGGCTTATTCGAGTGTCGTGTGATAGTTCGACGAATCTCTTCGAAGAAGAATTGGACAGCAAGTGGCGTGGTTGAAGAGGTGCTTTCGAAAGAAGTGGATTTTGATGAATGTGCATGTGTAATGGTTATGAGAAATGATGATTAATGATGGTGATGAAGTTTTCTATGATACGGTGCATTTGAAACGATATCGGTAAATCTATGAACAGAATTGAAGAAAATACACTTCGACAGAGGTCTGTTTCGTCTTGGGTTGCATATTTTGCGTCTTCAAGTTTTCCATAATTGTTTAACGTTCGTAAATTGTTTAGATATAATTTTGTATTATTTCATCGGCAGCGATTAGTTGAAGTGTGAATTTTCAAAGGTGTAATTAAACGAACGACGATCGAAGTTGTGATCCAGTTAACAATGGGAACAATCCGAAGAAACTGGATATAATTCTTTAGTTAGATTTCCAGGTTGTTAAGAGCCATAAACGCATTGCTTGACATTTCATCGCATCTTCGCGATCTAACTTTGCTGTCTAATTACAAAGTCCATGACAATGAAGTACATAGAAACAATGAAAATGTACTAACGAGGGAAAGTGTGGCAGAAAGAAACGGGAAAGTGCAGAGTCAAATGAGCCTCTCTGAAAGGATCAAACAGAGAGCCTTTCCCCTTACAGGAAGAACAAATCTTTTTCGATTCAACTATTTGTCATTATCATAAAATTCTAACAAATTTACTTCACCTTATTTCACAATTTTTTTCCTATAGATCACTGATTAATGAATTTTCAAATGTAACTAATCTAACTAACCTAAGCTGAGATTCATTTCAAATGTAACTAACCTAACCAACCTAACCTACTTGATTCTGTTTCTTTCGTAAACCATTGGACACTTCTTTGATTCTTCTAAATGTAACTAACCTAAGCTGAGATTCATTTCAAATGTAACTAACCTAACCAACCCAACCTACTTGATTCTGTTTCGTTCGTAAACCATTGGTCACTTTGATTCTTCTAAATGTAACTAACCTAAGCTAAGATTCATTTCAAACGTAACTAACCTAAGCTGAGATTCATTTCAAATGTAACTAACCTAACCAACCCAACCTACTTGATTCTGTTTCTTTCGTAAACCATTGGACACTTCTTTGATTCTTCTAAATGTAACTAACCTAAGCTGAGATTCATTTCAAATGTAACTAACCTAACCAACCCAACCTACCTGATTCTGTTTCGTTCGTAAACCATTGGTCACTTTGATTCTTCTAAATGTAACTAACCTAAGCTGAGATTCATTTCAAACGTAACTAACCTAAGCTGAGATTCATTTCAAATGTAACTAACCTAACCAACCCAACCTACTTGATTCTGTTTCTTTCGTAAACCATTGGACACTTCTTTGATTCTTCTAAATATAACTAACCTAAGCTCAGATTCATTTCAAACGTAACTAACCTAAGCTGAGATTCATTTCAAATGTAACTAACCTAACCAACCCAACCTACCTGATTCTGTTTCGTTCGTAAACCATTGGTCACTTTGATTCTTCTAAATGTAACTAACCTAAGCTCAGATTCATTTCAAACGTAACTAACCTAAGCTGAGATTCATTTCAAATGTAACTAACCTAACCAACCCAACCTACCTGATTCTGTTTCGTTCGTAAACCATTGGTCACTTTGATTCTTCTAAATGTAACTAACCTAAGCTCAGATTCATTTCAAACGTAACTAACCTAAGCTGAGATTCATATTACGACTATCTAACAGTTGCAGTGTGAGATATGAAATTCAATCTGCGTCGTAATATTCAAAATATTTATTCATTGATCGAATAGAAGAAATAGCCAATTTCTTGCAACTTGCGACGTTGTAATTATTTAAGAGTATCTTATGATCAAATTATTATAATTATTATAAAAAATATATTATATAAAATATAAATAATATTATTATAAAAAACTACACCAGATAAGAGAAAACCAATCTTCTAACAATATTCTACCTAAAACGTACAATGAAGAGAGTGTCATAAAAATTATTTTGCAGTGTCTTGTGATCAAATTATTAATAAAAACTACACCAGATAAGAAAAAACCAATCTTCTAACAATATTCTACCTAAAACTTAGAATGAAGAGAGTGTCATAAAAATTATTTAACAGTATCTTGTGATCAAATTATTAATAAAAATTACACCAGATAAGAAAAAACCAATCCTCTAACAATATTCTACCTAAAACTTAGAATGAAAAGAGTGTCATAAAAATTATTTAACAGTATCTTGTGATCAAATTATTAATAAAAATTACACCAGATAAGAAAAAACCAATCCTCTAACAATATTCTACCTAAAACTTAGAATGAAGAGAGTGTCATAAAAATTATTTTGCAGTGTCTTGTAATCAAATTATTAACAATAAAACTATGTCAGGTAAGAGTACAGCCTCTAACAAAATTCTACCTAAAACTTAGAATGAAGAGAATGTCATAAAAATTATTTAACAGTATCTTGTGATCAAATTATTAATAAAAATTACACCAAATAAGAGAAAACCAATCTTCTAACAATATTCTACCTAAAACGTACAATGAAGAGAGTGTCATAAAAATTATTTTGCAGTGTCTTGTAATCAAATTATTAACAATAAAACTATGTCAGGTAAGAGTACAGCCTCTAACAAAATTCTACCTAAAACTTAGAATGAAGAGAGTGTCATAAAAATTATTTAACAGTATCTTGTGATCAAATTATTAATAAAAATTACACCAGATAAGAAAAAACCAATCCTCTAACAATATTCTACCTAAAACTTAGAATGAAAAGAGTGTCATAAAAATTATTTAACAGTATCTTGTGATCAAATTATTAATAAAAATTACACCAAATAAGAGAAAACCAATCTTCTAACAATATTCTACCTAAAACGTACAATGAAGAGAGTGTCATAAAAATTATTTTGCAGTGTCTTGTAATCAAATTATTAACAATAAAACTATGTCAGGTAAGAGTACAGCCTCTAACAAAATTCTACCTAAAACTTAGAATGAAGAGAATGTCATAAAAATTATTTAACAGTATCTTGTGATCAAATTATTAATAAAAATTACACCAGATAAGAAAAAACCAATCCTCTAACAATATTCTACCTAAAACTTAGAATGAAGAGTGTCATAAAAATTATTTAACAGTATCTTGTGATCAAATTATTAATAAAAAACTACATCAGGTAAAAGAAAACCAACCCTCCAACGATATTATAAGAAACACACTACCCTGAACATTTTGTACATTTTTACATCTTACGAGTATTCTTCACACTTTTCCACATCTAAATTTCCCACAAACGCGTAAAAATTAGTAGTCCACTTGTAATCGACTTCGTCTCTGTCCCAAACATTTTACATCTTAAAATTTCCAGATAGAAGGTCGGGTCATCGCGAGGGGGTGTCGTCCAGCGTAACGATAACGTCCGGCAAGAGAGGGTTGGAAGGCAAAACGCGGCCAGGGGGGAGGGAAATAGAGTGACAGAGAAAGGGAGAAGAGGTAGATAGAGACGACGAAGAGAGGATCGGTGGCAGAGAGCAGGCCCCGTGAGTTATGGCCGTCCCGACGCTCTCTCCCGTTGGCCCTGGGCTCAATTTACAGATGATTCCGCGTGTTACCGCCTGGCCAACGACTGGTTAACCTTCCTGCCGAACACTTAATCTTCCGACGTGTCCCGCGACCGAATCGGCCCGCGACTTTCCACGGATAACCGAGCCGACGACAGAGCAATGGCCTCGAGATAAATGGAAACAGAACACGGTGCCTGTTTTGGCTCTGTTTTGGCCCATAAACTAGTGGCCACCCCTTTGATCGCGCGACCTTGCGTCGAACGACCGCGTCGGGGTCCTCCGCCGTAGATTTATTGGTCCTCGATGGGACGACAATAGCCAACAAGTTGCTGGAAAATGGATCGTGGTCCTACTCTGCCTCCTGTTTACGTTGATGCTACGTCAACTGGACGAAATTTTACTTTTACTAAATCAATTTACGTTATTCAATTCTATGAAGCACATGTTTGCATTGTTCAATTCTGTCAATTTTATTCCGCGAAGAAGTCACTGTTGTTGTGTTGTTTCTTACGAATCTTGGAAGTCAGGACACGTTCTGATATGGAACGTATAAATAGGTGCATTTTATGCGTATTTCACGTAGATAAGAGACTGGGATTTGTTAAAAATATTGCTATATTTTGTGATGTAATAATTTCAAATAATTAAAGTTTATTGGGAATAGTCGTGAAGATTGGCCCATCCAAAGCAGCGTTTATCTTTCATTTCTGCTGTAATTTCGTTCGAAGAATTTGAAGAAAGCACAGACCTTGACAACTTCGTTCGATGTTTCGAGGAGAAAGTTCAGATCAAAAATCGCGCGTTTCGCAATTCCATTAATTAACCAGAAGGTCAGGACGACACAAACAATAAGTCAATTACACCGCTATCGATGCTCATTCGTAACACGATCCTTCGGAATTACAGCGTTTCCTGTTGCACAATTTGAAGACGACGATTGCTAACAACAGAGGAAATTGCGTTAACGTCAAATACAACGTCCTCGATAACAATTTTTTCTCGGGTGTTAAACCTTCCGAACAAAGATGCCAATCAACATGCAGCAGTTAGACTAAACCAGAAACATTGCTAATTTTGTAAGAAATTTGGCAACCGGGACTAAGATACACCATACTTCATTATCATCAAACCATCGACAAATGTGGAAGACAACCAAACGAAAAAGCTAATGGACGTTGACCGAGAGTAAACCAGAACGAATGACACAATGGCCGAAGACACCGGATTCCAAATTCTGTGCAGCATGTGGACGCGATGATTCTTGTTCCGGAAGGCAATAATTCATCCTCAATTGAAAGAGTTTTCGGAAGGCCCGCATGTGTTAGCCATCGGTCTATCGATTGTCTGTACGGCAGGCTCACGTTTCGCCCAACGATACATCATAATTTGCCGGCGAATGTTTACGAATGCTTGGGAAACGCGCGGTTTTCGCACGTGACGAGGTCCAGATGCCGTCCCGTCGAGAAAAGGAGTGGCTGCTGGCTGTCATTAGCCGTCGGACAACGGGCACCCCGTGGCGAGCCGCAACGTGTCGCCGGACAGACGTTCCACATACAAGCGCTACAGGAATCATGGCGTTAATTGACTGGCAGTGCGGTAGCTTCATCAGTGGACTGCGGATATTTACGCAATTTTATATTTTTACCCATGTGGAATTCGAATAGAAATTCGTTTCTACTAATTGCTATAAATTCTCAGGTTTAGCATATTTTATATACTGTACAGATACTAAGGAAGTTTCGTTAAATATTATTTATTATTAAATGTAACATAAATAAGTAAGTACTGTGGCGGCACTCGACCACGGAACTTTCCAACGGCTTCGCGATACAAAGCGCTATACCTTCAAAGCGTAAGGCTGATATGCCTAATGTACCATCGATATCCTTGCGGTTCTTTCGCCGAATATTTGGAAGGATGCATACGCGGCAACGTCGCCGACATCTAATAAACGCGTGCATAGTGGGGATATCGAGGGGCAACAAAGAAAAGAATCCGTTTGGTTTCAAACCAAAGATTCATTGCGCCCTGAGCTGCGAAGTGCGAAAAGTTAAGCGTCATAGCGAAGCAAACACAATTAGAGATACGTGATTATTGATTCTTGATAGTTAATCGTTAATTGTTGACTGTTGATTATTAACAGTTTAATAAACTTATTGTTGAACATCAAGAGTACTTCTTGTGGGCACCTTCACCAACATACCATCTCAGTACTAATTTTGCTTATTCGCTAAATAATCTATAACGCTAGTGCTAGTTCGATTAAACTTCACTGACTATACTTCCACTGACTATATTTCTGTAGATTTTTGTATTCCTAATTTTTCTAAAAGTGCATGGACATTCGCAAATTTGACTAAATAATCTATGTGCTGTGAAAAAATAAAAACTCAGTATAACACTAGTGCTAGTTCGATTGAAATTCACAGGTACTTCCATTTTGACTCTGACTATATTTCTGCAGATCTTTGTATCTCTAAGTTCTCTAAAAGTGCATGAACATTCGCGATATAATCATCGTAAATTTGGCTAAATAATCTAATCTGCTATAAATAAATAAAAGCTAAGTATAATACTAGTGCTAATTAAACTTCACAGATACTTCCACTGACTATATTTCTGTAGATTTCTGTATTCCTAAGTTCTCTAGAAGTGCATGAACATTCGCGGTATATTCATCGTTATTTGGTCGATGGTACAATTATTCCGTGAACTGTTATGGTGACGTTTGTGGGTGTTGGTAATTGCTCGGTTAAATGGAGTAGTTTTCGGTCCGATCGGAGGTCTGTTAAGGGTAGCGAACGTAGGCATCTAGAAGACTATTTTCACTTGTGTTTACGAGCTCTCTTCTGTAATTGATTTATACCCTACAATTGCACACCATTAAATGTCCTGTCCGAAGTGAATAGAAGGTTGATAGGTGTTGATGAATGACGGATCGCTGATCTTTCTTCAATGCTTAACAATGACACGTCTGTTAATGTGTAAAAGGGGTGGTTTTATGTTCTAGTGGTCTGATTCCTGACTCAGTCTTTATGCGCAGATTGAAGATTAATATATAACAGTTGTAATAACTATGGGAAACTGCAGGAATATTAAAGATAATTGTAACGCTTTTTGAGTCATAAATGGGGGATTTCTGCGGTTGTAAAGCCGCGTGCAGTAAAAATGGTAATCGAATCCTATCGCTCGCGTTAATTGACTCGAACGTTCATCGATTCACCGCAAAGAGACTTGGACCAAACGAACCCCTGAAACGTTCTGTAGGGTCCTCGTAATTGATATTGTAACTTACATGGTACAGTGTAATCGTATCTGTCGAATTACAAGTGGGGTGCCTTTTAGGTCCATTCATCTGCTTCTCAACATGCAACGTTGTATTATCATGTGGAACTCATTTAGAATTGAACTCTGCTCTATTTTATCTGTTTTTCTAAAACATTTCTAAACTCATACTATCGAATTACCAATATACATTTGTTTTCGTCTCTTTTCTGAATTTCTTTCCATTAAATAATTCAAAACCGTTGTAACAATAAGTACATCAATTTACAAGAGGCTGTCAAATATTATTAACAGTATTGGCACGACGATTTAAACTTTATAATTTCCTTCGGCTAAAATTTATTTCCATTATTCTACCTACGCAATTAAATATACTTAAATCGAATTACAACCCCTATGCTCCTACTTTTTCAATTATTTCTCACGAAAAGCTTCAAAATCTCGTGATAACAAAAGTCCGCCATTTTCCAAGATTATTTCCAATTTTCACTATTCTCACTTACTTACCTTGTTGGTTGCTTTTCCTCGTAGTCTTTTTCTCTTTCATCCACGGGTACTCGGGCACGTTGACGGACGGATCGGCGACCCCATGAGGGTCCATCATAGCGTGGTAGCCAGGATGATGGGATCCAGGGCTGATGGATCCTCCGGTTCCTGGAGAGTGTTGAAGGCTCGCGTCGCCAGCCAGCTGGGGCAACGCGGTCATGAACTCCGCCATGGAGGGTTGGCTGTTGATGAAGCCTGTCTCCGCGGAGCCGCATGTCGGATCCATGGCTGGGTGATGTGTCCCGTGCGGGGGCAGCCCGGCTGGGGCACCTGCCCCCGCGGCCACCGTGGCCAGCCAGAAGCCACCCCCTCCGTCGTTCGCCAGGACGGGTGTCGTCGGCCTCGTCTTCACGCTCGCGATCTCCTTACCCGCGTGGACCAACGCCTCGAGCTGCCTTCCGGCTGGCTGCACGCTGCCGCAACCGTTTAGCTGCGTTGGATCCTCGCGGTTCTCTTGCTGATGCGACGACAATTGTTGTTTGCCTCGCATAGACGAGGATACACTGATTCTTATATTCTTCCTTGCTTTCGTAAGGATAACGGGGTAGTTTGATTGCTCAATATTTTTATAGTATTTGTAGTCTGTATTTTCACTGTAACCGACGATCTTGGTCGAGCTGTGCCATCAGAAACACGAGAATGATATTACATCCTGAAAGAATCCTTCGCACTGCAGTTTCAGCATACACCACGAGTCATAATCGCGTGTTCACTTAGCACGAGCAATATATCGCCGCTAACGAAAACAGAAGGACCTTGGCCAGGTCCAACCCGTCGTTCACGACAGCTGCTTCCACTTGCTGCATTCACGGGGCCATTTCTCTGTCGAGTTCACTGCAGATCGAAGCACGACGGCACACAGAACACTCGCATGTCCGCGAAAACTCACCCCGTAGCTATCACACCTCGTATCATCACATAACCTGGTCCGTGCGGCTGAACCACATAACGCGAAAGCACACTTTCACAGAGGAAATCGCTGCATCGATAAACAGACGTTACGCTAAATCGGCAGCACTGAGACTGGCGCGCACTCGATCGCATACACTACGGCTACCAGGAGCGTTCCGATCGGTCGGAACCCAGGCAGGCAGGCAAGCAGGCAGGCAGGCAGGCAGGCAGGCTGGCTGGCTGGCTGGCTAGGCAGGCGAGCCAGCGAGCGCAATGTACACTTGCCGAGTGACGTGATGGAGGAGGAGAATGATGCGGAGGTGGAGGGGTTCGAGAACGGCAACGCCGGAGAGGTGAACTGTAATCGACAGAGAAGATAGAAAGAGAGAGACAGAGTGAGGGAGGAAGGGGGAGAGGGAGACGGAGAACGGAACAGAGAGCGAAATGGAGGGAGAAAAAGGATGGGTAGGAGTCGCCTTGGAGGATCGAGTTCGATGGTGGCGGAAGCAAAGGGTACACCAGAGGTGTAGAGGGGGCAAGAGGAGAGAGAGACTCTCTCGGTGACTTCCACTCGAGGCTGGCACCCTGACGAATTCCACCGCGGTCTTTTTCGCTTCTCCAATGTTCTCCGTGGCGTGTCTCTGTTGTTACTGCTGTCTCGTTTCCTCCGTGGGGCAGGGGGCCTCGGCGGTTGGTGGCCCAAGGGTTCCTCGCGTCGTCGAGCGTCGACTCTTTCTCGCCGCTGTGTGCCACCGTACTTGTGGGAGAGACACGTGACCGGGTGCCAGTAGAACGGATCGACCAATGAGGTGGCGGTATCGCGGCGGCGGAGGCACAGCCCTCCGGCGTCGTAGGCGGGCTGGCCGTATCGAGGTCCGAGGGCACGGAACCGCCAGGGTACAACGAACAGACACTGCGTAGCTGTTCCTCTCTGCTCGCCTCGACGCGGCAGTGTGGCCGACCGACTCTCTGCTGTTCGCTGCCACGACCACGAGGCCGACTTGGGCGGTCATGGATTCCGGCGCAACTGTGGGCGGGACGCGCGAGCGCGCCACTTCCGTCGACACGCGACGTGGAGGGGAAATTATCACGTGCTCGACCACGCGGTTCCACTTCCTTCGGGGGAACGGCCGAGGAGAAGGTAAAGATCCGACTGTCGAAGGATGGCCATCGGGTCTTCTTCGTTCCGTGAAATGGATTCTTGGCATGCGGATGAGTATTGTGAGTGGTAAAGGTTGTGGAACGTTTTGCAATATGTTTCTCTGAAAGAATTCCATGTGATTTTTCCACATTCGATTTTGTAACTTCCATCGTCAAGAATCTGATTCTCGCGTCCAGTGATCGGGACATTTTCATGGAAATTAATTATCAGCTATGAACTTTTTATTTTGTTTCCAGTTTGTATGTTTCACAAGACATAGTTTAAATAGCGGTAAAATTGTTTCGTGAATTCGTGGCGGGATAACTGTGCTACTGCAGCAGTAAAGTTGTAAATGTGTCGAGGCTGTAGTCTAACCAAATCTAAACAAGCGACGACCGTTTGTATTGTAAAGAAATTTGCTGGGATTGAAACGTTTTTTCTTTTCTTAGACGCACAGGTTTATCGTTTTATTACTTGTGTACCGTTCCATTGATCGGCCGATTGTTATTTTTGCTCCTGGACTTGAGCATCCGTCGCTACCTGTAGTACTCTACTTTTGTTTTATCTATGTCCTCCATCAAATCTGCTTTCACTAATTACTTATTCTCCCTTCCCCTGCATTTCTGGCCATCTAGTGACGTGTTTAACATCATGTATTTTTTCATGGGTTCGCCTGTAATGCTAGAATAGAAATATGAATAGAAAATAGAATAGAATAGAATAGATAATAGAAAATAAAATAGAATAGTAATTGAATAGAAATATAATCGCAGGGAAAAATGTATGCAAAACAATCCACCGAGATTTTGGAATGCGATCGTCTGACGTTTAACATTGGGAATACATTGCTGCAATCGCTAAAAGTGGCGAGAAAATCGTTGAGAATTTTACGAGGGTAGTAAATTCGATAGTAGATTGAGGGATGGAACGGTGTGGATTCGACGTTGTCGCCACGGTTTCCGGCCGCTGGGAGCACCGGCTGGTGTTACGGGGACTTGCCATGGGGCAGTTTTGATGACAGATTACCCTGATCCGCTTTGTGGAGAAGCTCTCATTTAGACAGCCGGTTTGATCGAAAACTTTGCCACCGTTTTGCAGGAACAAAAAATTCGTGCCACTACCCTCGTTGCATGATGCAGCCTACGATGTAGATGAATTGCTTGCTACTTCTTTTTTTTTCTCTGCTTCTGTTGCGTTAAAGATACCATGAAATAATATGCGTTTTCTCAGGGTGGAGCAGAACATACTGCAAATTCAGGTAGCTACAGAAATCTTTTATTACGTGAGAAAAAATGATAGATGATAGCAAGGGAAATTATTTTCGTTTCTACTCTTCCTAACCTAATTTCACGACTGTGTGATCAAACTTTCGGAACGTCTGGTAAATGAATATTCGAAATTTGAATTCCAGTAAACTCTTCCAATTAGTCTTCTAGATATTAGAGAAATTTCATTTTATCGATAGATTGTAAATTTATATTTGTATTTATTTACTGTAAATAAGCAGTTGTTCAGAAAATTGATGCTTTGTGTACTCGGAAAATCTGACCTATGAAACGTATGCTTTGAATATGTATCGGGATGTACGCAGCAGCGGGTTAGAATCGGGAATTTTCGCCACGGAGAGAGCGAGAAAGAGTGAGATTGAAAGGGCGACAGCCGAGTCGTAACGCGAACGAGGGCGCGGATGGCTCAGAGCGGAGAAGGAGAGCGAGAGAGCGCGAGAGGGAGGCGAGCAGCCGCCACATCTGCCGCCAGATTTAACTATACATTACAGACACACGATATGTCAAAGTCCTATACTTCATATCGACTCCGCCATTTATTAAAAGTTTCATCGCGCGCACCGTGCCGCTCCGTTTCGACCCCTTCTTTCTGCTGCGCACCGAAAGAATATAGCAAAGATGCTCGAAATATACGAACGAAAAGTTCTCCAAAGGAGGAACACGGCGGATGCAAGGGGTGGCAGATCTCCGAGTCTCCCGGCACTCGGAGGATCTTTCTTCTTGCGATCGATTCGAAACTCCGATTCCTTATGTGCGTCGGTACCTCGCTTCGTAAAACGGTGCTTCGCCCTTATATTTTAAATAGCATTTTTAAATTACATATCATATTTTATTGCTTTTTGGAGATAGTAGCTGATGAATGTCTTTTCTTATTTGAATTATCCTGTTCACTGCGGCTTTGTATTTATATCCTTCTTAATCCCTCGCTATATAATATACAGGCACAGTGGTAGATTATGGTGGGTTATGGTTATGGTAGATTGTGAATGTTCGTAGTACTACAAGTTTATAATATTGTGAGTATTAAATTTGTGTAATATTTTAAATTTTAGTTGCATGTGTAATATAATTAATATTATACATATGTGGTGGTTGGTAACTGGTGGTACAAGCGGAAAGGGATTCCACGCGAAAAAAGAAATCGAAAATATAGAATAAAAATTTTTCGTTCTTTTTCAGCAATTTTTGTAATAATAAACATTATGATTACTTCGTATTATTTCACTATCTATTCCTAATTTTCCGTCACAACAAAAACAATCTTAAACTGCGATGATATCCACTTTATAACGAGACGTGATAAAGTGAACGCGTACCGAGCGAAAATTCAAAGTCGATTTTCTCGAAAACAAAGCCTCGAACGAAAAATTTTTATTCTATATTTTCCACTTCTTTTTTCGCGTAGAATCACCCCCTTTCCGCTTGTATCGCCAATTACCAACCACCCTGTATATTAACATATTATATTATGAAAAATGGTACGAAAAATTGACGTAGAATTAAACAAATTCTTAGGTAGTAGAGGTCCATCTTATCGCCAGCGTTCTTTTTTTTCGAAAACGTAGATGGAAAAGAATTTTCATCGACACCGTTCCGCCATTCTATTTCAGCTGAGAAATTTCCTCTTTTTTCGCAGTAACGCCGCGTGCTCGAATCCACGAACGTTCGCGCTTATCTTATCTCGGGCAAGCTTAATACTAGAAAAATGGGAGATTCCAAGCGAGGCCCCTTTTTACGGTACTGGAATTTCTGTCTGTCAGTTCTCTCCGTTTCCTCCGGCTGCCACCGATTGCGAAATGAAGTTTTATATTAAGCTTCGACTTTCCTCTTTCTTCTTCCCTTTTCCTTCCTTCGTCTTCTCCCTTTCTCGGCTCTTGCGCTCGCTCATCCCCTTCGCCCCTCTTTTTTCCCAACCTCTTCCACTCTACTCCTCGCACCCCTTATATATTTACGTACCGATAGATCGTTATGTCGGCGTTTGCATATATATTGACACCGCCATACCTTCCGCCAAGACGCCTAATATATAGGCTATCGAGTGGCATAAAGAGACCCATGTACTATGTTCAAGCAGCTTTTTCAATGGGTTTGCCTAGTGAGAACCTTGTACTTTGAAACTATTTTGCGTACATGGAATTTCATTTCGATCTTTCGTTTATCTACCCACTTTTGAATTTTTCCAACTCGTTTTCTAAAAAATTAATTTGGAAGCGATATCACAGTTTTTATATACATTTTATATTTTAGTTCACTTTTGTTATGAAATTCTTTCTGAGAAGCTTGAACATTTTAAATCTAAGAATGTCTTGAATTTGCTTTATTATTTTATTTTATTTGGGTTATTGGGCTTATTATTTGGGTTACTATTTTATTTTATTTATTCGTTTATTTATCTATATCTATTAAATTTACTATCTAAATCCTAATTTTAGATTATGTCTTTCTTTACGACAATTAAGTAGTTAATTATGAATTATTAAGGACAGGATCGGATGCTTTGGTTCGACTTAGCCGGCATTATGATCGTCGGTCTTCAAACACAGTTTTCAATGTGGTTCACATCCGCCATTAAAAATAAACCATCTTTCGTCGCCATTTTAGCATGGTCTGCCAGCGGGGTTCGATCTGTCAATCACCGGATCGCTGAAACGAGTCCTCTCCGCAAGGGAAACTTTCGCCCTTCGTTCACGAAACACGACTCCCCGCCATCCTTTCTAACTTTTTCCTCTTCGACATTCGAGGTAAAAGCGAACTCGTTAAAGACTTCAAATAAAATTGTCCTTTTTTCTCTATCCCTCCTTCCTCGCCCGTAGGCCGCAGCAAACGTTTCAGTTGCTCTCCATGTTCGAACTTCGTGGAATTGTCGTTCCTTTCCCTTTCAGAGTGCACGGCCAATGTCTTTTAATTATCCTATGTGAGCTTGTGAATAAGCGTTAAAAACGTTCAAATTAAATAGAATCGTATTCCATGTTTCTTCTACACTTCATTTTCTACAATTATATGATTTTTATCGTCGATGAGTAACGTTTTGAAAATTGTAATTAGTATACGACTGAAACAACAGACTTTAACCCTTTGAACGTTGTCCGACGTTAAGCGTGCGCCACGGATGGCCCACTCTTTACGAGGAAGCACACCGCGGGCTGCGTATTTTTTACGAAAGAGCGCAAGTTCAACAGACTGAATTTTCATTGCAAAATATATCGATTGTGACTAAAATAAATTATATAGTGACCTGAAAAACATTAATAACCATTTATTTCATTGAGCAATAATAACGTGTACAATATCAAAGTTTGAAATTATATCTCTTAAATTGAAAATTTAATAATTTCGTATTGTATGGTAAATCTGAAAGCAGAGTTCGATACATAAGCCAGTGTTATATTTCTTGCATTGGTAACACGAGTCGACCCTGCGATTATGTTTAGTGTAAACAACGCGTCTTCGTCGCGAAGAACGTTTATTATTTTCTTTAGTCACGCAGGATGTAAGCAAATGCCTCTCCGTTAACCGAAATGGAAGGTCGTCCGAAGGAACTCTTCCTCCTTTAGCCTGCACTCTGCGTGGCGGGTATTTTTGCAAAATATCTTTTACGGGAAGCGGATGAAAATTTTCAAACGTTCCAGTTTTATTATTAGCACTTTTGTAAAGAATAAATGAGTTATATATAGCGAGGTCTAAGAGGCGGAAAAAATATTTCTTGTAGCATTTTGCGCTTTTTCGAACGCAGCGAAGTGAACTCAAAATCATATCGATTTTATCAGCTGCGCCCATCATGGCATTGTAGTCCGCTACACGCTTTGCTTTTCGCTTTGGTTTACCAATTCGATAATTAGTTTTTTTGTTTCAACGAGATCATCAGAATGTCAGGTGGATAACATCCATACGTCTCTTTTGTCACGCCACTTTAACGCCATTTTTAGCCTAAAAATGTTACGGTAAAAATGTTAGGTTATGTGAGAACGCATATATGCGTTCATAGCGCTCAAAGGGATAAACATCGATATGAATATTATACAGAGTGGCTGGTAACTGGTGGTACAAGCGGAAAGGGGGTGATTCTACGCGAAAAAAGAAGTGGAAAATATAGAATAAAAATTTTTCGTTCCAGGCTTTGTTTTCGAAAAAATCGACTTTGAATTTTCGCTCGGTACGCGTCCACTTTATCACGTCTCGTTATAACGGATCTCACTGTAGATTTTTCTATATTTTCGACTTCTTTTTTCGCGTAGAATCACCCCATTTCCGCTTGTACCACCAGTTACCAATCACCCTGTATATATTTTTGCATATTACATAAATTTTGGATATTTCTACGCTTTCGAAAACGTTCGTAGTCCGCTCATCATTAAAATATAAAAAAAGAATATGTATAATATCATAAAATTAAAAGGTACCTATAACGTAGCAATAGTAAATTATATTAAACGTTTTGGAAAGTATCCGCATCAATAATAAATTATACAACGTGATTTTCCGTGTAATTAACTGGAAATTTCGATTGCAAATTTTCCTAAAATACGGTGCAACGTGGAGCGGCCACCATGAATCGTCAGGTCACGAGAAATCTTTGTCAGTAGGGTTGCAAGGAGAAACTGTGGCGAAACTCGGGCAGAAACGTCTAGTTGCGCCGCGTATCAGCGGCGGCCAGGATATAAGCAAATTAAACATGCATAATTAAAACGAAATAGCGACGTTCCTTGCGTGGCGCGGTGGCGGGGTACGGAGGACCTAAGGCGAGGAAGGTCCTCGTAGCAACATCTGGCCGCTATGAAGTATAAAGAGGCATGCGATATCATCCGCAGTGAATGCTTAATTAAAACCTCAGACTCTGGCACCGAGCTTCCCCTAGTCGCTCGCTAATCGCAAGAACTGCCACTCCCGTTCAACCGGGGTCCTCCTCTGTCTTTCCGTCTCTCGTCTTCGTCCTTCCATCACGTGTTTTCCTCTCTTTTCCATGCCAGACTTCGTCGATTGGGTATACGAGCTTCGATTTCCAAGCTGAAATTGAGAAAAACGGTTAGTTGGTGACGTTGGTAGCCTCGTTTACAATGCTGTCTAGAGACTTTGATTTAGTGACATGAGTTTAACTTGATTCTAATGCAGAATATATTTGTTCAGTATTGTTAGAATTCTTATTTCAGATTCGTTCAGAATATTTACAAGAATCTTTGCTTGCGAAATATTCTATTCAACATGAATTAATATAATTTTTAATCCTCTAATATATTTTTATAAATTGTAATATATCGTAAATATCTTCATAAATGTAACTGAAGCGATAGGATGCAAATAGAAATTCATTTCATCCTCTGAATGCCACAAGCTAATATTTCACTTTATATATTTTCATTATTATACGCATTTCCTATATTTCTATATATTTCAATTTCTCATAACCTCATAAATATCCGCAATCTACTTACATTATCCACGTAATTGCCACTCCCAAATAAATCGTCATATTAACGAGGTGGTTAATTATACGTGTTGATTTATTAAAGACACCAGTTATAAAATAATAATAAAGTATTAGACGATTATATTAAAATCACTTTAGGTACAAGTACAGAGATAGTGTACGACGTAATCGTCGCTCGCTCAATGCTATTCTTCAACTGTACGCTCGTTATTCGACTGTATGACTCGCTATACTAATTATACTAGAGAGCACGTTCATTTATTAGGTTGGCAACTAAATGATTGCGGATTTTCTCAATACCACCTAACCACAAAGTCCGCAATCATTTAGTTCATTCAAGAAATGGCATTGCTCCAGAAAAACGCTACGTTTATATCGAATTCTAATGAAAAAATATATGGACATCTCCACTTTAACTATAATCTTCGTAAAACATATTATTCGATTTTCCTCATTTTTAAACGAACGTTATTTCAATCGTCTACGCTGAAAATCTGCGAAATATTATACTAATATTAATATATAACCTAATATTAATATTAACCTAATATTTGTATCGACCGAAGGCATCATAAAAGTTCGAATATAACTCCGGTTAACGATTACAAATAGCGGCGATAATATTTTGCCCGGAGTTTGTTTACCTTTGAATCCAGCAAACCGAAACAACGTTGCCACATCAAAGCATCTCTCGCGACTCGAATCTTCCGTTGACTCATGTGCCACTACACTAACGTTCTTGTAAACATTTTCGATCGACGATATAGTCATCGATTCAGCAAGTCTCGTGGTTCCTCATTGGAAAGAAAGAAACGGTCCACCGGAGAATCTTCTCAGGGGTGACTGTTACAAAAGAGAGAGGGATCTCCCCGCGAGAACGCCACCCTGGAACAAATCTACCCCGGAGGTATACAGGGCAGGTCTAGGGCCGACACTTGGCGCAAATTGCCCCAGTAAGTGTAGTGCATTAATCTTTGGTTTGGTTTGCTCTCGGCCACCGCGTGTGTTGCGGTGGCCGCGTTCCTCTCGTAAACCCTCGACACGCCGCACATCCCGAAACCTTTTTGGTATTTCTCTTGCCACGCCGCGCGTGTCGCCTCGTTCGTTTCTAACTGTGACCAGCTAGTTCCTCATAAGTGCTACGTGCACACTGATGAGACATCGATGATGGTGTTTCTAGCTCCATCTTCAATTTCCCTGAATCACTTTTATTGCGCGAGGTTAATGTAGGGGTTCTGGTTGTCGGTACTTGTTGAGAAGCGGTCGAAGGGTGAGATGGAATTATGTTATTCGTATTTAGATTCGATGATTTACCTTATAAGACGTGAACTTAATTGATAGTTGAATTTTCAAGAATTTTCTTCTAATCAAGTTTTATCCTATTCGATGTGAATTTAATTCACACTGCAAGTTAATTCCATTCACATTTCGTTCCAATCAAATTTCTATTTTTCTTAGTGAAAAGTTTCAATTTTCTCTCACTTGCATTAACATTTCCAGAAAGTTCGAATTAAGATAATTAAAATAACGAATTGACTTAATTAACAAATTAAGAATGAAGATGAAACGTTTGCAAAACTAAACTTATTCAGAAGCAAATGCTGTCACGAGATTGTAGAATGTTTCCTTGCTACTCAAACCTCTGTACAGTTTTCAACCCGTTCTTCAGTGGTCACTGAATCCCTCCAAACCCTTTTGTCCTTAACCGGCCACCTTAACCGTAACGTTCGCGCACTTGTCGCTCGGAGGAACGTAGCCGGAGGCTGGTGTTGCGTAATGCGAATACCGTGTCGCATTCCCGGAACTCGAGAACCCGAGAAACCCTTCTTTATTCGATTAAATAAATTGCGAGCGATTACGTCGACCAGGCACCGGCTAATGGAACTCGATAGCCGGTGATGAGCAAGGGTAATTAATGGTGTCGATTCAATACCGTTTTGTATTTATTCCTCGCAATTATTTCTTTGTTGTTTTCCTTTTTCTCCGTATTGGGTTGGCGACTAAGCGATCGTTTGAATTCTTCAAAAACGAATTTTTTTCACTTCCACCAATTGAACAATTCATTGAAAATAAATCAATGATACAATTGACAAAGTCTTCGATTCGATTCTGATAGAAAACACATTTATTCAAGATTCATTGCAGCATAGAAATCGTTACGTTTCGAAACATAACATAACCTTACTGTCATAAAGACTCGAAGGATAGGGATGGTGCATATCGTTTCTTGCGTTTATCTTATTTTATTAGCTTGTCCGAAAAATTTCTTTTGTGAGGAAATAATACATTTTTCGTTTTATATTATTTTGTACGAACTGTGCACAGTTGTAAAAAACACGTTTGCGAAAGAGGGACACTTTTCGGATAACCTAATAGATTACTTTGCGTAAAGTCTCTGATGATGACAATAATATTTCTGAAAATTGACGACGATGTACGACAATTTCTGCATTTTGGGAAAATTTCAACCGACGCTCAGAATAGTTCGCAGGTTGTTTAAGAATTTATGCAAGCATAGTTCGAAGCAAGTTCCGTCGATTGCAACGTGCTGTTCGAGACACGAATGGAAGTGGTATACCAGGGTATCAGAAAGTGAGGTGGGGGCTGCTTGATATTAGGCGAAATCACTCGCCGGTCTATCCACGTTGGTGTTCCCAGATTGCAATATAATGACGTCGTAAGTCGACGAATAATTGTGGAAATTTGTATATTCAGCCCGCGGGACTCGCTGTGGCCTCGATAATCCGTTCCTCGAATCCAATGAATCCTTTATGCCGCGACTGAACCAACCCGCACTTGGCTTGCATGATCCTTCCATGGAAATGCATTTCGCGTTCTGCGGGACACTAGCCAATTTCCTTTGCAATCAACGGCTAGAATTGCAAATTTTAGGTTGTGGCATATGAAATGACCAATTTTTAGAGATTCATGCTTCATTGAAGGTTAGAAAGGATTAGAAAGCGCGTATGTATATACTACAAATACTAAAAAAATAACCAAGAAAACGTATTTAGTTTCGATAAAGCGAATGTACGACTCGTTTTATATCCCTGCATGGTCGTCTATTTGCAAGTCTGGTTTAACGAACACGTAGCACAATGGTACGTTGATCACCTTCTTTCACATTTGATTTTTCGATTACAACATGCCACACAGTCTTTACTCCTTTCTGTATCATCTCGACGAATGATGCGTAGAAGCCTTTCTACTGTTCCAAAAATTGATGGATAAAATCTTCAACTAATCGATCAACTAAGCGATGCTAAATGCGTTATTTTCATTTTATTCTGTTTCTCCTGGTTTGCGTTATACAATAGGAAAGAACATATGGTTCATATTTCCAAGCCCGAAAGAAATAATTTTCCCCACTAGTTTTGCCATATACTGGTCTGGTCTTCTATATTGTTATTGGGTTGGCAACTAATTGCCAACTTAACTTAATAAATAAATGCCAAATTAACCAACTTAAGTTGGCACTTAGTTACCAACCCAATAGATTAAATAATATCAATATAATATTATTATAAATTAATATTATATAATATTATTATAAATATAATATTATTATAAATTAATATTATAGAATATATAATATAATATTAAATAATATTAATAATAATCAAAATAATATTCGTCGTCAGTATTATCGCTATCGAACTCGTCCTTTTTGGATCTTTTAGGCATCGTGTGTAAGATATTACAAAAAATATATCAAATATATAAAAATCTTACTGATTCGTCTGATAATGTCATTGAAAGACTGAACTTGGTTCTGGCTCGACCATCGGTAGAGTTTAGGTTAAGCGGAGATAATAATAAGACTTCGTCGGTAAAGACGACCAATTCTCTTTCATCAGAAACATAATACTGTTTAATTTACTGTAAATAATAATACAAATAAATACGCATAGAAAGATTATCTCTCAGAAAAATAGACATAGGCCAGCAGCTCCATGATAAGCGTGCTCGACTGTAAACAAACTTCGTCCGCAACGGTAAAAAGATTTGGGCGGCTATTTGGCGACACTTGTCCGCAAAGGGATATTGTACGTAGTTACAAAGTTGTTGATCATTGGAAGTTTTTAAGAGAACCATAAAGTTAGCAAGACCATTGAAAGAAAAATAATAAAGAACAATCATAAAATTTTGAAGTAAATTATGACATAGAACAAAAACGTGACCAACTGATATTCATAGGTATTAACAAGAGTGTAAATTTCTTTTAACACTATCAAATTACTGTCTATTAATACCAAAACCACTTAGGTAAAAAATTACTTATTTATCGAACCAAAATCCAAAGTCAACTATAGGGAACAGCGAGTAATGCCAACATAGAAATTCTTCAACGATTCCACTCAAAAACTCTAGGATCCTTAGTAGATGCATTCTATTTTTGGTATGTTACCAACGATGCGATACATCGCAACCTTAAGATACCCGCAGTTAAAGAAGAAATATCTTGACACGACGGCGGATCAGATCCGCAGGCTAAAATCACCCTGTAGATTTAAATATTAGATTCAGCTAGAACCAAACGTACGATAAACATTTATTATTCATGTTATAATTTGATTGTAAAATTCTTGCAAATAAAAAAAAAATCCAAAGTATTAGATTTCTTCCTTGCTTTCGTCCATAGCAGTCGGCCACCATCGAACAGTCGTTTTCCAAATCGATTGTCAGATACACGCAATCATGATTCGTGTTGGCGCGTTTAGGTGTATCAAGTTATCCATGCGCGGCCCCAGCAGTGCGGCTCTACTTTAGTCGTCTCATCATCCCTTCATGGAGCTTGGTGACTTGCACGCTCGTGACTTGGCATCAGGGTCGGCGTCGATATATCGCCCCCTGGTCCACGTGTTCACGTTGTTCACCCGATTCACAGGTCCATTTGTCTATGCTTTGGAAAATAAAATCGTCTATCGTGGAATGTACTTTCCTATTGTTAGTCTTGCTCTGTTCACTTTGAGATTTCGCCAAGTGGATTGCACTAAAGAATAAATAAAGATAGACAGAGAATGTGAATAAAATAATAATAAATAAATGTGAATAAAAAAAAAGAACGTAAATGAAAGGATTAAGACTTACACGTACTTAAGCATCGTTTGCACGTAGGATCAAGTTTAATGAGCGGTTTTATGGTTAGTTTCTGAAACAAAACACGTAAAGTCGTATAGAAAGCGTACAATACAAGTTGTCCAAAGTGCAATACTCCTTATTACATTTAACACGCTTTTTACGTTGGTAAATAGAGTATGGATATTTATGCAAATTCATATTGTCATGCGGATAATTAAAAAGATGAAATCTAGATAGAAACTTTATCTGATAGATTTGAGATTTCAGCTAGCAAAAATTATTATAAAAGAAATAATTAATAATAAGCTTGAATCTCTCAATGGTTTTAAAATAACTGTTAATATGCCAGAATTAAATGACTTTATTTTTTGATTATGAATAATTAAACAATTAGAAATTCTTTCTAATTGTCCTAACCTAAATATATATAATATTGTAGCGGCACATGAGTCACGCTGTTCACCTCGGAGTAGGACGATCATTAGGTTACACATAAGAAAGATTAAACAAACGCCGCTACGTGTAACCGTCGAACAAAAGACGAATTCGAACTTTCTGTCTTCCCCTCGACTGGCATAAGAAACGGACGCGATCGCGAACGATGAGTCGAAACCGTTACAACGACGTACGCACACCGATTGGCGACTCAACAGCTATTCCCTGTATTATCGGTTCTGAATTTTAATCTGTACATAGACTGGATATTGTAAATACATTTGATTGCTTGTCACACAAGTATCGCAGTATTTAATCTCCTACAATATAAATAACTATAAATAAATATAGATATAACCTAAACTGTCCTAACCTAATAATACAGTTAATATATTAGGTCTTAAAATGGAAAAAATCATTGATATTAAATAATAAAATCGATTGATCAAATATTCATTATTTAAATCCATATATTTAATCCTATATATTAAAATTATTCAACTAATTAATATTACCAAGAACATAAATATTATTGACTTAAAACTAGTTACTAAAATAAAACTAAACTTTATTGAATTTATTCTAAAAATTAATCATTCAAATACATATACTTTATTATGAATTAATAAAATATATAAACCAAAAAACATACAGAAAGTACTATTCTTATATATTTTTACATATTACGTGCATTTCCATACCTTCAGATTTTCCTGTATATAAAATTCATATTCATAAAAAAAATGGATTTGCATAAATAATTTGGATACGCAGTCAGTCACTGACCAGATAACGTCTTGGACGAGAAACAAGGTAGAACGAAGGTGTACAAAAGTTTGGCGAAGACGGTCGATCGACGTTGGCACAAATTACCTCTTTAACGAAAGGTTACCAATTTCTCTTGCTGGAAGATCGAACCGGAGGAGGAAAGATGGAGTGGTCCCAGGGGGTGAGGGCGAGCCTCCTGGAGGAAGGTTACGTGGTGTTTGGCCCTCGCCACTGCCGTCTTCCACGTCGTGACGTCCACGAGGCGGGCCAAGTGACAAATAGATGTACGCGGCGACCGCACGATTTACTCCTTGCGAAGGGATAAAAGCTTCCTGACAAAATCCTGCTGTGACAGCGGATCCCGCCGTCCCGACCGTGTTGCTTCTCTCCCGCGACTAATCGTCCCGCAAAAAAGTTTACGACTCGAACTTCCATCTGGGACAAAAACCGCTCTGACTTTCCGCCGGGAGTTTCAACTGGCCAAGTTGTCCTTTTCTCCCTAGTGTATGGTGCATAGGGAATTATAGAATGTTGAAAAGATAGTATTTTAGACTGAAGTTGCGCAGAATGAAATTTTAGTTCGTCGTGAACGTGGACGTGGACGTGTATATACAGTGAGACACGAAAGACTTCGACACATCTTGTAAAGAGGTCATTTTGGTTCGAATAAAGCAAATATCGCTGGACATTAAGAAAACGTAAGGTAAGGCTTTCTAGGCAGTGTATTTTTTGTTAACATATAAAGACAGAATTGAACTGCTTTTGATCGTTTTGAAATATTGGCTTGGCAACTAAGTGATTGTGGATTTTGCCATTAAGCGGTATTGACAAAGTCTACGATCACTTAGTTGCTAACCTAATAGAATGCAATAACTTAGCAATCAAATTCTGCGTCATTTTATAGGAACGAAAATAGTTTTTTTATGATATATAAGAAGACTTTTATGACCAACTTTATAAATATTAATTTACAAAGAATTTTATTTTAGTGCAATATTTAATCGTTCGAAAAAACTTGCGAAGCTTGTTTTGAATTTCAGTTTTAGTCCTAATGAAAATTTCAAAACTATCTGTGCACCGTGAAAGTTTCCGAAAACAATACTTTATAATTATCTATAATATTTTTTAACTGATCTCGATCTCCATTTTAATCTACAAATTCTCGCATTGAACGACTGGTAGGTTTGACGAAGTAACAACGGCGGCCCGATTAACAGGAGCGTTTCCCATTTTCTAAATAAGTCTCGCAGGGTTTCTTCCTCCACGGCGATAAGTTTCCAGCTGTTCTCTCTCCAACCAACACAGCGGCATGAAGGACCGGGCGTCTCCTTCCGGCACTCCTGCTCGCTCTATCTCGCCTGCTCACCCTTCCCGAATCCACTCTCATTATTCCGAGGAAATTAAATATGTCACCTGATTCTTAAAGTTAATTGAACTTCGGCCGTAGTTCGAATCGGCCCGGCCGGCTTCTAATTCATTAGGATAATGTATTTGGGGCCACGTTTAGGATAAACCATGCTCTGTTTCGTCAAGGACAAGGATGTGTTGTTTAACATAATCTTAGGATCCATTCTTGTATCGTGCAACGCACTGAAGTTTACATTTAGTTTCTTCAAGCTGCTCAGAGATTAGTCAGTGTTAGTTTCATATTCTGTTGAGGTTGACTGATAGAGGAACCAGTGGATGCATTTGTAATAGAAAAATATATTGAAATAACTACAAGTACAAACATAGCATATGAGGTAAAAATCAAATAAATTGTTATCATTATTTATTAAATTAATACATGATATTGTTGAGGTTAACTGATGGAGGAACCAGTGGATGAATTTGTAATAGAAAAATATATTGAAATAAGTGCAAGTACAGGTATAGTGCATGAAGTCAAAATCAAGTAAATTGTTATCATTATTTATTAATTTAATACATAATATTGTTGAGGTTAACTGATGGAGGAACCAGTGAATTAATTTGTAATAGAAAGATATATTGGAATAAGTACAAGTACAGACATAGTGCATGAGGTCAAAATCAAATAAATTGTTATCATTATTTATTAATTTAATACATGATATTGTTGAGGTTAACTGATGGAGGAACCAGTGGATGAATCTGTAATAGAAAAATATATTGAAATAACTACAAGTACAAACATAGCATATGAGGTAAAAATCAAATAAATTGTTATCATTATTTATTAAATTAATACATGATATTGTTGAGGTTAACTGATGGAGGAACCAGTGGATGAATTTGTAATAGAAAAATATATTGAAATAACTACAAGTACAAACATAGCATATGAGGTAAAAATTAAATAAATTATTATCATTATTTATTAAATTAATACATGATATTGTTGAGGAATCAGATAGAGGAATCAGTGGATGAATTCGTAATAGAAAAGTATATTGAAATAAGTACAAGTACAAACATAGTATATGAGGTCAAAATCAAATAAATTGTTATCATTATTTATTAATTTAATACATGATATTGTTGAGGTTAACTGATGGAGGAACCAGTGGATGAATCTGTAATAGAAAAATATATTGGAATAAGTATAAGTACAGGTATAGCATATAAGATCAAAATAAAATAAATTGTTATCATTATTTATTAATTTGATACATGATATTGTTGAGGTTGACTGATAGAGGAACCAGTAGATGAATTTGCAATAGAAAAGTATATTGAAATAAGTACAAGTACAGACATAGTGCATGAGGTCAAAATCAAGTATTTTGTTATCATTATTTATTAATTCAATACATGATATTGTTGAGGTTAACTGATGGAGGAACCAGTAGATAAATTTGTAATAGAAAAATATATTGAAACAAGTACAACTACAGACATAATGCATGAGATCAAAATGAAATAAATTCTTATAATTATTAATTAATTTAATACATGATATTGTTGAGGTTGACTGATAGAGGAACCAGTGGATGAATCTGTAATAGAAAAATATATTGAAATAAGTATAAGTACAGGTATAGTGCATGAGGTCAAAATCAAGTAAATTGTTATCATTATTTATTAATTTAATACATGATATTGTTGAGGTTAACTGATGGAGGAACCAGTGGATGAATCTGTAATAGAAAAATATATTGGAATAAGTGCAAGTACAGGTATAGTGCATGAAGTCAAAATCAAGTAAATTGTTATCATTATTTATTAATTTAATACATAATATTGTTGAGGTTAACTGATGGAGGAACCAGTGAATTAATTTGTAATAGAAAGATATATTGGAATAAGTACAAGTACAGACATAGTGCATGAGGTCAAAATCAAGTAAATTGTTATCATTATTTATTAATTTAATACATGATATTGTTGAGGTTAACTGATAGAGGAAGCAGTGGATGAATCTGTAATAGAAAAATATATTGAAATAAGTACAAGTACAGACATAGTATATGAGGTCAAAATCAAGTAAATTGTCATCATTATTTATTAATTTAATGTATGGTATTGTTGAGGAATCAGATAGAGGAATCAGTGGATGAATTTGTAGTAGAAAAATGTATTGAAATAATTATAAGTACAGGTATAATGTATGCTGATCCAAATCTTCATTCTTTCAGTGTTACAATACAAAAGAACATAATAAGGGTCATGTTCATATATTTATAGCAAAGGACATTACCAAAAAGTTAATCTTGGTGTGTAACACTAGGCGAAGGCTGCAAGAGACAACAATAGAAATCTACTTATAGCTGTTTTGTTTCTAGAGTTTCTAACTCAAAATAACATTTATATTTAAGGCTACAATAATATGGACCTCTGCTTGTTTTGAATTTTAGTTTCACTAAATTCTATTCTCTTCATAACAGAGGTCTCCAGATCACAAAAGAAAAGGTGTAGAGTATTGCTTGAACTAATTACTTCAACATAATCCAATTAATATTAGGTTGACAACTAAGTGATTACGGATTTTGTCATTAGGTGGTATTGATATGTTCATACGCTCATATATAGTTTTGTATTACTTGGAAGTTACGTATCTATATTTCTTAAATTTTTAGTTTATTTACTTACCATTGTCAGTAGACGAATACGTTTCTAGTAATTATTATTTCTCAATTTTTGGATCGAATCTTACAAAATTCCGATTGTAGTGTTCTCGTTAATTAAATTTAACAGATGAAATAGAAATCAAAGAGACACTAGTTCCATTCCTTGCGAAAAAGACCTTGCGTGAAACAACACCAAATTTTCCAGTATAATACCAGACTGTTGTACACACTAGGTATATCAAGGTGAACCCTTAATACTTTACTAATTATTTAATTAATTCTTCAAAAATAAGAAGGTGTAGGCTATTTATCTCGTTATATTTCTGGAGGGTTCGTATAATTTGTTGATCTTCAGGTTAAAAACAATGACAAGGCTGATCCTGATTCATGCCTGGATCATTGCGGACAATTTACCGAAAGCTGATTTATCGTATTCAACCGGCAGACTAAGTTCGAGTAATAAACTCGAGCAGGATCTAAATCCCTATTTTACTTACCAACCGGTCGCAAGGCTACGGTGGAGCAGCGAGCGCCGCGGAGAGGCGGAGGAAGCCAGGCGTGTACTAAATTTAAAAGTAAAACCTCTGCCTTTGTTGCCGAATCCCCGCGCTGAAAGAGAAGGTTGCTCTGCTCCTTCCAGCCATTCAACAGATTTAAATGGGCCCCGGAGCTTCGCGACCGCTTTCCTCTTTTAGTTGTTTTAAAGTACAGACGCTGCGGGTTCAACGATACGTGCCTCGGATTTATTTCGATCTGCCTCGTTCCATCTCTCTCTCTCTCTCTCTCTCTGCCTGTTCGTTCTTTTTAGAGCGCAGTTTTGTACGCAGTTGCTTTCCAGTGCTGTTGCGGAAGTAAGAAAATATATACCGTTATTTGGACAGAGAATATTCTTCGAATAGAATGCGTGGTCGTTCATTTTGCCTTCTCCGGATCATTTGTAAAAGTTTCATGGAAAGATTCGTTAATAAATAATTACGTAAATAAATAGTTGAAGAAATCAAAGGGAATTGGAAATGTTGAGAAATAGTTGCGAATTTGTTAGTGCTTTTATGATGGAAAGTTCCTTCAAATTGTCCCATTATAGTCTAACACTAGAACTAACGATAGTTAACGCGAAGCTATTTCTATCAAAACCAATGAAATGACTGCTCTTTAAAAAATACCTAACAATAGAATATTTTTATATTTATTGATTTATTACTTTCTTACGGAAGCAATTCCATGTTATGTAGTACATTTTTGGTATATTAATCCATGTGGGACCATCATCCCTAAACGACGGTCGACGCATTTATAAAATTGTAGAACCAGTCATTTTGACTGCTGTGGTATTGCTAGTGTTAGCATCTAGCGATTTAGCGACCGATCCGGAATTTCCCTGATAACTGATATCGTCGTATCGAACTGGTTAATTGGGGTTCGATAAACAGATTGCAGGACTCCTGTACACTTTGACAAGTACCAGTCGTTTCGACTGCTATTGGTATAAGTAGCCTTGATACAAAATTATTTTCAGTTTGAATACATAAAAAACGATATAAAATTCATTATATTATTCTTCTAGCTATGCGAAAGTCGTTACATGATTGCGGAAAAAGATATAACACGAAGTAAGAATTTTAATATAAAATTGCAAAACCAGTCAACTTGACTGGTGTGGTAGTTCCATTGCTAATAGATGTCGCACGTTGGACGAAGAACATGGAATTTTCAAGTGTTAGATGTAAAATGGAGATACAGGTTATGGCAATCAAGATAGAAGATATAGGTTAGGAATATGGAAATAAGGTTACAGAATATGAGAAAGCGAATATGGATTACAAGTAAGAAACAAAGATGGAAAGATTGTCGTAAGGTGTCCATCAATTCCGTCGTAGTCCAGCCGCAAATCAGCCGCTTATGATTATAAATCTACATCCGGTACGGGTGACCGCGCGAGATATTATTCAAAATTAGCGGGCCAGCGAAAGTCGGAAGTGGCAATTTGGCGGACGAAGAAGAGGAGAGAGAGCGGCAACGCGAGGCGGTTTCTCGTCTCGGCGTCTCTACCGCGGCAACAAAAGACCGGTTAATTATGATTCTTTTATGATTCGATTTAACCGATCCCCAGAGCCGCCGAGGAATATCGCGCACAATGTACGCCGGGAATTAACGGACTATTAGCGGCGGAACAATGGAGCCTTTTTCTTGCCGGTGAGGGCCGTCTTTCGACGACAATGGGATCGATGTAACGCCAGTTCACTGGAAACCCCCAAGCGATTGTAGCAAACGGACTTTAAGCGGTTAATTTGCCGCCTTGCTTTCGTCTGTTTCGCTTTGAAAGCCAGGAAAAAGTAACTGTTCACCGAGTTTCAGTTAGGGAGTGTACTGCGGACTACGATCTGAGGTGTAGATTGGTTTAAAGCATCGTTGCGAAGGGGTTGAAAGGACGAGGGTGTAAAAAGTGGCGGAGATTCGTAATTTAATTTTCCTCCAAGCATGCTCGCGATATTTAGAATACAGAAATAACGGTAGAACTATATTAATTATAGTGGAAGGAGGATAATTAGTTCAGGTATCTGGAGTTCGTCTTAATAGCAATTCCTTCCTTCTTCTCCCTGGCTACGATTTCTCGTTAAAATTATCAGTTCACATCCGAACGTGAAATTTATTTAACCTAACCTCAATCGAGCATTAACAAACATTTTCACCTTAGAAATTGATTGAAATTCTAGAAAACGTAAACAGTCGTTCTGTGAATTGTAACATACACAGAACACATTAGGTTGTCCCAAAAGTTTCTTTTACTTTATGAGGAAATAATAAATGCACAACATTCTTTCTCTTTTATTATTTTATTCAATAATATATGATCCATTTTATAGTGTTGGTGAGTGATTGAAGTTCTATTGGAACAAAAAGAATCATAATAATTCAATCAAATAATATCTTTTCTTTTGTATCTATTATTTACTTATAAAATTTTCTTTTTTTCATTTTTTTATTTTTTTATTTTAAAATTTCACAATTTGTCCAGTAGGACATTTGGTAGAATATTTTATCTTATGAATAAAATATAGCATGTGGATGGTTACCCCCATCGGGGTTCCATCATAGTGTTTATTAGGTTATATCCTTTGTGATCCTTATAAAATGAAAGAAACTTTTGGTACAACCTAATATAACTATAATTTTGAATGCAAATAATATTATGCACAAGATATAAATATTCTATGAAAATATGAATTGTAAGCATAAAATGTAAATGTAAAGTACGTTTCGCCTTAATCCTTCAATTTGCTCTTATCTTAAGAATTATCGTAACGTGTTCAGAATTTCCATCGAAATGTCAGCCAACGCGATCTAGAAATTTTCTTATTATCAATAAAGCACAAGCATTCTCCAGTGAAATATTTTCGAGAAAAAGCAAACTTACTGGAAAAGTAGTCGTCCTTTCTGGGAGCAACCCGTGCGAGATTAATCTCAACGACGAGAACGAGTTCTCGAGCGTGATTTCGGCAAAGACACACGGAAACCATGAGAACGGTTCAAGCAAAAAGCTAACCTCTGACCGCTAAGCACCTGCCACTGCCATAAAAGGCAATGATATTTTTATAATTGAAATTAATTGCAGGTTGACCGCGCGCTCCCGTGTGACCTGTAATAAAAGCAAGAACTTGCAGCAACTGGCCTGTTGTGCGGACAAACGTTAAAATAACGTTAAGGCGGCGAAAACCGAAAGGTAACTGACCCTCAGCGTCACCAAGGTAAGTGACGTTTTTGCTGGAAATTCATAGTATTCAATAATTTTGAAGTTTGATGAAAACGTATTAGTATAGTTTCTAAGATAAAAATTTCGATTTATAAATATTACTTGTTATAATTATAAGTCATAAGCACTTTTCACTTTTCACTCAGCCTGTTATTTTATAATTACGATACACTTTTTGACAAAATTCCATTGTATCCGCCACAACTATTCAATCTTTATCATATTATTCTAATTTATTTTCTACGCTTATGTTATTAAATAGATTCTGAGTTCGATATTTAATTGATTGATTAAGCCATATGAACACACCAGATAGTCTCAGATAATTAACACGTGGCGGACGCCAAAACAAAAGAGCGTCAGTAGAAGTGATACCAACTTTGCATGTAGGAACTAGTGATTATACCAACCTAATATTTTCCTCAACAGCTTATGCATGATATGAATTTATTTATTTCTCTTCTGTTTGTCCTATACAATTACAGAAATCAGGATTATGATCATTTCTTCGTCATTGACTCACCTTTAGATTCACAAATTGCCGGTCTTTTCAGTGTATCTGTAAATCGTTTTACTTCGATGGAACGTGAAACGCTTAAGCGTCAAGTAAATAGAAAGAAAAAAGGCTGAAGTGACGTAAACGCGAGGACGACCGACAACAAATGACAGAGCGAAATCACGTGTACGTTAGAACGCCGGTTAAAGTTTTAAATATTCCAAAGAAAGAAACTTCTATTCAATGTATCTTTCTATATTCCATCGAGGAACATAAAAAATTGATTCTCTATAATAACGATCGTTCCACCAAATTATCACTCAATCGCTCCTCCCACTACCTAATACCACAACAGTTACGTCACAAGGTAGAAAAAGCGGCGACTCGGAGAAAAGTCTACAAACCCATTCCACGCATTTTCCCCCGAAGCTGTGTAATTTCTACTATCTAGCGAGCTCATCAAACAGACGTAGCACTCGTCGAACAAACGCGATCCTCCGGCTCCCTCCGCCGATGTCAATGATCCACCGATTACGTCACGAGGTAAAAAGCATTAAGAAAAATGCCGTACCACCATGGTGGTGAAACAATTCACCGAGAGCCCTCCCACGTCCACCAAGGGAATCATCAACACGATACCAAAAGAGTAACAGTGAACGACAGCGATCGTCGGTTTGAATCGGCGATAAAGCGTCCGCCATGAAGGGAACACGCGAAGGAGAGGCTCGCACCCAATCATCAAAGTCGCATTTTCAGTGTAATGGGTGTGTTTAGCCGGTCGTGCACGTTTGGAAAGGGACGGTTGGAAGGAACGATCGGCCGAGATCCAAGCTTGCGGAGTCTCTCGATCGTGATCGGAGCCCCTCCGCCACCAATAATCATCGTACGGCCGCAATTACGGGCCTGGGGCGTCCAATCGGGGCCTCTCTTCTTTCACGACATAGTTCCACTCTCTCTCTTTTTCCCCTGTTTTCATCTTTCTCGTTTCTTAGCCACTCTATTATTAGGCTGTATTACTGTAATGCGGCGACCAGCATGTCCGGGGCCAGCGAAATGGCTGCCATAATAGGGACAGACGCCAGATATCCGGCGTTTACCTCGCAGCATCCTGTCCGTGCGATTATCGTGCCACGACCGGGAATTTTACTGAAATTTTAGAAAGAATTCCGTGCCTCGTATACTCGCTTCGTTTAATCGGCCAACTTTTGCTTTGATAGGTCTGTTTGTGAGTTCATGCGATAGGGACTTAAGGTTCCTGGCTGTTTTATTTCGTATCGCGATAACAAAAGGTCGAAAGAGGCCAAAAACGTTTTTTATCGTATCACGTAGCATTTTGATGCGTAATGGTTTCACGGATAGAGAAAATGTTTCCGAATATTCTTAGCTGTCTATATGAACATCGTAATAACAAGGGATCAAACCCCACCTAATCTAAAAAAAAGGATCAAAGAAACGAAGAATGCTATCTTCGTATCACGTAGTTCTATATGTAATGATTTATTCAAGAATGGAGAGAATATTTCTGAAATACATATACAGGGTGGTTGGTAACTTGTGGTACAAGCGGAAAGGGGGTGATTCTACGCGAAAGAAGAAGTCGAAAATATAGAATAAAAATTTTTTGTTTTTTTTTCCAGCAATTTTTGTAAAATAAACTTTATGATTACTTCGTATTATTTCATTATGTATTCCTAATTCTCCGCGACGGCAAAAACAAACTTAAACCGCGATAATATCCACTTTATAACGAGACGCGATAAAGTGCACGTGTACCGAGCGAAAATTCAAAGTCGATTTTCTCGAAAACAAAGCGTCAAACGAAAAATTTTTATTCCATATTTTCGATTTCTTTTTCGCGTAGAATCACCCCCTTTCCGCTTCCCTTCCCTCACCACATTTTTATTTATATACACAGAAAAGGAACATACGGCGAATCTCGTAAAAAACGAGCACGAATCTGATCAACTGCGACATCTAGATCTGCCAATAAGTAGTCGCGAAGAAGTTCAAAGAGACTTGGTGCGAGATCCTTCCTGGCGTATCCGCGCTTTTCAATATGGAATCGCGCGATAAACGCTCCCCAGGCAAAGAGGAAAGACGTATCTTCTCTGGCAGATAGGGGGAACTTTATAACTTGGCTACGAGCAACAGCGAAACAAATCGTGCGACTGGATCTCGCGAGACATCCGGTTTCCTTGGCCGACACCCTCAATTGTTCTCTCTCTCTCTCTCTCTCTCTCGCTGGTATTCGTCAAACGAGAAAGCATAAAATTTATGGTTTTCAGAAATGTTATATTTAATATCGTTTATATCTACGATTTCTAAAAGTCTATGGATTCTTCAGTGATAAAAGTGATGATTTTTGGTGTTTAGTGACTTTGGTGTTTAGTGACTTTGGTGTTTAGAGATTGTAACATCGTTTCGTTTCTACTTACCGATAGCTAAATTCGCTAAAAACTAGCGTCCTCTCTATCGATTCCCCAGTAACGACAGGCGATTTCACTGCAGCCGAGATAAGTAAAGACATTGCACTAAGATTTCATTCAGCCAAACACGATGAACTGTTCGGGCGAAGATAGAAATTCGAAGGAAATACGCCAGTTTTCGAGGGGAGATAAAAATATAAAATAATTGAGTTTCATATTTTTCTTATCAACGAAGCTTCAAACAAGAAGCCTAAATCACTGAAAAATACGTGTACATTACGGTATTGTGTACTTCAGAAATGTGAATACCAAATACTTTCAAACCACCATGGAAGTGTCTCTGTCGATCGAAAGTGCATCTATTTCTATACCAAAGCCGTGTGATAATTTTCAAAGATCCTCGTTATGGTAAGTCACTCTTTTCAACAAATTGGATGCTTATTTATGGTTATGGTTATGGTTATGGTTATGGTTATGGTTATGGCTGCAGAATAAATACCGAACATAATATTGTTTTCAATATGAAATATTCTCTATTTACGTGTTAATCCATTCGTTTGAATCATTTCGATAAAATCACGAATCTACATAAACATTCGTATTTAGGTTGTCCGGAAAGTTTCTTTCGTTCTATAAACAAATAATAGACGAATTACATACGAATTACATATGAACGTAATAATAAAAATATAACGAAATTGATGAAATGATATAAAACAGAAATTGTTCATCTATTACCACCTTTCAAAACGAAAGAAACTTCTCGAACAACCTAATGAATCTAAAACGATGTTACTTATTTCTCCTACCATCGTCTGTTCTCTGATCTACCGCAAACGAACGCACTTAAAATCACAGTTAAATGCCGCGACTCTGTGTCCTTCAGACAAAAAGAAATACTAAACGAAACAAGTGCAGCTTCTTCATTAACGGGAGAAAACAAATATACAGAAATAAAATACAGAAGAAGGTAGAGAAATAAATAGAACAATCTAAGGATCGAGAGGATGGTCGTGCATCTGTCAGGCGGACGAAAAGAGAGGCACACGGTTGGGCAGAGGAGCTTGGTCCTGCGGGCGTGGGTGGCGGAACGAAGAGGGAGAGTTTGGGGGGGGGGGGTGAGTATCGAGGGCGCTAATGTTCCTCGGGCAGGAAACACCGTCTCCATCCTGCACCCTCTATCTCTTCGCTCACTCGCCTATTTTTATTCGTCTTTATCTGAGACTTGAGTCGGTTCCTCTCCATTTCCTCTTGAGGAGTTCTTCCTCCTTCTCAGCCTCCCTGTTCTTCTTCTTCCTCCTCCTCCTCCTCCTACCCTGCTCTTTCTGTATGCCGCTTCTCTGCGTGTCCCCTCCGGGTACCGATGCGGTGACAACAACATGCAAACATTCTGGTATTTGCAATTCGAATGCCACAAAACGGGGACGGGAAACCGCGGCGAAGAAGCCCCAGCCGGTGCTCGCCTTGCCGCGAGGACGCGTCGATCCCACCCCTTGCAAAAGGTACACAGCTCGCTATTCTATTAGCCCGCGGAAAGATAAGTTGTACTTTGGCCGTACGAGAGCTGTGCACGAGAAACGTATCGTTTCCAAACGGTTTCAGTATTTTTCACCGACCACCCCCGTCACCCGCCTCCGTGTTATCGTCCTTGCTCCAGGCTAGCGGAATTTTCTCTGCTCATTGTGTCTCTGATTGACCTTTTTTCGCCAATTTTTGCTATTATTTCTGATTTTATTTGCAGGTGGGTTGGACAGAGTGTAGGGAAATGTAGATTTAGGAAATTCTTTTTCTGAGAAATAAAGAAGGTGGTTTCCTATCGTTAAGAAATTTAAGTTTCTTTGGAAGGAATTTTAAATATCAAACAGCTTCTCGGATAGAGACTGTGCGATATTTTCTTTCAATTGAACATTCATTAAATTTGAGGGGAAGACTTGGCTTTTATGGGACTCCTTTTTCTAATTGTGACGCATTCTTTGGGTGACTTTATAACATAAGAAAGTTTATTATGTCTGAGAAACATATGACAGAGTCGTTTTTCATACTGGCAAATTCTTATTTTAATTTGCAAAACTTGCAATCCCTTCCCAATGGAACAACATTTATTTAAATTTGATATCGTCTAGGAATTTAGAATTCTATTGACGTGTAATTGAAAATCATTGTTCTTAGAAGAAATATCAATTTGAAGGTTTCTCAACCCCAAAGAATATACAGGGTGGTTGGTAACTGGTGGTACAAGCGGAAAGGGGGTGATTCTATGCGAAAAAAGAAGTCGAAAATATAGAATAAAAATTTTTCGTTCGAGGCTTCGTTTTCGAGAAAATCGACTTTGAATTTTCGCTCGGTACGCGTCCACTTTATCACGTCTCGTTATAACGGACCTCACTGTAGATTTTTTTATATTTTCGGCTTCTTTTTTCGCGTAAAATCACCCCCTTCCCGCTTGTACCACCAGTTACCAACCACCCTGTATACACAAAATTTATACTAATATAAATATTCATTTTTAATATTTATAAAATACTATTACTATAATTACTAATAATATAATTTTACTATAAATTTTAAAATTATCTATTAAATTAATTCAAATTCAATGATTTAAGTTTTTAAACATAATTAAATTAAAATACCAATATATACAGGGTGGTTGGTAACTGGTGGTACAAGCGGAAAAGGGGTGATTCTACGTGAAAAAAGAAGTCGAAAATATAGAATAAACATTTTTCGTTCGAGGCTTCGTTTTCGAGAAAATCGACTTTGAATTTTCGCTCGGTACGCGTCCACTTTATCACGTCTCGTTATAACGGACCTTACTGTAGATTTTTTTATATTTTCGGCTTCTTTTTTCGCGTAAAATCACCCCCTTCCCGCTTGTACCACCAGTTACCAACCACCCTGTATAAAGGGGAATAAATTCGTCGTAATGTTTTTGAGTTACACGCAGCCTGAAATTGTGATGATACGTGCTCGCGGCCGATTTATAACCAGGTGATTATACAATCAAGAGGGCAGATGCGCACATTAAAAGTTCAGCGTCGTTCAGCGACGAAATTCGTGATTATAACGTCGATATAAGAATAGCCTTTGGCCAGAAAAATGAAGACATCTGCCCTGATGAGAGCCGTCCGGAGCACGGCCACGTTGAAAGCATCCAACCCTGCATAAATCGGCTGCTTAAGCACGGGTTGTGCAGAAAAAATTGCAAGCAGATGCAAGTCTCACAGTTCAAGCGTGACACGATGCAATATTTTCTTCCATTTAAATTCACCTGTATATCTTTTCATGCATTATCATTTATGATATAGCTACTCTTGGAATTAATATGTTTCCAAGAAAACTCCAGCATCGATTAACTATTATCTTTGCCCATTTAAATGTAAATCTGTGATAAATATAGGTTACAAGGAGAGAACACGATAAGTCAGATTTTCTATTTTTTACAAGCATACGGTTTTAAGATTTGATATATCATCAACCAATCCAATGTTAGTAAAATTGTCTTTATATTTGATTTTAAAGCCGAACATGTGTCTTTTCATTCCCTTCAATATTGAGATATGTATTATTTTATGTGCTAGATTAGGTTAGCTGCGTGGCAGTGATACTTGTATTGAATATCAGTGTGTGGAAGTAAGTGTGTACGTCTCGAAAACAAATGAATGTCAACTGTGTTCAGTCGGTTAATAGTCGGGTATGGAAGAAAGTGACGAGACGCGTGCAAGTGTGTATCGATGAATATCTTTGAAATCCTTTATCAAATAAATATATAACTATTCTAATATAAATTCTAAATGTAAATTTAGTATTCTTATACCATTATTTCGGCTATTAAGATCCAAAATTCTCAACAAATATAAAACAAGAATTGTTGTTCATCTATCACCTTCTGGAAGGAAGGAAACTCTCCGGACAATCTAATATTATCGAAACAGTGAATATAACATAATACAAGTGAAAATATCGTAAAATGCAAGACACAGAATGAAATTTATAGCAATCTTTGTTTCAACATTCTCTAAAAGTTGATATTACAAACAGAAGACATTGTACCACTATTTTGATATGTATAACTTTATGTGCTAGACTAGGTTAGCTGCGTGGCAGTGATACTCGTATGTGAATATCAGTGTGTGGAAGTAAGTGTGTGCGTCTCGAAAACAAAGGAATGTAAACTGTTCAGTTAACAGCCTGGTATGGAAGAAGGTGAGACGCATGCAAGTGTATATGGATGAATATCTTAGTAATCGTTTATCAAATGGATATATAACTATTTTAATATAAATTCTAAGTGAAAATTTAGTGTTCCTATACCATTATTTCGGCAATTAAGATCTAAAATTCTTGACATTCGAATACATTTTTGCCTCGTTATAACGTTACATGAGATTTCACCAGCTTGTCAACTAACTTTAAAAAACTTACATCTTTTAATTTCGCTCGACTATAAGGTGACACTAAACTGAGAAAATCTAGAAAAATATGCTAATCGTGTTTTCTTCCTATGATCTTCAAACGAACAAATTTAATAAACAGATAATTGTTCCATCGTTGAATGGAAGAAGGAAATTTTAGATATCAATATCGAAATGGAAAAAACTCGAGAACGAGAAGCTAGATATATCGGATGAAACAAAGTCGAGCTGTCAACGGTGCTAGCCGGTTATCTGGAATCGCGAGCCAGTCGTTTTTCTAATATCTGTTTTTCGGAATCGCACGCGTAATACATACGCCGTGGTGGGTCGTTGGTCGCTATATAATTACGCGTCTATCGTCCCAGGCTTGTTTTATATGTGGAAGCCCATTCGGCCACGGAAACGAGCTACGCTGCTTGTTATTCGAGCAATTTCAGCCCATCGAGGACCAACCGACATACACTCGATCACGAGATTGCGATATCAGCTAATAACAAGGTTCGTCGAATATTCGTCGAATACGTTACAGTCGTTGAAACAGGCGGTGGAGGAATATTTTTAAGGCACTCGGACACGGTAAAGTTGAAATACAAACACGGAGCTTCTTTTGCTTTTACAACGTTCTATCAAATTTTTTAACAAATTTTCTTATCTCTTTCACGGCCACGCCGAAATCACATATCTTCTGTTTTTTCTTCTTTCTTCTTTTGCAGCAGGGAGCAGGAAGAAACCTACACCCTTGGTCGGTGCAGCTAACGTCTCTTATAATTGCCATTCTCCCTATAATTCTTGTTAAGGCTAATTAATTGCAATGGCTTGTATAATTCAGTTTAGCCAGTGTTTCCGCGTGAAAGGTTTGCTTGGCATTGGTGTCTTCCCTACCGTTGGGATATCGAAGGTGCCTGAATGGTTGGAAAAACGATAGTTTAAATTATTGTTTATTGTTACGTTTATAATCTTCGGGCAGGTGTGATCATCGCAATATAAATTAATATAATGAGAGGGACTTGAAGGTATTTGAATAATTAGTATAGTAGTATTTCTATAATTCTCAAACTTTTTCAAATAAATGTTTATTCAAAGGTACCCATTCAGCGACGACCATGTCACTTTACAGAATTCCATTTCGCCAACCTAACCATCAATTCATAGCGCAATTAATCGCACAAGACGATCACAAGTTCTATCTGTAATTTCTCTGTGGTTAGGAATCTTAGGCGTCGAAGTTCATACAGAGAGATCAGACAAGAGAAGAGTAGAGTTACATTGTTTCATTTAATACTTTGACTGCCACGCGGAAATCACATGTTTAGCTGAGGACGCCACGGGAGTATTTTTATTATTCAAAGCATATAATGGCAAAATAATAATAAATTGTTGACGTAAGACAACATTCTTTTCCAATGGACCGTTTATCTTAGTGGTGATCAGTGGTGACCACTTATAACAGTAAGGTATGTTCATACTTCTAACCTCAATTGTATGATTATAAAGCAGCATTCACAATTATTTTCTAAGGTGTGTTTATAATAATATTCATAGGTTACTCCTCAAAGATATAGATGCAAACACAGTGCAGCGTTAGAAGCAAGATTTGTTCTCATTTTTTTATTGATGTTAGAATATCAAGAAAACATTTAATTGTTCAATGGGCACTTTATATTTCAAAGTATCTTCTATTTATCGGTAATATTCAAAATGCTCTAACTGTCAATTTTCATTCAATTTTTACAATTGTAGGAAGTTGAAGCGCTCCGGTCGCCGATGAGCACCGTGGCGTCACGGGAGAAACCGTGGATCGTATATGACCCACGTGGCAGTCAAAGTGTTAACGAGTATTCGTCATTTCTTATCTCATTGCCGAATGCTTGATAATATCCAGTAACTTTTGCAAATTGATTCCCTGCAAGAAGGTTGCTTATTGTGAAAAAGTAAACCGATAAAACACTATGTACGATTCAGAATGATGAAAACATTTGAAATATCCTATGAAAAAGAGAAAAGTAGGAAACCATGTTGCCCAATTTTCAAATGAATTTTGAAATTCAATAATTGTCAAGTTGGAGGGTAAATCGATCGTCCACCCCGTGTAACCATACTTCGAGAGTAGGGGTGTGGGACGTAGCTTGGCTCGCGCGAAACTTTTTACCCCCTTTCCAAGTTGAAACAAAGACGACTCGCGTGACCAGAAGGCGTGCCACGTGATACGCTACGCGAATCGCCGGCTCGACCAATCGGCTTTCAGAGGCAACCCCGATACAAAGTATACACGGCGTGCAGCTTTGATGTTTCCAGTCACGTGACCCGCGACTCGATATCAATTCGTGACGCTAAGTGCGCTTTCGCGTGTGTACGCGCTTCTTTTCTCGCGGTGGAGCTTTAAGGACACCGCTTCCGACTCGCCTTTCCACCCGCTACCCCCCTTTTCCACCCTATTTCTCGCGTCAAGATCGTCGAAAATGTCGTTCGTCGGTGTTAACGATCGCGCCTAATCGCCAAACCGACGAATTTTTCCTCGATTCCGGCTCGATAGCAAAATGGGTGTCACCTTGTTCGCTACCGTTATCGCCTGTTCTTATCGATGCTTTTAATTTTCTACGGCAACGAAAGTTGATTCTCCACTGGTATGGTACTAGTGATTAATTCGGTTTGAAATTAATAGGATAATGATAATGCGTTTGGCTGGATATTAGGAAGATAAAGGATGTTTGATTGGCTAGACGGGAATTAGGTGGTTCTTGATAGACATCTATGATTAAAGGACTTTTAAGGAAATTCGTTCCTTCAAGGTCAAAGTATATTATCTTCTCTATTAAAATATTCTTTACGTCGATACATATGTGCGATTATAGGCATTTTCAGTTCTTTTTTTCGGATGCATATATTTATAAAGAACTGGAAGTTATAATGGTGTAAGTCAAATGTATTGTTCCATATTTACTTAAGTTACATATCTTTATTCTTTAGCTCGATACGTTTTCATGATTCCAACGAAATGCAATGAATTTTTATAAATTAGGTTGTCCCAAAAGTTCCTTTCCTTTTATAAGAAAATAGTAGAGGCACAACATTCTTTGTTTTATATTATTTTATTGAATTACGTTTAATCCACTTTATTCTATTACTACAAAATGGATCATACATAAATTCATGAAATAATATAAAATAAAAAATGCTGTGCATCTATTATTTCATTTATGAAACGAAAGAAACTTTTGAAACAACCTAATATTATTCTAAAAGCATTAAAAAATTTGCATTACTATTATCTCCTGTTGAGGTTAACTGATAGAAGAATCAATGGATGAATTTGTAAATAAAAATATATTGAAATAAGTATAAGTACAGGTACAGTGCATGAAGTCAAAATAAAATAAATTGTTATCATTATTTATTAATTTAATGTATGTATTGTTGAGGTTAACTGATGGAGGAACCAGTGGATGAATTTGTAAATAAAAATATATTGAAATAAGTATAAGTACAGACATAGTGCATGAGGTCAAAATAAAATAAATTGTTATCATTATTTATTAATTTAATGTATGTATTGTTGAGGTTAACTGATGGAGGAACCNAGTGGATGAATCTGTAATAGAAAAATATATTGGAATAAGTATAAGTACAGGTATAGCATATAAGATCAAAATAAAATTAATTGTTATCATTATTTATTAATTTAATACATGATATTGTTGAGGTTGACTGATAGAGGAACCAGTGGATGAATTTGTAATAGAAAAATATATTGAAACAAGTACAACTACAGACATAGTACATGAGGTCAAATTCAAATAAATTGTTAGCATTATTAATTAATTTAATACATGATATTGTTGAGGAATCAGATAGAGGAATCAGTGGATGAATTTGTAATAGAAAGATATATTGGAATAAGTACAAGTACAGACATAGTGCATGAGGTCAAAATCAAGTAATTTGTTATCATTATTTATTAATTTAATACATGATATTGTTGAGGTTGACTGATAGAGGAACCAGTGGATGAATCTGTAATAGAAAAATATATTGGAATAAGTATAAGTACAGGTATAGCATATAAGATCAAAATAAAATTAATTGTTATCATTATTTATTAATTTAATACATGACATTGTTGAGGTTGACTGATAGAGGAACCAATGGATGAATCTGTAATAGAAAAATATATTGAAACAAGTACAAGTACAGACATAGTGTATGAGGTCAAAATCAAGTAAATTGTTATCATTATTTATTAATTTAATACATGACATTGTTGAGGTTGACTGATAGAGGAACCAGTGGATGAATTTGTAATAGAAAAATATATTGAAACAAGTACAACTACAGACATAATGCATGAGGTCAAAATGAAATAAATTCTTATCATTATTAATTAATTTAATACATGACATTGTTGAGGCTGACTGATGGAGGAACCAGTGGATGAATTTGTAATAGAAAATTATATTGAAACAAGTACAAGTACAGATATAGTGCATGAGGTCAAAATCAAGTAAATTGTTATCATTATTTATTAATTTAATACATGGTATTGTTGAGGAATCAGATAGAGGAATCAGTGGATGAATTTGTAGTAGAAAAATGTATTGAAATAATTATAAGTACAGGTATAATGTATGCTGATCCAAATCCTCATTCTTTCAGTGTTACAATACAAAACAACATAATAGGGGTCATGTTCATATATCTATACCAAAGGCCATTACCAAAAAGTTAATCTGGGTGTGTAACACTAGCCGAAGGCTACAAGAGACAACAATAGAAATCTACTTATAGCTGTTTTGTTTATAAAGTTTGTAACCCAAAACAACATTTATATTCAAGTCCACAATAATATTGACCTATGCTTATTTTGAATTTTTGTTTCACTAAATTCTATTCTCTTCATAACAGAGGTCTCCAGGTCACTGCAATACGAAAGAAAAAGATGTAGAGGTTTTCTTGAAACAATTACTTCAACATCCCCTTTATAACGAGGAAAGTTATTCCAACAATCTTACAAAGCATCAATACATTTAACAATGAAACGAGAAATTCTGCGGGTCTCTCATATCTTTCAAAACTTTCATTAGTACAAACTTCTCGGGTTTTTATCACAGCATGCGATATCGATTCGAACGAATTTCTTTCGATGCAGACTGACCGCTCCTGTGGACAATCGTGATCAGTCGCGAGATAAATCGTGTATGATGATCCATAAGTGGCTACGCTTTCGATAGTGTCAACAGGAACAAGTTGTTAGCTCGGAAGGGCAGGCTAGCGCGTCAAGCCCACCCCGGGATTCCGGAGCGTTCGTGATGGATGATCGCAGATATACTGAAAAATGGTGATGGATGAAATCTCGCCGGCTATAAACATTGACGGAATCTGTTACGTGAATTGTAATAAGTTATCCCGCTGCGCGTCTTAATAAAACGGACATTTCGTGGCCGATCCACCCGGCGGATTCTGTCTCGCGCCGCCAGTTCATTCATTTAAAAGCGATTTGTAAGCCTTCCCTTCTACCTTTCCAATGCAAATCCTGCAAATTGCAAGCTTCAACTGTTAATTGATATCGCAAATTGGCGATGCGTGAAAAGAAAGTTAGGTTAGGAATCGGTCAATGGATCTTCCGTATTTTATATTCCCCGTCGCAATTTGTCGATTCTAATTTTTTAAAATGTTAATTGATCTAATTTAGAGTACTTTAGACCTTACACTATTCCAATTGTTACATTGCAATACCTTTTTTTATATTTCTCTTGTCAGGAAGAATCGTCATATCAGGATCGTAGATTAAAGCGTTAACCAGCGCCACTCATTCACCTAATTGTATCTGGTTACAACTCTACAAAAAGTCGTATAAATCTTAAATCGCAAATGTATTTCATTGAGGTTAGGTTAGGGTTAGGTTATGTATTTGTGTATTTTCAATTCATCATTCTATATACCTAAATCTACCAACTACCTCTCCTTCGTTCAATAAAATATCCATAGCGATTCTGAGAGCCACAATATCGCGGCAACGATTTACAACAGCATAATTCCACGATTCTTCAAGGATCTAAACAGAATTCCATCTGGCCAGCAAACGCATGATGCAATCATCATGCACGGCGAATCTCAGTGCGATCTCGACTCACCTAGCGCGCATTCACTCACGCATCCTCGTCGTCATCGATCACCATTTTTCTCTTACCGATCAAAGGTTGCACGTCGCCATCAGCGTCTCGGTATCAACATTCCACCGCCTCGCCAGGAAAATCTATCCAACGATACGCGGCGGAATCGGGCGCGAGTTAATGGCGATAAGGCGATGGTACTCTCTCGAGGCTAACGAGATCGAACAGTGGCCGAGACTCGATTCTCAAAGGAAGAAAGGAATTCGCGTGGTCGTGGAGCGGAGAGGAAGAAGCGAGATGCTGACCGCGGACGCTGGCAAAAAATCGGCAAGGGCGGACGAGATTTGATTCCCGGTGACGTATTAAATGTGTGGTAGCAGCCAGTGGTGTCAGAGGGATTGCTTTAATCAGTAGATTAATTCGTCATGGCCTCCGCCGCGTAGCAACGTCCTTTGTCGGCCGTTGGTAAAATATGAGCCAACGTACATAATCAACTATTTGTGGTAATGAATATTATGCGGCCGGCGCGCGTGTCATTAATAACGTCCGCGGCACGGCCGCGTAATCTGTTTTTTCCTTCGCATCCAAGCGTACATTATGCGCGCGAGCTACGTCTAAGCAGTGAAACCTTGGGAAAAAAAGAGCCAGCCGCTTTGCATGCGCGCGAGCAGCCAAGTTTATGCGCTCGAGCTCGCCTCGATAAGATACAAGGTGACGCGTGTGATAACGCGTACGCCGCTTGACATTTTTACCAATGTAAACGTTTTATAACACGTTTAGATATTTTCGATATTTAGTTGCAAGTTTTGTGTATAAAAATTGTATAAAGATATGGAAATATCAAAGTGCAACTTCATAGCGTCGCTTACTATTGAAGTTCCTTATACCTCGCGATACGAAAATATTATTTCTTGAGATAGAAACATAATTTTTCACACCGACGAGATTAATTATTATTATTAAAAATATTAAAAATATCGAGACAACAAAATGCAACGAGATATTTAATATTAAATATGTAGTATAATATAGAATAGAAAAATATATATACAGGGTGGTTGGTAACTGGTGGTACAAGCGGAAAGGGGGTGAAGAAGTTGAAAATATAGAATAAACATTTTTGGAATAATAAACTTTATGATTACTTCATATTGTTTCATTATGTATTCCTAATTTTCCGTTATGGTAAAAACAATCTTAAACTGCGATAACATAGACTTTATAACGAGACGCGATAAAGTGCACGCGTACCGAGCCAAAATTCAAAGTCGATTTTCTCGAAAACAAAGCTTCGAACGAAAAATTTTTATTCTATATTTTCGACTTCTTTTTTCACGTAGAATCACCCCCTGTCCGCTTGTACCGCCAGTTGCCAACCACCCTGTATAATAGAAAAATAATTTGTCACACCAACACAAGGTTAATTATTACCGCATATTAAAAATATAAAAGATATCGAAATATGAAAGTGCAACGAGATATTTAATATCAAATATAGGTAACTTCAAGAAATAATATCTTTGTATTGTGAAGTATAAAGAATTTGAATAGTAAGCGACGCTTCGAAGTTTATTTTATTCCAGCTTCGTCTAATCTTCATCTTCGCTTCCTGTAGTTAATTTCATATGTATGTCAACGTGTATGTAGATTTAATCAAAGTATTTGTATGATTTGTTCATTCTTTCGCTTTTCTAAATTGTCTTGTTTCGATAGCATTTCTGTAAAGATGAATATGAATCAGAGATACAGAAGAGATGGTTGAAGAGGGTAGTAAGCAAAGAATTTCAATAGCAGATATACCCAGATGTGTTCTCTTTGCTGCCACAGAACTCTCACCTCTAGGTTTAACCCCTCTCGGACAACTCCCCACGGCGAAAAGACAAATGAGCCTGAGGTGAGAACTTACCCGATAAATACCCAAGGCGACACACTGTTTGACCAGGGAGCAAGCAGCGTGGACTGGACAAGAAATACCGCACCTACCCTTCCCACTATCCTCATCCCCCTGTCCACGGCCCGTGGCTGTTTCCGCTCTTCACCCTTTGCTATCACTGTCTTTCTGCAATTACAAAACACAAATTATTTAGTCGTATGAGTCTCTTTAGTTTTCTTCCCTCACACAAGGATAGGCATAGAATATTTGGTGTTGTTGATTTCTGTAAAATAACAAGAATTTAATGTTAAAAAAGGATGTTTTTAATACAAGAATTATGGCAGGTTGAAATTAGTCAAAATTAATTAATTATTTAGTCATATGAGTCTCTTTAATTTTCTTCCCTCACACAAGAATAGTCATAGAATATTTGGTGTTGTTGATTTCTGTAAAATAACAAGAATTTAATGTTAAAAAAGGATGTTTTTAATACAAGAATTATCGCAGGTTGAAATTAGTCAAAATTAATTAATTATTTAGTCATATGAGTCTCTTTAATTTTCTTCCCTCACACAAGAATAGTCATAGAATATTTGGTGTTGTTGATTTCTGTAAAATAACAAGAATGTAATGTTAAAAAAGAAAGCTTTCACTACAATAATTCTCGCAGGAAATTAGTAAACAGATTAGTTATTATTATTTAATTAATTATTTAGTCATATGAGTCTCTTTAATTTTCTTCCCTCGCACTTGGATGGACGTAGAATATTTAGTGTTGTTGATTTCTGTAAAATAACAAGAATGTAATGTTAAAAAAGGATGTTTTAATACAAGAATTATCGCAGGTTGAAATTAGTCAAAATTAATTAATAATTTAATCATATGAGTCTCTTTAATTTTCTTCCCTCACGCAAGGATAGGCATAGAATATTTGGTGTTGTTGATTTCTGTAAAATAACAAGAATTTAATGTTAAAAAAGGAAGGTTTTATTACAAAAATTCTCGCAGGAAATTAGTAAACAGATTAGTTATTATTAATTAATTAATTATTTAGTCATATGAGTCTCTTTAGTTTTCTTCCCTCACACAAGAATAGGCATAGAATATTTGGTGTTGTTGATTTCTGTAAAATTACAAAAATTTATGTTAAAAAAGGAAGTTTTTAATACAAGAATTATCGCAGGTTGAAATTAGTAAACAAAATTTGAGAGTAATTTTGGTCTCATTGTCCTGATCACAGTTTTAACATTGCTACGACTATGCTTCAAAAACAATTAACAATCAAATTATTTAGTCACAAGAGTTTTGCTCTACTTTTCTTCATTTACTAGAAATAATTATAAAATACCAAATTGACTTTTGTAAAATTAAAGGAACTGTTGATAATGTTTGCGAAGAGAAATTTTATTAAAAGAATTTTTATTACAAGAGAAAGATTCATTCACCTTATCTTTGTAAAAGCTTGCGCGCAGTGCGTGCTACTGGAATCTCTTTTCTTCCGAGGCAAGCCGTGTCCAGGCGCCGCATTAATTTTGTGTATTTAACGAGACCGAGTTAAATGTCTGTCCGGAAGGGTTCCTCGGTCTCCAGTGCCATTCATGGAATCGCTAGCGAGACAAACTTTAACAGAGAAACGACCCTGTTTGCCTGCTTTCTTTCCCTCGAGACTTCGGGTCAGTTTGAAAGCTGCTTAAATTAATAAGAAAAATATTTCATATGGCAAAAACGTCATTATTTTATTCCCAATGATTCTTCATTGAATTTTATATAAATTTGTTCCTTTCTTTCTATTTTTTTCTTTCTAAATTTCCCTATGATTCAAGAATAACGATGAGAAAGAAAGCAAGAGGCAGATTCAGGGCCGTCGACGTGGACAAAAAACCGTGTTTTTCCGAGAGTGAAAAACTATTTTGTGCTTTAGCCGAGCCACTGACGGCGCATCATTTTTAACGGCGCCCTGTCAGACGATTGGAAAGGGAGAAGAGCACTGTCAGTGGCCGGCGGCCAACGTCAAACGTCAAGCCGATCCTTCTTGCTTTCTCTCAATTTTTTTCTCTTTCTCTAACGCCCTCTTCATTCGATTTTTGTCTATTCAAAATACTCTCTGCATCGCACGAAAATCATATATATCGAAAATATTTCAACTCTGCCATATTTTACGTTACATTAAAATATATGAGATACCTGAACTGGTCAGACGCTGATGCAAGGTTATGTCAAGAAATATGTCGCTTTCCCGCGGTATGGTTTGTTTAAAATTGCACGTCTGGTTCTAAATCTTGCAATAAACTATGCTCGACAATTCCCATTTTCTACGCGTAATAACAATCACTTATTATACAGATAACATCATTCAGTGAAATCGTATTCAAATATATAGGAACATATACATAAACAACAAGAATATATAGGCTTCACAACTAAGTAATTGCGGATGTTGTCACTGGCACCTAACGATAAAATCCGCAATCACTTAGTTGCTAACCTAATATTATACACAATACCGAATTACTGTCAAGCTAATGTATTTTATACATCTGTATCACGTTTGTCAATCTGTTAATCGAGTTAACTCAACTAGAAAATTGATTCTACAACAAGTACGTAATTATAATATTACACTTAAGAGATTGAGATACCGATTAACGAGTTCACTAATTTTCTTCCAGTCGACGAATGAAAATCTTGATTTCTTTACAACTACGGCCAGGACACTTATTTTTGTAGTATAATTTACCAATTACGATGCTAATAATACAATCACCTTGTTCTGATGTGATCACGGATTTTGTCAACACCACTCAATAACAGCATCCGCGATCACTTGCCAACCCAACAGATTGAACGTAATACATAGAAACGGACGTGAAACACAATACCACTAAATATCACATGAAATTTCAGGGAATATTTTTGCAATTCAAAAACAAAATTCCACTCATCATTCTCGTTGCAGCTTCAAATTTATTCGTCATTTTCCAGTGCCAATAATAAATATAATACCAAACGAGAATTATTCGTGTGAACGATATTTTAGGTTGGCAACTATCATTAGGCGGTATGTGACAAATCCACAATCGCTTAGTTGCCAACCTAATATTATATACAACACCGAATTACTGTCAAACTATGTGTTTGTCAAAACTAATTACTGTCAAAATTACCGTCAAAACTAATATGTTTTCTATATCTGCATTATGTTTGTCAATCTGTTAACTAGAAAATCGATTCTACAATAAATACATAATTATAATATTACATTTAAGAGATTGGGATTGCGATTAACGAGTTCACTAATTTTCTTCCAGTCGACGAATGAAAATCTTGACTTCTTTACAACTACGACAAGACACTTTTATTTCATTTTTGTAGTATAATTTACCAATTGAAATACTAATAATATAATTACCTTATTCGGCCTTATTCGTCACTAGATAGTATTGACAAAGTCCGCAATCGCTTAGTTGCTAACCTAATAATATTTCTAAACTTTTCACTATCAGTTGTAAAACCTGCATCAACGATCTTGTATAGCTTCTGCGAAGTAACCAATCTCTGATACCCAATTCGAACTACTCTCTCGGATCTCCGTCCCGGGAGAGACAGAGGCTCGGAAGACGCCACGTAGAATGGGCATCGACGCTCGCGGCGGCGACTTCGAGGTGATGGATGGGCTTCTGCTCGAACAGTTTCGTCTATACGTGCCACGTAGCGTTTCCCCAATTAAACAATTGCATTCACATCCATCTATCCGTCGGTCTGTCCGGCCGGTGAGATCGTGGCGAATGGGACGTTCTCCCCCTCGTCTCTTTGTTCCTTTTCCCCCGTCTATCCCGTTCGTCCCGTTTCCGTATTCCTTGCCCTCTTTTTTTCCACGAGGTTTCGCTTCTGTCCACCCTCTATTCGCCGGAGAATACCACCTCGAAGCGGTTTACAATTAAAAAGCACGGCCGTTGCTTCTGCAATACGGCAGCTACGTGACGCGACCGATTCGCAACCGATTGCGTAATTTCTACTTTACGACGCCTGAATTTTATGGAAATTTAAGCCCCTCCATGATACGATCATTTCGTCACTATGGAACTGCGAGAAGTTGGCCAACGATCGCTGCCAACATAGAGAGCATTTCTTTCGAGTTGATTGTACTTTTATTTGTGAAAATGAATGATATACAAAATTGTTGTGAAATTAGGGGAATTTTCAAAATTTCTTTTCTTATATTTCCAATGAATTCTCTGTCAAATCATTGGGATCTCTAGGGATTCAATTTCTTTCTTTACAAGATTTCTAAAGATTCAGCTTCTTTCCTTACACATACAGTATCATATTTTCAATACGTTTGCGTGGAATGAAACCTGTGTTGAAAAATTTGTGGAAAACATGCAAATTAATTATAATTTCCACTATTTTTTTATAAACCTAACCTCAATAAATCTATCAATTTTTCAATTATTCCTACTCTTTAAGGAACGCACAACATTATATTGTCAAGGAAACAAAACATTATCCATGAAATAAATATAAATCTCTTGTGTGTTAACTAAAGAACGCTGAATTCTTTGCAAAATATGGTTAAATCTGGGTGCAATCGGCGGCGAAATATCGAGGACGCCCTAAATCGACGATAGGGTCGGCGAAGGTGAGCAGGAGGTGGCGAATGGGTGGCAAAGGGGAAGAAACGGGAAAAAAGGAAGGAAAAGTGATGGGTTTGGTACGTAGGGCACGTCCGTGGGACCGCCGCCAATGTATGCTGGCCGCATAAACTAACAGCCGCATCGGATTTTACATAAAATTCCGGCGAGTGCCGCGATTTCAGGAGATGGACGGGGAAACGTGACGGACCAGCGAGCAGTCATCGGTTACAACGGAACTGGTAGCACGGAGGCTGGCTTGAATTATGATTACGGATTACGCGCCGTTGCATTCCCTTTCTCCCCTGTATTTCTCACCCTCTGCTTCTGACCGCGGCTTTTCGCCTGCCAACCGCGCTCCTCTCTTTCATGATTATTATTATTATTATTATTATTATTATTATGGAATAATTTTGTATTTAATTAAGAGTATTTTATAGTGATTATTATATATATGTATATATTATTTATGTATTTATATGGTATTAATTTATTATGTTATATTCTTAGGATGTATATGAGATAGAAATATTTAACATTTAAATATCGTTAATAATTTATTAAAATATTATTATTATTGTGTTATTATTGTTGTTGTTGTATTAATTTCAAGAGTTATAGTAGAATTATATTATTAATAGTTATTATTATATTATTGTTATTTTTATTTTTATAAATATTGAAAATGAATATTTATATTGATATAAATTTTGAATATATATATATATATATATATATATTATTTACGTATTTATATTAATTTATTGTATTATATTCTTAGAGTGTATACAAGATAGAAATTAAAATATTTAATATTTAAATATTGTTAATAATTTATTAAAATAGTACTATTATACTATTTTTATTATTATTATTATTATTTTTGTTGTTATTTAAAATTTTTTATTTTGTAGGATATATATATATATATATATCAATATTTTAATTTAGTTATTTTTAAAAAATTCAATTATTGAATTTGGAATTAGTTTAATAGATAATTTTATTATATTAATTTTAAGAATTACAGTAAGATTATATTATTAATAGTTATTATTATATTGTTGTTACTTTTATTTTCATAAATATTAAAAATGAATATTTTTATTAATATAAATTTTGGATATATACATTATTTATGTATTTATATTAATTTATTATATTATATTCTTAGAGTGTATATAATTTAAAAATTGAAATATTTAATATTTAAATATCATTATTATTGTTTTTGTTGTTATTTAAAATTTTTTATTTGTAATACACACACACACATATATATATATATATATTAGTATTTTAATTTAATGGTTTTTAAAAAATTAAATTATTGAACTTGAATTAATTTAATAGACAATTTTATCATATTAATCTTAAAAACTATAGTAAAATTATATTATTAATAGTCATTATTATTATTATTTTTATAAATATTAAAAATATTAAAATATTAAAATACAAAAAATATTGCCATTGCGTGATTATGAAAGATACAGTAAGCGTTCGAAGCATCGAACGCGTAAGATCTACACAAGATACAGTTGCTTTATTTATATTTCATTTACGAATCCTTACAGAAGCAGACTTTTGTCATACTGTGAGAATGATTTTCTTTTACAGTTAGTTATAAAAACACCTTTACCTTTTGTAGTTTTTGTGAAAAAACATAATGCTGTAAAATATATTGTCTCGTCCGGTGACTCTTTACGTAGCCCGGGATCCATCTCTCGGTCAAGGTGTCCACTTGCTATGTCAATATAATTAGTTAGACCGGAATAATCATAAGGAACTGTCGTAAAATTGAGCAGTTCGATTCAACCGTTAAGTGGTATAAAACATTTTATGGTTATTGCACCATCAGGTACAAAGTGGGGAAACTTGGGTTTTTCCATGTTTCTAGGGATTTTTACGGTGGTAGGGTGACCAACTCCCAGCAAGAGTTTGCCTCTGCGACAGCATCCCCATCGAACTTTACTATTTCTACGACTACAGATCAGTCAACAACTCTGCACTGACTTCACTACTTTAACTCAGTCAACATATATTCGTTAACTATATCTACCTTTGATTGATCATTTAATTAACATATACAAGCTGGTTGGTAACTGATGGTACAAGCGGAAAGGGGGGTGATTCTACGCGAAAAAAGGAGTCGAAAATATAGAATAAAAATTTTTCGTTCGAGGCTTTGTTTTCGAGAAAATCGCATTTGAATTTTGGCTCGGTACGCGCGCGCTTTATCACGTCTCGTTGTAAAGTGGATATCATCGCGGTTTGTTTGCTTTTGCCATAACGGAAAATTAGGAATACATAATGAAATAATACGAAGTAATCATAAAGTTTACTATTACAAAAATTGCTGAAAGAAAAGGAAAAATTTTTATTCTATATTTTCGACTTCTTTTTTCGCGTAGAATCACCAGTTACGAACCACCCTGTATATACGCAACGAGAGTAATCGTCTTAATCGATTGTTGCTGCTACAAAGAGTACATTATAACCTGTTACCTCAGCGTTGTAATTTATTATTAATTTATTAGTTTAAGAAATTGTATACATTTTTTAATATAGTTAAAATATCTAAATAGAATTATAATAGTTTATAGAATTTTTTAAAATTTAAAAATAATCGAGAATTGTTGTAAATTTTTTTAAAAATTTGTAAAAGGATGGTAAATTTTATTTAAAAAATGGAAAAATTAATTTTGTTATATATATATGTATAATTATTAATTATTAATATGTATATTTAAATAATAAGTTGAAAAAGTTAATTAATATATAGTTAAATATTTAACTATAATAATTTATATTTATATAAAATAATTTATATATACATATTTTATATAAATATAATAAGATATAAATAATTATTTTATATAAAATATAATATATGTATTTTACAAAACGTAAAAGTAAAATGAAAAGTATTTTACAAAAGTTGCAGACAAATTAACAAATTGCGTACGGGTCAGGAGATATCTGGTTTTCAGCAAGCGGAACGTTGTGCCCGGGTCACGAGATATCTCGTTTCCATGTTTCTTCGACTGAATCGATGACTCAAGCAACCAGAGATAAACGTTTTTGTTGCCAGGGTAATGAAGCCTCGCGCATTCTCCTGACAAATGATTAGCAAAACAACCGAATGTTGACATTCCAAGCATGTAAAAACAACCAGTCTTACAAAGTGTCTTATCGTTGTACATTTTGTTGTTTCAAAGTTGGTGTTTTAATTTCTAAGGAAACAGCTTCTTAAAAATCATTTCCATTTTCAATCCGTTACCGATAATTTCTAACAAAAATTATTCTACGAAATAGATGCTAATTCTACACAAGTAGCAAAATGACACGCAGATGTAAAGAAAACGAAAGTCAAAGTGAATCGTTGTTTGACGATTTATCCGATGCAGCGAACAACACTTGCGACGAAAACGAATTCAGTGATAGCAGCACCGTTCTTGAATTAGGCGACGCGATCAGACATAGAAGAAGACCGAATAAAAAATATAATAACCAAATGCAAATTAAAAATCTGCAAACATTTGCATCCAATTGCTTGCCAAACATGCTCCTACAGTGTTCGAAAAAGCGCGGGTCCTGGGAGCGCGCACAGCGCCATACGCAACGTGTTAACGTACAAGGGTTAGATCATAGTATTTCTTCCAAACGATTCTATGTTTCACAACAGCCGTGAAAATGTGGAGAAAAGATCCTTGAAACCGGACAATGATCCAAAACTCTAAAACGCTGCGAAACTCTATCGTACGATGTGAAATCACAATTTTGCCAGCAAGCTGTTTCATACGGTGGTCTGTTCAAAATCTTGCGGACTTTCTTCGAGCAGGAAAAGAGGAAAAGAGGAAAGTGAGCACAGCAAACTAATAGAAGACCAGAAGGAAAAAGACAGAGGTATCCGCTCGTGCGACGAGTTATACAGGTTGTAGCGTGGTACCGGTTACACGCGGCCCAACTGTAATAGGGTGAGAGAGCCGGAGGGTGAGCAGCTCGGACTTGACTAATGAGGCGGCGCGTCCTCGACGTTATTAGATCGCCGAAAGAGTTTTTGAGGATGCCTCGGCTCCGGCCAGGGACGAATCCACCGCGAAGGATGGGTAATGATACGGCTGGACCCCGTTTCTTATTTGTCAAACGTCAGCCGCAAAGACGTTGCCCAGTTGTTTTCGAGGCAGAAGGAAGTCTCGGCTCTTTTCGGAATGATAATCTACTTGCAAATGCGACCGACTCTCTCTTTTTCCTTTCCTTCCCTTTCCTTTCTTATCCTTTTCTCCTATTTCTTTCTCTCTCCCGCTTTTATTTCTTCACGCCGCTCAACACGAGCTCCGTCTCTCTCCTCTCTCACTCTGCCTCTCTCCCTCTCTCTCTCTCTCTCTCTCTCTCACGAACTCTGTTGTTTGTTCTGCTGAGCTTTTGTAACGGAATTCCAAGGTGAAACGCTGCTACTTCGCGTTACGTAATTATCAATAATCACCAGGGACGCGAAAGGACCAGAGATAGGAAAAAGAGAGAAGAGAAAGAGAGGCGAAGGGAAAGGTGGTAATAGCAAGTCGCGCGTTTCTACCAGAGACACGGTTTTCTTTCTCACGCGGATTTTCTGCAAGGCGGGTTTCCTGCTGAAATCACGGCAGGCGTAATTGCGCGTAGCCAGGAAGCGAGCGATTTCGCGCGGCTGCGCGATTTCTGCGCTAGCCGCCACCGGTCATTGGGAAATTTAGATTGCGAAGTCGAAGGCGACATTTAATAGGCTGATCGGGAAATTTTGCTCGCCGGCAGGAAACCAGCGGTGGGGATAAGTGAACGTTGCTAGCGCGGATAATGACCGCTGGTTATTGATTTTATGCGAATCGAAATATTCAAGTCTTGGTTGATTGCCGTATGATTTATTTCGACACTCGCTTTCCGACGTGTTTGATCTAGTCGGAGAGCATCTTACGAGACCTGGTTTCGGATTCTAACGATTGGAATTTGGAATTAGAGATGCGCGAGAGTTTAGAAGGAAGTTGAGTGTACGTTTCGAAGGTTCATCGATTGAAATCATTGGAGAACTTGTTTATGGATATTCTTCATTTCATGATATTCTGAGGGGACACGGTGAAATTTTTATTCGAGATATACAATGCGAGCGATGAAATTCTTGCGATCTGATCGTTTATTATTTTATAGGGAAAATTAAAAGACTATTAGCTTGTTTCATTCTAATTTTGTTCTTGAAGAGATGAAGAAAATCGTCTTCTGTCAGTAAGAGGATCGAAGGTACAAGTTTATATCTTGGGTATTTATATCTTTTGATCGTAAAAGAAATAACAAAATTCACAAGTATTACCAATTTCCTCTGATTTCTCCAACTATTTATTTACGTAATTATTTATTAACGAATCTTTCCATGAAACTTTATTATACTAAATTAAAATTTAACATTATATTAAAATTTAATTATTAAAATAGTTTATATATTAACATTTTTTATTTATAATATATATATATATATATTGGTATGTTAATTTAATTATGTTTAAAAAATTAAATTATTGAGTTTGAATTAATTTAATAGATAATTTTAAAGTTATAGTAAAATTATATTATTAATAGTCATAGTAATAGTATTTTATAAATACTAAAAATGAATATTTATATTAATATAAATTTTGTATATACAAGGTGTAACTGGTGGTACAAGTGGAAAGGGGGTGATTCTACGCGAAAAAAGGAGTCGAAAATATAGAATAAAAATTTTTCGTTCGAGGCTTTGTTTTCGAGAAAATCGACTTTGAATTTTGGCTCGGTACGCGTGCACTTTATCGCGTCTCGTTATAAAGTGGATATCATCGCAGTTTGTTTGCTTTTGCCATAACGAAAAATTAGAAATACGTAATGAAATAATACGAAGTAATCATAAAGTTTATTATTACAAAAATTGCTGAAAAAAAACAAAAAATTTTTATTCTATATTTTCGACTTCCTTTTTCGCGTAGAATCATCCCCTTTCCGCTTGTACCACCAGTTACCAACCACTCTGTATATATTGATATTTTAATTTAATTATGTTTAGAAAATTAAATTATTGAGTTTGAATTAATTTAGTAGGTAATTTTAAAAGTTATAGTAAAATTATATTAGTAGTAGTCATAGTAATAGTATTTTATAAATATTAAAAATGAATATTTATATTAATATAAATTTTGTATACACAGGGTGGTTGGTAACTGGCGGTACAAGTGGAAAGGGTTCTACGCGAAAAAAGAAGTCGAAAATATAAAAAAATCTACAGTGAGGTCCGTTATAACGAGACGTGATAAAGTGGACGCGTACCGAGCGAAAATTCAAAATCGATTTTCTCGAAAACGAAGCCTCGAACGAAAAATTTTTATTCTATATTTTCGACTTCTTTTTTCGCGTAGAATCACCCTATTTCCGCTTGTACCACCAACTACCCTGTATATATTGGTATTTTAATTTAATTATGTTTAAAAACTTAAATCACTGAATTTGAATTAATTTAATAGATAATTTTAAAAGTTATAGTAAAATTATATTATTAATAGTCATAGTAATAGTATTTTATAAATATTAAAAATGAATATTTATATTAATATAAATTTTGTATATATATATATATATGTATTAATTTATTATATTATATTTTTAGGGTATATGTAAGTTAAAGATTAAAATATTTAATATTTAAGTATTGGTAACAATTTATTAAAATATTTTTATTTTTATTTTTGCTATTTCTTTACTCAGAGGTAAGATCAAGATAGTTATTATTTTATTCAATGGATAAATCTATCACACTGTTCTAAGCGAAAACAAACTTTTATTGCACACACTTGCATAGACTAGGGATAAAAACAAAAGAACATCTTAAACCTATCGATTGTAACTAGAACTATCTTCTAGTTACTATTTTTTGTAACTAACGCAACTGCATATGGATGGATATTATTATTGTTGTTATTTAAATTTTTTATATAGAATATATATATATATATATAATTACCTTAATTTAATTATTTTTTAAAAAATTAAATTATTGGATTTGAATTAATTTAATAGACAATTTCATTATATCAATTTTAAAAGTATAGTAAAATTGTATTATTATTATTATTATTATTTTTATAAACATTAAAAATAAATATCTATATCAATATAAATTCTGCAATAAGATTCCGCTCCATTTTATAAAACCTTCTATTGTCATTGCGTGATTACGAAAGATACGGAAGCATTGCACATAACCTATCCTCAACTTATTTAATTTATTTAATTTACAATAGAAAACTTCAAGCACAGGTCATTCACTTTTTCGGCAGTGTGAAAAAGTAGACGAAAGAAAATATTTTCCCTGGTAAGAACACCCGATTCTCAGCGTGAATACTCCATCAGATAGCCGCGAATGGTTCGTTCGTTCAGAAGGTAAGACGCGAACGGCCGAGATCGAGTAAAATAGGCAAGCAGAACGCGTCGCTGCCTACTGCACTCTAATTAGTGCGCTAATTGTATCCTTCATGTATGAACAGCGGCCGTTCCACTCGGGGATGCGCGTTAACAAACCTAATTTCCGTCTAAATCCATTTAATGGAACGCGAGACCGCGTTCTTATCTGCTAACACGCCGCTGAACATGCGTGCACCGGCGTTCCTCGCTTTGTTATTTCGCCCAGAAACCCGCTGCTGTTGCGGAAAGGACCGATTTCTTTTCCGCGAGCGGCCATCGCGCCTCGGAACGCCAGCTAAATTGCCTCGTGATCTTTATCTTCGTTGCCACGGAGGTTGCCAGCCCTGTTTTCGCTCCTCCGCCAGCTTTACAAGCTTTTCTTCAAGTAAAACGATGCTTGTACATTGTTCCATTAAAGAAACGGAAGACAACTGAAAAGAATCTTTTGCCAATTTTCATTTATTCCTTTGGAAGAAAGTTTTGAGGTACGTGAACATAACCATTCGATTTAGGTTAGAATTGACGCGATAACAAAGACGTATGAAGGACGTGTGACATGTCTACAAGATATTTAATACTCAAAATAATTAGAGGATCGTTTTTCTAACCTGCAATTTTATACTCCTTCCTTATGTTAATATAATTTTACTTTTTAACGTGTATATTTAATCCTTTGAGTGTATGAACACATATTTACGTTCTCATACAACCATTCAATTTAGGTTATGAACGCATATATGCGTTCTCACATAACCTAACATTTTTACCGTAACATTTTTAGGTTAAAAGTGCCGTTACAGTGGCGTGATAAAAGAGACGTATGGATGTTAGCCACCTGGCATTCTGATGATCTCGTTGAAACAAAAAAACTAATTATCGAATTGGTAAACCAAAGCGAAAAGCAAAGCGTGTAGCGGACTACAATGCCTTGATGGGCGCAGCTGATAAAATCGATATGATTTTGAGTTCACTTCGCTGCGTTCGAAAAAGCGCAAAATGCTACAAGAAATATTTTTTCCGCCTCTTAGACCTCGCTATATATAACGCATTTATTCTTTACAAAAATGCTAATAATAAAACTGGAACGTTTGAAAATTCTCATCCGCTTCCCGTAAAAGATATTTTGCAAAAATACCCGCCACGCAGAGTGCAGGCTAAAGGAGGAAGAGTTCCTTCGGACGACCTTCCATTTCGGTTAACGGAGAGGCATTTGCCTACATCCTGCGTGACTAAAGAAAATAATAAACGTTCTTCGCGACGAAGACGCGCTGTTTACACTAAACATAATCGCAGGGCCGACTCGTGTTACCAATGCAAGAAATGTAACACTGGCTTATGTATCGAACTCTGCTTTCAGATTTACCATACAATACGAAATTATTAAATTTTCAATTTAAGAGATATAATTTCAAACTTTGATATTGTTCACGTTATTATTGCTCAATGAAATAAATGGTTATTAATGTTTTTCAGGTCACTATATAATTTATTTTAGTCACAATCGATATATTTTGCAATGAAAATTCAGTCTGTTGAACTTGCGCTCTTTCGTAAAAAATACGCAGCCCGCGGTGTGCTTCCTCGTAAAGAGTGGGCCATCCGTGGCGCACGCTTAACGTACAAGCAGTTGGTTCGTTCGAGAAATTCGTAAAATACACTCCAGATTTTCAATTACATCTTCTTCCTCAAGCACTAAATTCTGTCTGCTATGAAACTTACGAACTGTTCTTAAGAAATTCTCAAGACTTTGAGTTACACCTCCTCTTTGAACTTTTCAATTCTATGTAGCTGTATTGAACTTTCAAATTATTCCGAGGAAATTCGTAATGCGTAGCCCAGATATCGAGTTACGCTTTTTCCTTCGATCTTTGAATTTTACGCTTGTCTGGAACTTTTGAATCATTCTTTAACCAGATACAATGTTTAACTTGTCTCCACGACAAATTTTCCAATTTATCTTTCGCATGTTAAACATTGTAACTCCCAGCCTGGTAACATTGAATCGTGCTCGTAACAGAGATCACAGTACAATTTCCGATTCTACGTTACCGACACAGTAAATTACCGATTTCACGCTACCAACCTTAGTTCAGACCAGTCTTAGAAAATTCTAACCTCAATCACGAGCATTAAAATGTTATGGAATTCAGAAGAAAGCAGAAAGTGGGGGATATGAAACGCGAAAGTCCGAGTTTCCAAGGAGACGAAAGAAGTTGAAAGACAGCGGCGTAGCCAGGTTACCGGTGGATCGGTAGGAAAAGGAGAAAGAAAAAGAGGCGAAGAGAAGCGAGTCCGAAAGGGCAGCCGTGGCAGAGCCGCTTTCGCCTCGGCGAATGAAATTGCCCCGGCAATCGGTGGTTGCTTATTAGCGTTTGACGTTCGATTAGTCAAGTGCACCGGCTAAGATCCGCCGTTTGAAGGCTCCGTGGCTCCTCCCATTACCGGTTCCCGTGGGTTCTCTGCCGGCCAACAACCACGCGTCCACGATTCCACGTCGAGCAACAGGCACGTAGCATCATCATTCTTCTGTCTTCAAAACGGGAAAGACAGAGAATTGAGAGGGGCAGAGAGAGGGAGAGGAAGATACAGAGGAGTTCTGCGTGGTTCTCCAACCTCGTACAGGCATACCTTGTAATTACGTTAACCGTACTACTGCCAGCCGGTAATAGCACGAATTAGTTGCACTTCAATGTTTTCTTCGATGCATTCGAATACTCTCCTCCTATCTGCTAAATTTCTTCGGGTTTCTACCTAGCGTTCCTTCGACCTTGATGACTTTCCGCTTAGAAGCGCACGTATTCGAAGAGGTTAGGGTGGCTTATGCGATTCCTTCGTTTGTACTTCGCAAATGGTTTGTTTTTTTTTTCCTTTTTTTTTTTTTTTTTTTTTTTTTTTTTTTTTTTTTTTTTTTTTTTTTTTTTTTTTTTTTTGCATATCAGTACTTGAAGAGCTACTTGACTTATGATAGATTAGCTACATGTCGAGTATTTGCAATTGAGAAGCTTTCAAATATATACATAGATATGTATGAAGCTTTTTCTCTAGCTAAGAAAGTTAGTTATTATCAACTTTTTGTTTACATTGTAGATACAATCTTTTTTAAAAACGACTATAGTTATTAATTCCAACGTAGTTAATGTTAAATAATTAGAAGTAAACCTGCCGATGCAAGTTACTCGATTCATATTTCCTTTTGTGGAAGCTTCTCAATCGTTTGGGATAGGAATGTTGCTTAACACATTAACTGCCACGCCGAAATCACATGTTTCGCTGAGGACGCCACGTCAGTATTTTTTATTATTAAATAATAATAAATTGATGACGTAAGACAACATTCTTCCCTAATGGACCGTTTATCTTATAACACCCATAACAGTAAAGTATGTTCACGCTCCTAACCTCAATTATATGACTATAAAGCAGCATTCACAATTATTTTCTAAGGTGTGTTTATAATAATATTGGTAGATTACCCCTCAAACGATATGGATACAATTTGTTCTCATTTTTTTTTTTTTTATCAATGTTCTAATAAAAACGTTTAATTATCCAATGGGACACCTAAATGGGGCATATTTCAAGGTATCTTCCATTTATCGGTTATATTGAAAACGCCCTAACTGTCAATTTTCATTCAATTTTTACAAGCTGAAGCGTTCCGGTCACCGATGACCACCGTGGCGTCACGGGAGAAACCATGGATCACATATGACCTAGATGGCAGTCAAAGCGCGAAGAAACTTTCTGTGACAATAGTTGTAAACCCGATACTGTACCTTTTTCCTGGACCACTTGTGGACTGTCAAAGACCAGCACTGAGTGATAAACAGAAAAAAGACACTGGAATGCAAAGATTTCATTCGAATGGGAATTTCCACACTTTTCAACGAACAGAGTTAAACGTCAGGAATGAGATGGGGAAACTTTTCAACGTCGCCTCGCCGTCCGCGATAATCCGCGTCAGACCACGTGTCTATTCCATGAAATTCGATATCCAAGATACTAGACAAGATTGGCTGGAAAAAGCCACGCGATCGTAATTTATAGCGTTCGTTAGAGGAAAAAGCTCGGCTCGCCGGAGTACAACGCGTTATTAATACGTTTTAAAGAAATGTCCAAGATTAATTTGCGAAACGAGTCGCTATTGAAGTTCTTGCCCGCGGTCTCATTAATCTTATCCAGCGGCGGGCTAGGAGAGAGGGGAAAAAATTATTTTGTAGAATGTTCGCTGTAATAACAGGGAATTCTGTCGCCGGCACGCCTAGCGGGGAGGAAGAACACCGTCCCACTATTAATTCATGTCTCAAGTTTTCAAGTAAGAAATTAATGTCTCCATACGTGATTCGTGGCTCCGTGGAGCCGGATCCCGTTCCTTTCTCCTTCCAAGGGTGGTTTGCTCGCGAAAACTTCGGCCACGAAATGAAATTAATAAACCACGATTACGTTACAACCACAGACTTCTTACAGGGTTGAAAGCTTTCTTCTTCCTTTGATCCTTGAAGCATCGTAGCTTGATGACCCAATGAACGTAATTTCGCTTCAGATGCTTTTGCTTTCATATTCCTCTCATATTTATTTCTTTTTCTTTTTATCCTCCAACGTTCAATCTGATTTTTATCAATATTTCTCTTTATCAGAGCAATTTATTTGATGCATTGTGAAATGTTAGGTTATCCGGAAAGTTTCTTTCGTTTTATGAGGAAATAATGGGAGCATAATATTTTCCATTTTGTATTATTTTAACCAATTACGTACGATCCATTTTGTTCTATCAAGATAAAGATCGCAACGTCCGACAGGTTAGGTTTCATGTTGTTGCAAAAGGCAAAATAATAATAAATTGTTGACGTAAGACAACGTTCTTTTCCAATGGACCGTTTGTCTTATTGGTTGTCACGGGTGACAACAATGGCGCCTTGCTGACAGCTGACAGCGACATATCATAACAAAGCTTCGTTTATTTCAACAAACTATTCGCATTCCTCGTTTCGTCGCAAGCAAAACGCGCAGAATATGTCGTTGGAACGTGTAGAAGATATTAGTAAACAGTACTTGCTCGTTATATGTAACAGTAAGGTATGTTCACGCTTCTAACCTCAATTATATGACTATAAAGCAACATTCACAATTATTTTCTAAGGTATGTTTATAATAATATTTGCAGATTACCCCTCAAACGATATGGATGCAAACACAGTGCACCGTTAGCTGCAAGATTTCTCCTCATTTTCTTTTTATCGTTGTTCTAATAAAAACGTTTGATTGTTCAATGGGGCGCTTTATATTTCAAAGTGTCTTCTATTTATCGGTTATATTCAAAACGCCCTAACTGTCAATTTTCATTCAATTTTTACAATTGTAAGTCGAAGCGTTCCGGTCACCGTGGCGTCACGGGAGATACCGTGGGTCATATATGGTCCACGTGGCAGTCAGTGTTAACTACGAAACGCGTTGGACCGATTAAACGAGAAGTGCGCGGTATCGACATCGATTTTCTGCCGTTTAAGAAGCGAAAGACTCTCGATGTCATTAATCACGTTCCGTTGTCTTCTCGAAGACACTGCTCCATTGTCAACTGGACGTATTTATTCCATTGTAAACGAAACGGCGCGGTAGGTAGATGGTGATCTCGCGTAGGCGGATCGCAGGTGGATGAACGCTGAAAATCCCTATGGCACGAGGTCACGTGTAACGGAGAGAAGTTTTAATTCCATGGCGGGACGTCGCGGTCGTCACGGGCTTATGTACGGTCCGCTCCGCTGGCGTTCTTTTTGAAAAAGCGAACGCGAGATAATGGAACGTAATGTAGCGTGAGCAGCCAACGCTGCTACCTCGCTTCGGCTTCTAGCCGTGAGATGCTACACCGGGTGTCCCCGAAATCCTCTTCAAATCTGACATTTATTTCATTCTACGCCTGAGGGTGGATGATTTCTATGGTTGCTGCTAATTACGTGCTGATGGACGTAGGTTGGTGGATATATTTGTAAGTGGATCTGAATATTTTAATAAAAAATTAACACGGTACACGAGTACAAATTTGGGCTGATTTTCAACTCTAGAATATCTAGGTTATCTACTCCTGACTAGTTGGAAATTAAACAAATTTATATATCCTTGAAATTACTATAAATCTTGAAATTCAGTTTTCTCAAAAACGAAGTTTACAATGCAATTTTATTATTCTCGATTTTCGTTGTATTAGGTTGTCCGGAAAGTGTCTTTCTCTCGCAAACGTGTTTCTTACAACAGTTCACCTTCGTACAAACGTGAAACCAAGTGCGTGAAACGTCATGGTGTTTATCTCAACAGTACAAAATGGATGGTACGTAATTCGACGAAATAATATACAAGAAAAAATGTATTATTTCCTCATAAAACGAGAGAAACTTTTCGGATAACCTAACTTTTTGAGCCACAACATTTTTCTAACCTCATTTGCAGCATTTAATGACTTGCAGAATTTAATGACTTTGACCAGCCGTAATTAGTATTATTCTAAGTAGAATCTATCTATTTATATAAAAATTTGGATTTTCCTTCGTTAGTTCGTTAGAATTTTTTCAATATATTGTTCTTACAATAAAATCGTCTTCTTGCAAAGTTTCACTCTAGTCAAATTGTTTCTTGTCAAGCTTAATCCCATGGAGCACCACGGCAGCGGTTCTTTTAGCCGGGTAATTGCAAAAAATCTTCCAGCTTCTGCACCGTACACCCGGTAGGAAAGTTTCACGTGTGGGGTACCTTAATGATGCACCCGGTCGGATCTCACGAAAACTCCACTCTCATCGTGCATGGTGACCAGCCATTGACCGACGTTTTTTTGCGTGTCTCAAAGCAGACGAACGTATCACGAACGACCACGATCCTCTATATTACTCGTACACTCTAATTCTATAAAATTTCCGAGCTAACAATTCTAATAAAAGAATCGTACAATTTAGGCAACAAAGTGTATCCCTCAAACGTTTCGTTACGTAAAGCGAGACGAAACGAAACGAAACGTTTCTCTAAACCGAAGAAACAGAGTTCTAACGATGGATGAGGTCATTTTTCGTGCGCATAGATTCGCAAGAACCGGATCGAAATTTTAATAGTATTTCGGTGTGTATCACCCTTACGTTCCCATTCTATGAGATTATCATTCTAAACATTCTAATCAGAATCGTACGACTTTGAAACAGACTGTATCCGTCGACCATTCCGTTGGGAAAAACGGGCAGAACGAAGCGTTCAACGAAATGAGATGTTTCTCAGCCGAAGAAACAGAATTCTAGCCGTGGACCGGGTCATTTTTCGCGGGGTGAAGACTCGCGGCCACCGAATCGAAATCATAATTTTAATGAAACCGCTAGGCGAGCCCCGAAAATAATGGTCAACATTTCCTGCTCGTATTATTTTCCGCGGCGGGGGCACGGGGATTTACGAGAAGCGAATGGAAGCAGAAAATTAACGATTCTACCCAGAGAGGGTGGATCGTGAGGGGGTGGCAGCGGCACGGTGGAAGTTTTTCTTAGTATTTTAATATAAATGCGGCTGCGTCGGCCGACTTGGCCTCGCGCGAGGAGGGCCCGGTTGTTTGCGGCAGTTTGTGCCAAGCTAAATGAAGAATGAAGCTGAAATTATTTGGTGGAAAACAGTGAAACAGGATGTGGAAACGACACCGCGTAGATTTACAGGGGTTGGTGCACGCGTCGCGCCACCCTGGCAGGCCAAAAGGGAGGCGAACAGGGGGTTGGAAACTGGACGACGAGAACATTTTTAAACGCGTCCCCTCCTCCCCCACTGGCAATTATAATTCTTCGCGAGCTTCTGATAGATTCATGAGAATCCTTAATTCCGATCTTCCTGTGCATACCGTTGGATACGAAGAAATTTTATTTTAATATGTATTTTTATGCATATTCGAAAATAAATATTTCTCGCATTTTTAATATCAAATACGAGAGGTAGGTATTTTTTTTAATAAGAAACATCAATTTGTATTTGGCGATTTGCCCGCATCTTTTCTCAATTGTAAGATCAATTTTCATTTTTCAAACCTGCACAGAGGTTAGATTCTTGTTTATTATTAATTTAAAAGCTATTAAGAAAACAATTAAGAAGACTGGATTAGGCATTCTCATGGTTCTATAAGAAAATCGACAAAATTCCCAAATTTTTAGGTTATCCGGAAAGTCTCTTTCCCTCGCAAACGTGTTGTTTACAACAGCACACTTCGTACAATCGTGAAATTAAATCCGTGAAATGTCACGGTGTTTATCTCAACATAACAAAATGAATCGTACGAAGTTCGACGAAATAATATAAAACAACAAACGTTGTTCGTCTATTGTTTCCTCATAAAAGGAAAGAAACTTTTCGGACAACCTAATACCTGAGAGGTTAGGTACTAATATCGCGTAATTAGCGGTTTCACGAAGTAACAATTGCCTGGTGAAACGAACACTAATTTAAATTGCCTAGACACGCTCAAGCGATAATTTGCTAACTAATGTTATTAATTAATTAACAAATTGTATATTACAGATAGACTGTTCAGAAATCACGCTATATACAAAGATGTACAAATTTTTAGGTTATCTGGAAAGTCTCTTTCCTTCGCAAACGTGTTGTTTACAACAGCACACTTCGTACAATCGTGAAATTAAATCCGTGAAATGTCACGGTGTTTATCTCAACATAACAAAATGAATCGTACGAAGTTCGACGAAATAATATAAAACAACAAACGTTGTCCGTCTATTGTTTCCTCATAAAAGGAAAGAAACTTTTCGGACAACCTAATACCTGAGAGGTTAGGTACAAATATCGCGTAATTAGCGGTTTCACGAAGTAACAATTGCCTGGTGCAATATCTAAGCGGTGAAACGAACACTAATTTAAATTGCCTAGACACGCTCAAGCGATAATTTGCTAACTAATGTTATTAATTAATTAACAAATTGTATATTACAGATAGACTGTTCAGAAATCACGCTATATACAAGTATGTACAAATTTTTAGGTTATCCGGAAAGTGTCTTTCCTTCGCAAACGTGTTGTTTACAACAGCACACTTCGTACAATCGTGAAATTAAATCCGTGAAATGTCACGGTGTTTATCTCAACATAACAAAATGAATCATACGAAATTCGACGAAATAATATAAAACAACAAACGTTGTGCGTCTATTGTTTCCTCATAAAAGAAAAGAAACTTTTCGGACAACCTAATATCTGAGAGGTTAGGTACAAATATCGCGTAATTAGCGGTTTCACGAAGTAACAATTGCCTGGTGCAATATCTAAGCGGTGAAACAAACACTAATTTAGTTTCTATTTCTTTAATTGCGTCCATAAAAGTTCGCAATTAATTTCTGCACTTATGTTGTACAATTTTATAAAATATTTTATAAATTGTCTAGACACGCTCAAGCGATAATTTGCTAACTAATGTTATTAATTAATTAACAAATTGTATATTACAGATAGACTGTTCAGAAATCACGCTATATACAAAGATGTACAAATTTTTAGGTTATCTGGAAAGTCTCTTTCCCTCGCAAACGTGTTGTTTACAACAGCACACTTCGTACAATCGTGAAATTAAATCCGTGAAATGTCACGGTGTTTATCTCAACATAACAAAATGAATCGTACGAAGTTCGACGAAATAATATAAAACAACAAACGTTGTTCGTCTATTGTTTCCTCATAAAAGGAAAGAAACTTTTCGGACAACCTAATACCTGAGAGGTTAGGTACTAATATCGCGTAATTAGCGGTTTCACGAAGTAACAATTGCCTGGTGCAATATCTAAGCGGTGAAACGAACACTAATTTAAATTGCCTAGACACGCTCAAGCGATAATTTGCTAACTAATGTTATTAATTAATTAACAAATTGTATATTACAGATAGACTGTTCAGAAATCACGCTATATACAAGTATGTACAAATTTTTAGGTTATCCGGAAAGTGTCTTTCCTTCGCAAACGTGTTGTTTACAACAGCACACTTCGTACAATCGTGAAATTAAATCCGTGAAATGTCACGGTGTTTATCTCAACATAACAAAATGAATCGTACGAAATTCGACGAAATAATATAAAACAACAAACGTTGTGCGTCTATTGTTTCCTCATAAAAGGAAAGAAACTTTTCGGACAACCTAATACCTGAGAGGTTAGGTACTAATATCGCGTAATTAGCGGTTTCACGAAGTAACAATTGCCTGGTGCAATATCTAAGCGGTGAAACAAACACTAATTTAGTTTCTATTTCTTTAATTGCGTCCATAAAAGTTCGCAATTCATTTCTGCACTTATGTTGTACAATTTTATAAAATATTTTATAAATTGTCTAGACACGCCCAAGCGATAATTTGCTAACTAATGTTATTAATTAATTAACAAATTGTATATTACAGATAGACTGTTCAGAAATCACGCTATATACAAAGATGTACAAATTTTTAGGTTATCTGGAAAGTCTCTTTCCTTCGCAAACGTGTTGTTTACAACAGCACACTTCGTACAATCGTGAAATTAAATCCGTGAAATGTCACGGTGTTTATCTCAACATAACAAAATGAATCGTACGAAATTCGACGAAATAATATAAAACAACAAACGTTGTGCGTCTATTGTTTCCTCATAAAAGGAAAGAAACTTTTCGGACAACCTAATACCTGAGAGGTTAGGTACTAATATCGCGTAATTAGCGGTTTCACGAAGTAACAATTGCCTGGTGCAATATCTAAGCGGTGAAACGAACACGGCAATTTAAATTGCCTAGACACGCTCAAGCGATAATTTGCTAACTAATGTTATTAATTAATTAACAAATTGTATATTACAGATAGACTGTTCAGAAATCACGCTATATATAAAGATGTACAAATTTTTAGGTTATCTGGAAAGTGTCTTTCCTTCGCAAACGTGTTGTTTACAACAATGCACCTTCGTACAAAATAATATAAAACAAAAAACATTGTGCGTCTATTATTTCCTCATAGAACGAAAGAAACTTTTCGGATAACCTGATATAAATTCTTTTTAAAAATTTTTCGAATGAAACATCGATACGGCTGGCGCTCATTATAGCCGTTCTATGACGTTTTCTGTAGGTATGGTTCATTTGACCGAAACTCAAACGAGGTATCCGTTATCAGCGGTGACGAGAAGAATTGACGAGAGAATGCTCGGGACCGTCCCCTTTTCCCCTGCTTCATATTCGCGCCGGAAGCATCCCCATCCTCCAACGTAGAGGGGCAGAAAGGCTTCTTTACCCCACGGTGGATTCGTGGCTTTTTACGGGGAACCAATAATGAACTTTTTTTTCTCCTCCGGTATAAAAGTTGATTTGTAACAGCCTCTCTTTCTCGCCACCCTGTGGACTCTGTCGGTCCCGCAACTTTTCCTCGTAGCCTCTTAAAAGCTGCGAGAAGCGTCTCATTCTCGGTCGCTGATATCACTCGTGGCATTGCTCATTACTCACGCCGTCTTATCGTCCTTACCCCCCATCGAGGCAGCGTTGCGTCGGCTTTCGCTACACCCTTGCTTCGTCCACCACCCCTATTCCTCTCTGGTTCCTTCTTTTTTTCGATGCCGCGGAATCTTATTTCAAATGCTCCTGGAAAAAATGTTTTATCATCTGCTTTATCATCGTGCTATAATCTGTTATTTTATTTTTTATCTCTCTACCTTTTATTTCTATATTTTTATATTTTATGGTTGTTTATTTTGCGATACAAGATTGAGAAAATATCAATTTTAAATTTTTAGTTTTGTCATGCGTTGTCTCGTATAAAAGATTCATTTATTTATCATTTTTAATTCAAAATGTGTATTGCTCGTGATATTGAGGTTAGGTTAACACAAGAAATGTGTACAAAATGGACGACTTTATATTAACTAAGAATCTACGCGTTCCAACAATCACGCACCCCTTTCTTCAAACCTACAGTACCTTTTATCGTCGCCATTACTAGATTTCGTGAATTTTACCTCTCTCCTTTGTCGATCGGTCGATAGATCAATTGACAGTGTTGGTCGAGCATTATCCAAGCAACCGTTCGCTTCTCTCTCCTTTCACCGCTTTCAGCCCTATCGCGGTGTACCGCGTTAAATTTACTGCGGCCTTGATAGGAAAGTGGAGCGCACGCTCCCACGATTATCTGCCCTGTCGAATACTTGTTCTCCTACGACAAATTCTTTACATCTCTTGCTATACAGATTTCTTTTTTCTTCCATTTCCTCCAGACGAGGGGCGAGTGGAAATACTTTTGAGAACATTGCTATTTGTATTTTGTCGAAAGAACTTGTGATCGTATTGCAGTGATCTATTGGGTTGGCAACTAAGTTTCTTTTTTTTTTATTTTTATTTTTATTTTAAAATTTTGCAATTTGTCCAGTAGGACATTTGGTAAAATATTCTAACTTAGTGAATAAAATATAGTATGTGGATGGTTACCCCCAGCGAGGTTCCATCATCGCGTTTATAGGTTATGTCCTTTGTGAGATCTGTTGGGTATTTCCTTTTCAGTCTTCTATCTGTGTAGCGACTAAGTGATTGAGGATTTTGTCACTAGGTAGTATTGACAAAGTCTGTAATCACTTAGTTGCCAACCCAATACTATAGTGTAGAGTAAAAATAAAAATTGCTGTATCATATTAAATATTTTATCATAAGTTACGTTATTTAACTGCATTGTAGCTTATACAGTACATGCAGGATCGTTAGTAGTGTACAATAATATACGATACTAATATACATGAACATTTGCATCATTAATTCATGTCATTATCATGTATATTCCACACATCATTCATACGTAACCTTGATCATCACGTAGTATATTCTTATTATACACATTTATTTAGATTAGTATTCTGGTAGATTACTGCCATTCTAACCTTATAACGTCGCTAAATATGAAACGAAGAATATACAAAATTCACCATCAGAAAACACATATATTAGGTTGGCAACTAAGTGGCTGGGGATTTTCTCATTATCACCTGGTTGCCAACCTAATAATTGTCAAATATCATTCAATGTTTCCTGGATATAACAATGTTGCAAACTACTGTTATCATCGTAAGGCAAATTTCCTCATTCGATTTACAATTATTGCTTGACAAAAATGATATATCTCGATTTCGACCTCCATATTGTCAAATATCATTCAATGTTTCCTGGATATAACAATGTTGCAAACTACTGTTATCATCGTAAGGCAAATTTCCTCATTCGATTTACAATTATTACTTGACAAAAATGATAAATCTCGATTTCGACCTCCATATTGTACTATGTAGGCAGGCAAAGATACGAACCAATGGGTATATTGTACCAAGTATTGGTGAAGACGATCAAGTTGCACGGTGAATGTTTCTTATCAGTAAATTAGCAGTCTAGTTGGCCTTCGTCGATACTGATGAGGGAAAGCAAGACAGGAAGTGACAGGTATCAATCACCGGCGCATCTAGCGCAATGCCGCGGATGAGTTTCTGATACAGAAACTGCAGTCCTTTCTCGGTTGCTCGATAAGCACAATGAAGTAATTTCGAGGGTTCGATATCGGTTTCGTACGTGGCACAGAATATTACATTTTCGGTTTTCTTCCACTCGTTATCTCGCTTACGGGGAAGACGAAGAGGTTGGAGATCTCATCTGTGATGATTTGAGAAATTAGGGTATGGTGCAAGTTTCTGTTTAAACGTCAAGAATATTTTGAAAATAGAGCACAATATTTTTATCATTTTTGTTTCTTCATGTTTTAAAACTCGAGTTCTTGAAATGTAAGTATAGACATATTCGTCAATATTCTTGAATTCCTTTTTTCTGTCACTGCAAAATGTCCCAAAATCGAAGGAAACTATAAAATAATCATTCTTAGTATCCCTTTTCAACCTTATAGTAAAAAAAGTGGTTGTAGATTTTGTCAATACCACCTAACGACAAATTCCGTAACCACTTAGTTGCTAACCTAATGTTACAACAAAAGTAAGGTTAGAATATAAAAATTCAAGAACTCTAGCAACGTTGGCAACTTATATTACAACTATACCTTTTGCGGCCACTCTACCTGTCAATGAAATTTGCCAAAAGCGGAGATAAAATTTTAATCAATTTTTTATTGTTGTCATTTGAGAATTTGGTTCATAACGTAACACAGTAATTTCCAGACAATTCGAGTCGCCTTTACACAAACCATTCGTTCGATCCTGTAATTGTTTTCATGTTTTTCCGTCCACCCAGCTCGAACGGGAGAAAAATCAGGTCATATCGCGACGATCGGCGCGGAATTCTTTGCCCGCGAGCGTGTCACACTACGCCTCCATAGAATATGTCAGGCTCCATAGAATTCTCTGCGGCAGATAATCCAAAAGAAGACGAAAAGGGATGGCTTTTCCGGGGACGCGCATCAGCAGCTCGGCTGTGAGCGGGTACACAGCACCCGTTCGCCTAGCACACTACCGTGAACAGTTCATTTATTATGCGGTTAGTTATCGCGCCTTTTCGTCTGATTTCCCTGCCAACAATGCGCCGTCACCGGCGCAGACAGGTTCTGGCGGTTCTTAGACTCCCGACCGTTCTCTTTCCCGCTTCCACGACGTTTTCTCATCCGCCACTCTAAGTGACGCTCACTGACGACACGCCATACGTCACACCGTTCCTACCCTCTTTCTCCAGCGACGTCTTCATCCCCCTTTTCCATACTCGCGTCTACCTATACCCCTTTCCCTCGTCTCTTTCTCTCACGCTTTTTTTCACGCTTACGTTCCTTCCAGCTTCTTCTCGTTTTTACCTTTCGTTCTTTCACACCTTTGCTTTCTTCCACCTTTTCTTGCCTATTCGCGCGCCACGATGGCTTCCAACAGCCGAACTGAGAGTCTCGTTTGACTTACGACCAACTCGCTGGGGTGCAGTCTACTCGGTTCATATATTTCTAGGAACCCGGCGAATCCCGCGTCCTGCGCGACGTCCACGGTTCTCTATTCAAGGCCTGGTGATAGTTGAATCTACTATGGCATCGAATTTTACAATGAGATTTTATAACGAATTTTAGTACGATAATGGATAGGTGGTACATTTATCAACGTTTTATAACAGTCTGCAGCTTTGATATGTAAGGAAATATCAGTTGCACAGTGGAGATGTAGCTTTTAACACTTTGACTGCCACGTGGATCATATATGACCCACGGTTTCTCCTGTGACGCCACGGTGGTCATTGGTGTCGGAGCGCTTCAACTTCCTACGATTGTAAAAATTGAATGAAAATTGACAGTTAGGGCATTTTGAATATAACTGATAAATAGAAGATACCTTGAAATATAAAGTGCTCCATTGAACAATTAAACGTTTTCATTAGAACGTCGATAAAAAGAAAATGAGAACAAATCTTGCAGCTAACGGTGCACTGTGTTTGCATGCATATCGTTTGAGGGGTAATCTGCAAATATTATTATAAACACACCTTAGAAAATAATTGTGAATGTTGCTTTATAGTCATATAATTGAGGTTATAAGCGTGAACATACCTTACTGTTACATATAACGAGCAAGTACTGTTTACTAATATCTTCTACACGTTCCAACGATATATTCTGCACGTTTTGCTTGCGACGAAACAAGGAATGCGAATAGTTTGTTGAAATAAACGAAGCTTTGTTATGATATGTCGCTATCAGCTGTCAGCAAGGCGCCATTGTTGTCACCCGTGACAACCAATAAGATAAACGGTCCATTGGGGTAGAACGTTGTCTTACATCATCAATTTATTATTATTTTGCGATTATATGCTTTGAATACTAAAAACATTCCCATGGTATCCTAAGTGAAACAGGTGATTTCAAAGTGTTAAATTATTTCTATTGCTACTGAAGATTTTGAAAAGTCATTGCAAAGTTATCTTCAATTCGTCTTGGTGTCGCTGAAAACATCATATACATAATATAAGAAATGGATATTGACACGTAAAACTGAGTTGATGGCCTTGAAATTATCTTCAAGGTATTCTCACAGATACTTTGTAGGTTAGTTACATGCTGAATTTAAGCAAGACCCGGTATATGAATACGTCAACAGGACAGGCATAATATTGTCTAAAATTAGAGCAACCGATGATTACTAAAGCAGTACTTTTTCCCATTTATATCCATTTTCCTCGAATCCTTTTCATAAACCACGAAAGCACGTTGCTTCGTACGAAATCGATGCGGAAATCGAAATACAATTGGCAGGCGATTTTCACATTAAAGAAACCTAAAGCCGTGGCGTCCTGAACGAAACATGTGATTTCGGCGTGGCAGTGAAAGCGTTAACGCATAGTTGAATACTCGAAGACGAACGCTCGAATGATCTGAATCGTTGCCCATTAATACATTGCACTCGTTTCACAGTCGAACGAAACGCAAAAACCTCGAATCTTCTGGAGATTCAGCGGCGTTGCTAACGGTACATGTGCAGAACAAATTCTCGCGGCGGGAACCGGCGAAAATAGGGGGCCCGCGAGACGAGCTTTCCCGTTACGTAGCCTCTCACCAGCGGTTTGCCATTTGAAAGATATTTTTTTGCTTTGGAGTACGGGTCGCGAGAAAAATAGCCGCGAATTGTGAGCAACGGCACAACGAAAAGCAATAGAGGAGGAAAGAGGGGGCGGAGGACGCATCGTAGAGGAAGGCTAGACGAAGGAAGTCAGGGGGACGAAGTGATGGATGAACGCGGGCCCGTTTCTCGAGACGAGCCTCAGCGGACTGACATGTTTATACGAAGGCTGTCTGTAAAGGTGGCCGTAGCTTTGCTTTCCCGCTCCTCTTTTGTACCGTACGTCTCAAGCAAAGCGTCTCTCGCTTACGATTCCCGTTGCGTCTCTTCTCCTCTCTCCTCGTCCATTGCCTCTTTCTCGATGGGCCACCGAAAAGGGGAGCTTAAATGGGAAATAATACAGTCGCGTGATTAATTAAAGGTGACGCGTTCGCCCACCTACGAAGATCGCTAACCGTCTCGCTCTCGCGTGCGCTATTTTTCTCTCAGTCTTGGATCATCCTCTCGCTTCTCATTGTCCGCCACTTCTGTTAGGCTCGCTGGTAACCTACATATCCGGCTGGAATAAAGCAGCCTCGTACTGTCGGCCACGGCTTGAGTAATAACTGCGCTTTGATTTCTCGAATTTCGCGCCACTTGCACGAGCCTTCGCGATTAATAATGTTATTAATAATCAGGCGATCTCTGTATTTGCTACGCGACGCTTCTACAATGTTGGCATACACGTTCTCGCTCGTAAGGGGGACGGATAATGCGTTGCCGGTGAAAACGCGAAGCGAGTTTAGACAGCGTGGCTTAACATGATTGCGAGAGGATCTTGTTGGCTACGTGAATGACGGCAATTGGAGGTTAGTTTAGCGTGGATTAGGTTTAGAGGCGCCCCTGTTAGGCTCTTCCAAACCGTACAGTGATATTTAACCCTACAATCCTCTTAACGTTATATTGACAGACTAAATACGCTGGCGATAGAAATACGTGTGAATAGAATGTATATAGATGGGCAATATACAATTTCACTAACGTAATGATTATTTTAAACAATTTTGCAGTTGCTACTTGATAGTTTTATCTATTGCAATAAATTATTAATTAACGTACAGAATAGAGAGTTATTGCGTTTCAAAGATAGATACAGATTTATGGAATATTTAAAAATGCTTAGAGTACGTATGCGGTGAACGGTGTAACGTGTTGTTGGTTAAATTAATAACGAGACTTATACAGGATGGTTGATAACTGGTGATACAAACGCAAAGGGGGTGATTCTACGCGAAAAAGAAAGTCGAAAATATAGAATAAAAATTTTTCGTTCGAGGCTTCGTTTTCGAGAAAATCGACTTTGAATTTTCGCTCGGTACGCGTCCACTTTATCACGTCTCGTTATAACGGACCTCACTGTAGATTTTTCTATATTTTCGACTTCTTTTTTCGCGTAGAATCACCCCCTTTCCGCTTGCACCACCAGTTACCAACCACCCTGTATATTTACTCTATTTACAGATATTTTCAAATGTAGAATACAAAGTTAATCGCAACCGTTGCTCGCTGCATGATATTTGTTACAAGATTGCGCGATACTGTGATACTCATACTAATTGTTATACTGAGTCGCTATACTGATTCGTTATACTTATTCGCTCGCCTGGAGAACACATTCGTCTATTTAAACTAGTGGAGGGGAGGTACCGGGAGATTTGAACTTGTCGCCGGTTGTAGGTTGCACGTAGCAGCGAAATTGCTTTGTCCAGAGTTTGTTTATTACATTAAGTGCGTAGTACAGTGTTAATCCTCTGTGGCAAAACAACTATGTCAGGCATCTTCGTATCGAAACGTCCTGTGACGCATGTGCCGCTACATATATTCCTGAAAAACGTATAAAATATAGTATTCATTGCATAGTACTTGTAACATTATGTATTTAATGTATAAAATAAATCTTTTTATAAAAATATGAATTTACTTACACATTTGGAGTCTGTATATGAGCTAAAATAAAAAAAAGGAAAAATAGAAAATATTTTAAGATCATACCAACATCTTGTGATTTTTATATAATACTCATCTTCAGCAAGCAAATCTTCCTTATTGGTTTTATGTGGAAACCGTATTGACTGCCTTGTGGGAGGTGTAATAAGAAATCAAATATGGCTGTGTCACTTTTTATCGAAGAGTTAACAGAGGGTAAAGCGAGATAGATCCGCTTATTCCCCGAGCAAACACGAGGCTATTTAATCATCGGTGTACGTGTGTATTTTATTCATGTTTGCAAAGACGACAGACCACGAGTGTTTGACAATCGTCCCTTTAAACTGTCCATAATGACTTGCTGTCCCGATCGATTCGGTGTCAGATTCTTTCAATCTGTCATCTATGAATTTTATACTCTAAATTATAGCGAAGCAAACAAAACGATCGAACGACGATATCAGAAGAAAGGAAGATTTTCCACGAAGCGTAAAATAACGTAGCGTAACTTTAACCGTGGGCGTGCCAGTCTCCGGACATGAATAGAAAGCACCTTTAATTAAAAAGGAAAACTTACGACCTTGAGAGGAAGATTACGAACGTGCGCGCTAAGCGCTGCGGCTATGTATCTCGCTCTTTCGTTTCCAAATCCATCCCCACTCTTCTCAATTTCGGGGACCGAGATAACCTAAAAAACATAGAAAGAAAAAGAAAATACACCAGCTATTACGAACTACGCAAAAATTTCCTCTTTCATAGATAATGGCTCTGTTTTCACGATGCTGGGCTAACAAAGTCGTCGCGGTTAGATTTTCAAAGGTAAATCGCGGCTAAGCTCGAGTTCCGCGGGACCGGAGGCTCTAGTTGACCGAGTTCTCTCGAGACTAGCGACGAAATTTTCCTTGGAATATGAATAAATTTATCGAAAAGCCCGAAGACAGTGGAGCGTGCCGTGGGGTGGTTCTCGATGGAGGGCCAAATGATGGTCGAGGGTGGGGAGGGGGGTTGCGAGCGCCGGGGCCAAAAAGAGTTTGAAACTGCTCGAGCGCCCCTATATTATAAATATCAGCCATGAAAGATGGCGCAGACAGCAGCAGGGAGGCAATGGGTCTGGGGGACGGCTGGGTAAAGGAGTGGAACAGAACCGGAATTAGCATAATCAGAATAATTTCCACCAGCTGACAGCGCCCTCATTCTTTTTCCTGCGACGCGATTCTTCCGCTGCTTTATTTTCCCTTGTTTTCCGCCTTCCGCTGGCTTCTCTGTGCCATCTCTCTCTCTCTCTCTCTTTCTCTCTGTTTTTTCGTCCTTTTCCCTTTGGGCTGCCTCTTCTTCTTACTTCTCGTTCTTCCCCAATTCTCGCACCGTTGCCGCAGCCACTCTTCGATGCATCCCGCTTCGGCCGGAACAACTAACAGCCACATTTCCTTCCGTTTCCCTTCGTCGATGAAAACTTCCTCCCGTTGATTCTTCTGCCTCGGCGATTCTGCTTTGAACCGTGTTTAAGGATCTTCAAAAAACGATTCTGGTTATATTTCAATCTCCGTTCAATATACACTGTGATTTCTAAATAATCGTATTATATTGTAGAACAGCAAGTATTCTGAAGTTTTTCGATCTTTGAGGTAGCCCTTTGGTAACATTATTTCTCATCTTTTTATCTGTTTTTAACAAACTAATTAATCTCATGTTTTTTTATCCAACTTCATATTTTTATTAACGCATTTAATGGAATTTAACCTATGGAAAAATTGATTTCTATTAGATTGTCCGGAAAGTTTCTTTCGTTTTATGAGAAATAATAGACGCACGAGGATTTTCGTTTTATATTATTTTGTCGAATTACGTACGATCGATTTTCTTTTGTTGAGATAAAACACCGCGACATTTCACAGACTTGGTTTCACGTTTCTACGAAGGTGCACTGTTGTAAACAACACGTTTGCGAAAGAAAGACACTTTCCGGATAACCTAATACATCAGAGCAAATAAAGAGTTCGATGGAAAAGGACTTCTAACCTGTAAAAGCTATTCTAAATATTAATACGTTCGATGCTAATAAAATACATCTGTATTTACCTGTTTCATCCCTGGAACTGCACATTTTCTTCGCGTGAAACGCCTTTACTTTGAGCAACGATGATTAGTCTAACGATTCTTCTCCACTGTTTTGTTCAATTGCCCAACGGGATATCTTGAAACACGCGAAAACTAAAAATACACTGGTTGTGCCAGTAGCACGATGTTACTTATTGTTACATAATCGAAATGACGTGGTGTAACGTATATGTGAATGCATCAAATATATTAAAATACTTTAGTATATATTCTTATAAAGATTTGAAAATTCATAACGAAATCTCCTAGAATCTAAATAATATAATCTTCATTAAAGAAAAGTACTTTTAGTCTTACTATTCTTCGAATATTAACACGTCCGAAAAGCTTCTTTTATTTTATAATGGACGCACAACATTTTTCGTTTTATATTATTTCATCGAATTACGTCTGATCGATTTCGTTCTTGTTGAGAATTTTGCATCTTAATAGCCGAAATAATGGTATAGAAACACTAAATTTACACTTAGAATTTATATTAGAATAGTTATATATTTACTTGATAAACGATTTCAAAGATATTCATCGAGACACACTTGCACGCGTCTTACCTTCTTCCATACCAGACTGTTAACTGAACGGTTTACATTTCTTTGTTTTCGAGACGTCGCGACACACATACTTCCACGCACTGATATTCACATACAAGTATTACTACTACACAGCTAAGCTGGTCCAGTACATAGAATTATACATATCTGAATAGCCAAAATAAAGATCACAACGTTTGACAGATTAGGTTTCATGTTTCTATAAAGATACATCGTTATAAAAGACGAGTCTGTAAAAGAAAGACATTTTTCGGACAACCTAGTACTAAAAAATATTTTATATATTCTTATTTATTTCGTATATTTTGCCCATTCATGGTTATCTAACCTAAAATTATAAACTTCCATTCCTCCGTTTCCACTTTATCTTCTCTTAGATATTTTCTATAGGAAATTAAGTCCATTAGAAATGATTTGGAAATTATCCTCCTAAGATTATTCAACATCGCATAAAGATATGTCGATTTTAAAAATCAAATCGATGGAAATCGATATCGCGTTGCAGGAAAGCGTTCGTACGATGAATCTTACCGTGGAATGGCGTCGTACGGCCTGCTTTTCCACTAGTACGGTGGATTCCATCCCCACAGCCGGCCTCCACCTCCAGAAATATATCAAAGTTCATGCGTTTCTACCTAATATCATTCGCGTGCACAGCCTCGTCCCTCCTAGCCACTTCCAGGGCAACCGAGTTGCCGGTTTACGTGCCTGCAATCCACTTCCGCCATCCCTTTAACCCTCTCACCACCAAACTCGCGTTTCCCTGATCTTTATTCATTCTTTCGCCTCGCCCATTTCAATTTTTCTACAGTTTAGTCGAAGGAAAAGTCGTGCCTCGCCCCAACGGATCCCCGGGCCCCCGTGCACGCGCGCGTGCTCGATAAATTTTTCGCGATTCCTAATGTTTAGCCTTTATGGCTCGCCAGCCGGCGGTTTAAGAATCCGTTGGAAGGGTTATATCGTAGACTGTTAACCCAAGCCGCTGTTTTCTGCGGTTGCCTTGTAGGGTGGTTGAATATTTTGCATTACATGGTTCCTTTATTAGGTGTAAGCACTGCTGGAATTATGTATTTTTACTGGATGTATATATATTGTATTTATATTATATATATTATATTATATTTTTTACTTTAATTATGTATTCTTACTGGATATATACTGGACTTATATATATTATTGGATATAAATATATATCCAATAAAAATACATAATTAAAGTAAAAAATAGTTCATATATATGAAAATTCCCTAGAGTTCAAGCGTGATAGGGATTCTGTCGGTTTACGGACGGCACGACTTCTTTTGTTTTACGGACAGCCATATTGAGATACACTCATTTCTCAAACGGACGGACAGAGAGCAACATCAGAGATAGACAAGATCACAGAAGGAAGAATAATTATTTAAAACAGTGAAGATTGACGGAGAAAGATCGGTAGCTCAGGACGTTGAAAATCGATTCTGGATTTTCAGGTGGACATTGCACAGAACTTGTTATTTATTATTTACTGTTATCGATTGATATTAATTGTTGTTTATTCCTGTATTTCATTCAAGTATTTTCAGACTCGCTTTTCAGACTTCAGAATCGATCACCTGAATTACCCCGAGATTAACTACTTTACATATATATATCCAGTAAAAATACATAATTAAAGTAAAAAATACTATATAATATATATATAGCATCGACAATTTTGATGTTCATTATTATGTTCAATGTTCTTTGTATTTCAGGAATAGCGAATAACAAGAAGCAATTTCGTATTTATCTAAAAATATACAACAAGTCGTACGATTCATCGATTTCATCGCAAACCGTTCGATCCTCCTTTTGGAAAGTTCTTAGAAAAAAGAAGGGAACCCTCGGGAAAAAAGTGCTTGTATTATATACCATTTATACAAGTAAGAGTCGGCCCTCTCTTAATATTATCCATCCATTATTCATCTTGGATCACGGTAGGAATCTTTCGAAATCGTATTCGCGAGTAAAGGCGGTAAGAAACGTCCGATTCAGATTCAAATGCTTATAGATCCCGCTGTAGATCCACAGCCATCCCATGGTCCATTGTATTTATTGGCGGAATGCACGTTCACGCGAGTCCACGCACAACTTGTACCGACTGTTTCTGTGAATCTCGAATCGAAATTTCCTAAGTGAGCCTCCGACAAAATAAATACCCTAGCCACTTCCTACTGTTCCCCTTCTCAAATCTCTGTTCGCTTCAACAGTGCCTTTATCGACGTAAATAAAAGCGTTTGATCAGTTTTATCAATTTCGACGTATCTTCGAGAAAGAAGCGGAAAATGCGGATGACACTGAAACCTCGTTTTTTATGAAAGGAGAATTTACTTTTAAGATCGTGTTAGAACAGTGTTGGTATTTACAAACACGCAATATTAGGTAAAAGGAACTTTTTTTAACTAACTCTCCATGACAGTACCTGTACAGCCTTCCATTGTTATTAGGTTATCCGAAAAGTTTCTTTCGTTTTATAAGGAAATAATAAACGCACAATGTTTTTTGTTTTATATTAGTTTATTGAATTATGCACGAACATAATAATAAAAATAGAAATGGATCATATCTAATTCAAGAAAGTAATATAATAATAAAACAGGAATTGTTGTTCATCTACTATCACTGTATGAAAGGAAAGAAACTTTTCGGACAATCTAATACTTTCGTATTGCTATCTTGAAATCTAGAAACCTGAAGACTACATGCTAATCATACATAATGTATGGTATGAATAGCGCCATTTCCCACGATGGTAGCAGATTCCGATCAATTCAGCGCGGATCATATCACGCATCGACTGTGAATCTCATATTTTCTACTTTACAAATCAAAAAAGAGGATCTACTATTCGGCGCGAACTATTAGGTTGTCCGAAAAGTTTTTTTCGTTTTTTAAGGAAATAATAGACGCACAATGTTTTTTGTTTTATATTAGTTTATTGAATTATGCATAATAATAGAAATATAACGAAATGGACCATATCTGATTCAATAAAATAATATGAAGCAGACATTGTTGTTCATCTATTATCATCTTATAGAAGGAAAGATAAACCTAACACTATTCGGACAACCTAATACTATTCCAAAAGAAAGAACTGTGTTTAATAAATATAATAAAATCTACCTAATCAAAGTAAAACTTTTATCTCTTCATAAACAATAACAACAATTATCTTCAACAATATTATCTTCTATGAAAAGATGTGTATTTTCCCATTCTTTTCTACAACAATTTTCTATATCTATAACGATGTAATCTTAACCTAACCCAAGCTGAAAATTCTACCATCCAAAATCCTGCAGCGGCTGTTCTAAAAATTTAAAAATGTTGCTATGAAGAAAGTACGCGATCCGACAGATATTAAATCGAAGAGGGAAAAAAGGAGGTTGCGTGCGATCTCCTTTCTCCGGCGTATTTGTATTTTAAAGCACAAAAGACGCGAAAGGGGATGATACGAGATCGAAGCGCGGAATAACGCGAGGGTGGTGGCTCTCTCGGTATAAGGGTGGTCGCAAACAGAATGGTGGGGCGTTCTCCCTCTCGCATTCTCTCTCTTTCTTCGTCTCCCTTTCCACCCGATGGAAGGATGCAAAGGTGTGGGGTTGGGTTTCAACCATGATTTCCATTCGCCAGCCATCCATCTTGTTTGAGACTGGAAACTGACAGATAGACGCGGATCCGAGTGCCGGTGACGTGGCAAGTCTTGCACGGCTATGCAGACGGTCGTGTTGGTGCACGTGCTCGCGCGTCCTCGTGTATGTACGCGCGACGTTACGGAGCAAGTGTACACGCGAGGAACGTGGAGCGTCGGCCAACTTCCGTATCCGCGTGAAAAATTCATTTTCGACGACATTAGCGCGCCAAGAAATTGCTTTTTCTTTCTGCCGGACGCTCGGCCTCCTCTTGTCGATCGACGCCGATTGACGTGTTGGCTGAACTCTCGACTTCCTAGGTGGAATTTGTTGAAAGCAGCCTTCCACAAAATCAATTCGCTATGTAAATGATTCTCACGGTAGACGAGTTTGTTCCAACACTCGGATTGCAAGTTTATTTTATCGATTCACTTTCGCTACATAATTTTTTCTACGCTCGATTTTCTGCAATATCAAATATATATATATATATTTGAAGCAAGCATATATATTGCAGCAATCTGTAATAATCATATTTGCACTAGTCAATATCTTCTCTATTGCATAACAACAATGTCTAATCGCGACGAAGATTCATTTCACGCCCCTTACCCTAACCCTAATCATAACGTGAACCCGACATATATATATATATTTAGTGCAAATATGATCATATCATATTTAGCGCAAATATGATTATTACAGATTTCGACAAGTAACCGTGGTAATTAGATACTCGAGACGTTAATGACAATGATCCTAGGTTCGATAACGAATCCGCGGTCAGAGGGATAACAAATACGCATTCCTCCAAAGTCCAAGTCGTACCCAACTCACTTGTCTACGGTACAAGTATTACTGCACCAACTCTTTGTTAAAACATAGAACATCCACCGAGCGTAAAGACACTATGTAACTCGCTATTGCGACCTCGCGAAGGAGAATGACTTTCCGTCGCGTTGATGCTGCAGAGCGAAACTATATTGTGATGTGTCTAAGAACACGAGATCATCGGATTCGTTGAGCGATGCCTTCGTTCGCAAAGTGAGGCAGATTGACGTTGCTGTTAATTGGTCAATTTTCATATCGGTGGTTAGAAAAGTATGCTAGCCTCCTTGAGGGAAAGTTGCTGGTAGAGGCGCCGTTCGTGAGAAAGTATGTTTCTCGTATTTTCCTGTATTTGGGATAAATACTATTTATCTGTTTGAAGGACTTCGGTTAACTAAATCTTAAGATTTATAACGGGTCCTCAGTCTAGCTGATTATGTACTGTGGAAATGCAACGACATGTGGTAATCATCTTACCTGAAGAATATGGTCTGCGTGTGGCGAGCCACCGAACAGAGATCGTTGGAATGTTTACTGTCGAGTGCTGCTACAACTATTTCATTTAAGGAAAGCTATACTATTACCCTTTTGTTAGACAAAATGTTCATCTCTTGACCGCGGCTACGTGTGGCAACTGACTGTCGCCTCGAGCCCAAGCTTATTACCACAAATATCGAATAACTACAATCGGATTGAATGACGACAATTGCTTAATTACGGTCATTAATTACGGTAATATATATATTTTATTAACACTTTGACTGCTACCTGGATCCTATACGACCCGCCACGTTGGCCATCGGTGACCGGAGCGCTTCAACTTCTTACAATTGTAAAAATTAAATGAAAATTTACAGGTAGGGTGCTTTGAATATAACCGATAAATATACAAATCTTGCTTCTAACGGTGCACTGTGTTTGCATGCATATCGTTTGAGGGGTAATCTGCAAATATTATTATAAACACACCTTAGAAAATAATTGTGAATGCTGCTTTATAATCATATAATTGAGGTTAGGAGCGTGAACATACTTTACTGTTATGGGTGTTATAAGATAAACGGTCCATTAGGGAAGAATGTTGTCTTACGTCATCAATTTATTATTATTTAATAATAAAAAATACTCCCGTGGCGTCCTCAGCGAAACATATGATTTCGGCGTGGCTGTCAGAGTGTTAGGAAAAATTAGAAACAAAAAGTGTAGTGACCTTTCCAAAATTTCAAATTGGCATGCTACGTTGACCTTTAATTTTTTAGTACTTGTGTATATATGTATATACTCACTTTCTATTTCTTTCTGATCTTCAATGAAGTATGAATCTCTAAAAATTGATCATTTCATACGCTATAACCTAAAATTTGCAATTCTAGCCGTTGATTGCAAAGGAAATTGGTTAGTGTCCCAAAAGCAGAACGCTTTTACTTTTTTTAGAATGCAGAACTTTTTTTTAAGAACGTTTACTTTTTCAATATTCTTTGCGTAGCAAATGGAAAATGAAATTGAACTTTGCTTAAAGAAGAAAGTTATCCGTAAAGATTTAAATTTTTCGAGATTACAAACACGCTTTGTAACAGTTCTTTCTGAAAATATAATTTTTCAATGTTTTTGTATCCACGTAGGAATAAAATTCTTATCGACGGTATAAATCCGTAAAATATTTTTTTCTTTACTTTTCAGTCAATATCTTGGCATCACTACTTCTCCTGATTGTATCTAAAGGAAGAGTCTTACTTATGAAATAACTAACGTCTACCCTTACTTAAAGTCGGTATGGCTACTAAGATAAAATCAAAAGCGTGTGGTTGCTTAACTGTAAACTGTATTTATCACTATGTCCGTTATTTCCACCTATTCATGACGTAAGCGTGCATTGTACCATACTGTGTAATTATCGCAAGCATTCAATCATCAACTACCTATTTAATAAAAGTCGTGACCGAATTCTGTGGCGAGTTTCTATGCACTATCTTACATTTACACTAGAAACAATCAATCCTTTCAATCTGAATCTCTGTAAGCAAATTAGAAACACCTGACCTGTCGTTCATTTTTGTTCCACCAACATTTTTCCTTTCAGCTTGATTATGAATTGACTATCTTACAATCTACTCTAATTTTTCTATCAAAAGAAGCTTAAACGTCAGCTTTTGTTCAGCAGCTTTCTATCAGAAGCTCAAATGTGTGTTCTTTTTTTTTTTTTTTTGTTAGTAAATTACAATCAATTCTCGCATTGAGAATTTTCAGTAATTTTTTTGGCGTGGCGCTGGGGCATGGTTAATTATTTATAATAAGTTAATACTTATTATAGATAACTATAAGTGTGTGTTCTTGACACTGGTATATATTAGGTTGTCCGAAAAGTTTCTTTCGTTCTGTGAGGAAATAATAGACGCACAACGTTTTTTCTTTCATGTTATTTTGTCGAATTACGTACGATCCATTTTGTTCTGTTCAGATAAAATCCGCGACATATCACAGACTTGGTTTCACGTTTGTACGAAGGTTCACGGAAGGTTTGCGAAAGAAACACACTTTCCGGACAATCTAATATATTACTAGAATTTTAGGAAGCTAAAATGATTATATAATAATAACTGTCTTCGAAGTTAAAACCGAAATAAAACAAATTTATTTACAAATTTGCATAATTTATAAATTTTTCTACGTGTTTACGTAATTCAAAAATCTATTAAATCTGTAAGATCCGACAGGCTACTACGAATCACATCTTCCAAACTTGGATTCGTTGCTGCAGTATTTGGTACACAGGGCGTGGTAGCCTGCATAGAATTGTTGACGTCTAGCGTTTCCACCGATTGCCCTTGAACGTCATTATCCAAATTGTAATGATACTCATACGTGTTCCTCTCTGAATTCATATACGAACTTTGTTGTGCATAATCTACATTTTGTGCTTGTGGATATTGCATTTGGCATTCGTATTGTGGTTGTGCATTGTACATCGTACAATTGTATGCTGGATGTAAATATTGATCTGGGAACAGATGTTGCGTTGATGTTCCTTGATCAATGTGGTAAACCGCTTTTTCAGAAGCGTACGTCTGTTGACCGCCATACGGAGAATAACTGAACATGCAAGATGCTCTTGTTTGTGTTTCTGGTTGTAGTTGTGGTTGTGGTTGTAGTTGTAGTTGTGGTTGTAGTTGTGGTTGTGGCTGTAGTTGTAGTTGTGCTTGTCCTTGTGCTTGCGCTTGTGCTTGCGCTTGCGCTTGTGCTTGCACTTGCGCTTGTGCTTGTGCTTGTGCTTGTGCTTGTGCTTGTGCTTGCGCTTGCGCTTGTGCTTGCGCTTGTGCTTGTGCTTGTGCTTGTGCTTGCGCTTGCGCTTGTGCTAGTGCTAGTGCTTGTGCTTGCGCTTGTGCTTGCGCTTGCGCTTGCGCTTGTGCTTGTGCTTGCGCTTGTGCTTGCGCTTGTGCTTGTGTAATGGTTGCGGCGTTAGTCGGATACATGTGCGTAATATTATTCATCGCTAAGTTTTCGACATTCCAATTGGCGGTCGGTGCGGTGTCAGTCTTTTTGTACGCAGAGGCAGCAGCTTTCCCATTCATGGATTTACTCTCATTTTTATTAGACTTCAAAATCCGTTCCTTTTTATATTTCATTCTACGATTTTGGAACCAGATTTTGATTTGTCTTTCTGTTAGAGATAGTGCTGCTGCCAATTCGATACGTCGTGGACGACACAGGTAACGGATACAGCTAAATTCTTTTTCCAGTTCAACTAATTGCGTACTGGTGTATGCTGTTCGGGAACGTTTAGTCGATTTTCTATCCGGTCCTGAAATTAAAAATATATCTTTTATTTAATGAATATGTCTAAGAAGGTGTGTTAAAAATTATAGTTAGGGAAATTAGAGTTTTCGGAATTTATAAGAATAGGAATTCATAGTAGAATTGTTCTGATTTAGAAGATTTTATATTTCTAATTTCTATAAAAATATAATTTTCGCCTGGAAATAGCTTAGAATTTATAAAAATAATATTTAATATATTAAATATAATATAAATAAAATAATATTTCTTTCAGAAGAAATTTTTCTTTCAAACCGACTATTTTTTTTAGCATTATACCTACACATTCAACATGTATTACGACCGTCCGCGGAAAGACGCGATCGCGAGCAAACGCGTAAATTCTCGCTGTGATTCTGTCGATGCCGCGAATCTGTCGTTCCCCTGTTTCGATTAGGACAACAGAGGTAGTTCAAACGATCGTAACACTGAATTAACATGGTTAATATACGCTTCTACTTTTAACAATATTTAAAATTATAATTAACACGTTACAAATGATTTAACGATCATACAACTAGTTTATTTTATAATTCCACTCGACTTTATCATATTTCTCGACGTATTCGTTTGACTGAGCGACCTAGATTTTATTTCTCTGAACCTCCCGATGCATTCGCTTTGAATTCTCAAATCATACTGACTGCCCTTCCATTTTGTTCTTTGTCTTCTCTAGGAGACAACCCCCACCACGCTCGCGTCTCGCAATAGTTCGCGCCTATGATCACGTATGCCATCTTTTTCGCGTAGGTAAACTAACGGACCGAAGGACTTTCTAGAACTCGCTGCTTGACGACAACTATGTGTTTATCCCTACTTTGTGTATATCTCGCCGATCATGTAAGACGATCTGTCTGCGATAGTGTAGTACCAAGGGAGACGGTTAGAAACACGGCCGGTTAGTAAGCCTCGGGGCATAACAACATGTACAACATATACAATATACATTCGCGATTATAACACGGTGAAAATATTGTGTATATGTAAAATGATATATGTTTTAAGTGAAAGTTTTATAATTGCAAGCCGATTATCTTTTTAGCGAAGACTTTGTGGTTTCAACGAATTGTTCACGTAAGATTCTTTGAATGTGTAATTTCGACGGGATAGAAATATAATTTCCATGTAGAAACGGGAATCGTCTGGAGAATGCGAATGGAGAAGGTGTCAAGGGTCGCTCAGTGGGAAACTCGTCAGCTCACGAGGTGGCTATGTTCCCGCTGTGCGACTCAAAGGCTCAACACTGAAGCCGTGTTATTGGATTAAATGGTCCTGGCGTGAATTTACAAGCAAATACGATTCGTCAATGACACAGATGAAACAAAGAGAACCGCCTAGTCGTCGAGGTCGCGAGGCTCGCACGCGACAATTTGTCGATCGATGATTGATAAACGACGTTGTCTGACGCAACCTGACTCTGCCAGGGAAGCCGTGAAAAACAGAAATAATCGACGAAAAATGTGCTATGAAATTGGAACTATTTAACAAAAATTATCGTCTTTCATTTAATTCATAGTTATTATAGATAATAGTATATTTATGATTTTCTTTTTCTTTTTTTTTTTTTTCTTTTTACTGTTCGAATTCCTTGCTGTTTCTCACGATCGAATTAAAACTTGTTTGAAAATTATGTGGATCCAGATAACACTTTCTGTGCCTGTAGAAGAGTCGAACGCTCTATCGGAGACTTCAATGAAAGAAAAGAAATAGATTTGCTTATTTTCCTGTGTAACTTACCAAACTGATCGAAAACAATGGATAGAAATTTGTATATAATTAAACACGTGTGCACGTTTCAATATTTTATCTTCGTCTATCGATACGTCGACAGCCTATTGCGACATGCAATGCGAACTACGTGTTCTTTAGGTATTTCTGGGCATATCGATGCCCTGAGGGGAAGAAATATTCGAGTAACATTCGAGGAAACGTTATCGTTGAAAATGGACGCCGGATTTTCACATTCTGATCGAACTACGAAGGCAGAAACACGTGACGAAAATGATAAGTACGTTATCTGTCTATCGACCTCGTTGATAAGCTAATTTCGTCAAAATTCTTGAAACTTAGAAACGATAAGGAAATATTCGAAAAAGGAATCATCCTCTGATTTAAATATGACTAGACAAATTTTCTTAAGGAAAGAAAAGATTTCTGAAATAAAAATTTGTCGAAATGAAGAATTTTCAATGAAGCAGAAAACTATGATATCGAGATAATTAAGGTGTATTTTCGCAACCAATAAACGTGTCACCACTGACCCAAGGATAGCAGTCCATCATCTGGTGACTCTGTTTTATGTAAACCTATGTAGAGCATCGACGAGCAAGCGGGACGAGAGCGCCGTTTTATAATCCCTCGAGACTAAAGTCTCCTAAATGGGCAGCTCGTTAATCAAACTTGATTCAATAATGTCTACAGGAACGTCTATTTGCTGTAGAATCTGTGACGCCGTCGGACGTTCTTGTTTAACGTTGCTGTGTAATTTTACATATCAAATAAAAACGTTCGCGTGTTTTCTTTTCCTTTGTAATCGACTTATTTTAAACCTACGTTAATTTTACCTACTTTCCATCCATAAACTAAGAAAATGTACTATTCTAAATGCTTCGTTAAATGAGCACCAGTAGATATACAGGGTGGTTGGTAACTGGTCGTACAACCGGGAAGGGGGTGATTCTACGCGAAAAAAGAAGTGGAAAATATAGAATAAAAATTTTTGTAATAATAAACTTTATGATTACTTCATATTATTTCATTACGTATTCCTAATTTTCCGTTATGGCAAAAACAAACTTAAACTGCGATAATATCCACTTCATAACGAGACGTTATAAAGTGCACGCGTACCGAGCGAAAATTCAAAATCAATTTTCTCGAAAACAAAGCCTCGAACGAAAAATTTTTATTCTATATTTTCGACTTCTTTTTTCGCGTAGAATCATCCCCTTGCCGCTTGTACCACCACCAGTTACCAACCACCCTGTATAAATATTGAAACTGAACAAGATTGATAAAATAAAAATAAACAATTTTTAATAAACCTTATTTACGTGGATATTATACTATTTTCTACTACTTTCCATCTACAAATAAAAGAAAATGTACTATTCTAAATGCTTCGTTGAACGAGCATCAGTAGATATACAAATATTGAAACTGAACAAGTTTGATAAAATAGAAGTAAACAATTTTTAATAAACCTTATTTACGTGGATATTATAATATCTTAAGAAACGTTAGATCTAAAAATCTAAATACTATATATTACATACAAAATGGATAATTTTTTAATCAGATTTTCTGTTAGATAAAAATTCTGCGAATATTTTTAACAATTCACTCTCCTTAATTCGTTGATCTAAACGATAATCTATACTACACTCTTCTGTTTCGTAAAGAATTGTAAAGAATTAATTTGAATTTATAAGAATATGAAGTAAAAATAATTCTTTTGAATCAGACAAATTTCAAGGATCAACTAAACGTTACTCAACCATCCGAAGGAAACTAAATTCCATAAAAATAAATAAATATCAAGATAAATACCTTGTACTGATGGCGGATTCGCACTTGCCACAGTAGGAACCTGCTCTTGCTGCGTTGTTCCCTGTATCTGCTGCGTTGTTCCCTGTATCTGCTCCATTCTTGGCTGTATCTGCTGCGTTGTTCCCTGTATCTGCTCCATTCTTGGCTGTATCTGCTCCATTCTTGGCTGTATCTGCTCCATTCTTGGCTGTATCTGCTCCATTCTTGGCTGTATCTGCTCCATTCTTGGCTGTATCTGTTGCGTTGTTCCCTGTGCCTGCTGCGTTCCTGCCTGTATCTGTTGCGTTGCTGCTTGTATCTGCTGCGTTGCTGCCTGTATCTGCTGAGTTGTTGCTTGCGTCTGCTGCAAGTATTCCCGTTGTCCTCCATACATCCACATCTTGTTGCTGGGCCCGTACATTTCCCACAAGATTTGTTGGTTATAGTTTGTAGTCAAACCATTCTGGTATGTACATCTAGCGTAGTTATCGTTAGTGTAGCTGGATGTAGACGAAACGGGTGAAGATCCAATGCTCATCGATGACACAGATGAGTTGTTGTCGCCCATGTTGTTTTGCGATAGATAGTTGTTCATCTGTCTAGCGTCACTCATGTCTTCAAGATGAAAACTGTTTTTCGACTTAGAGTTCACTTGGAACGTTCACTACGGAATGCTTCGGCGTTTCAGAGGCTACTGATCATGTACGTAGTATTTCTTGCCAACTTATAGTTTGTACTGACCCGACGGGCCCCACCAATCAGAACCATCGATTTTCCAAGATGGTAAACCCTTTTGTATTTCAGGGACTGTTATCTATAAGCTCCACCTACTCCTATCGGGGCCTGAAGGCATAAAGTGGTCATAACTTAGGATTTCCCAGACTTCAGGTTGCATTGAACTTTTTGCTAATCCTCCTTTTACCGGTTGGTTCAGGAAAATTGTCCATGAACCTGTACGTCCTTGGCACAATATTAAGTACTTCTCATAAATAATACTTTGCATTGAAATTTTTTTTTTTGTCTCTTGTATCATTTCTCGGACACCTGATCGTCCATTCGATTCAATTGTTTTCTTTTTTCAATAAATATCGTGTTCTTCGAAAACTATTTTTATAAATAAATTTTGTATCAGAAGTTGACGTTGTTTTCGTGTTTGCTTAATTTTCTATCGTGTTACTTCTCGAATAATTTTTGTCGCATCTCACAATGATTTTAAACAATTTTTCTATCAACCTCTTCGATCCAGTCTTCAAAATTAGACAAATCACGAATTAACGTGTTACGAGTAACGTGTCTGCGTACAATTCCAGAATTTTGAACAAGACATTTTCAGGTATCCCGTTATATATAAGAATTGACTGGGCAGTACGACCGATGCACAAATACAATTCAATGAAGAGGTACTTTGTATAGAGCTACGTTCAGCTATTGTGTAACTCGACGTTAATAAAAATGTCAATTACTTTTATTTAAATGTTGTACGTGGCTACATTTAAATAAAATTTAAATATCGTGTAGCTTTATGAAAATTCTAAATGATCTTGTTTAAGTTTTCAATATAGAATATACAATGTATAATTTTTGCATTCATAATAATCTACCGATTCAAATATCTACATTCATTATTTTTCTATGGAAATGACATCTTTCCAATTTCTCTATTATCTTACATTTTTCCAATTAAAAGTCACATCGTGGAAAAACAAATTTTATACATTTCGAGCGTCCACCGATTATCAAATATATCAAATAGTTAGGAATTCTGATTTATTTTTATTTCATGACAGCTAGGAATAAATCTCAGCAGAAACGATGCGGAATCGGTTCACGGTCCAGCTTCCCAGACACCAAAGCGAGAAATTGATCAGCGTCATTCCTCGGCTATTCCTCTTGCCCGGTAAAATCCAACATTCCCTTTTTCTTCACCACTGTACCTTTTCCTCTCTCTTCTATTTTCTCCTTTCTTCTTGGTTTTCCCTTCTAACGATATCAGCCATTCTCCTTCCGCACTGAGAGCTGTCTGCAGGCTCACGCCACTGGTTTTCCAACGTACCCACTCCCCCTTTCTATACCATCCCCTTGGCCGCTGCCTCCATTCATTCTTCTTTCTCGTCCACGAACGAACGCTCTCTTTCTCCACATTGAACCGTTCTACGGACAAAAATCGTTGCTTGAAAGAAAAAGAATATCGTGTTCTGTTCCGTTACGGCAAAAACAAACAAACTTTATAACGAGACGTTATAAAGTGCACGTGTACCGAGCGCAAANCTCAAAGTCGATTTTCTCGGAAACAAAGCCTCAAAAGAAAAATTTTTATTGTATATTTTCGACTCCTTTTTTCACGTAGAATCCGCTTACACACTGTATAAAAAAAATTTTATGTTATAATATATTATAAATTTTATATAAATTTATATACAGGGTGGTTGGTAACTGGTCGTACAAGCGGGAAGGGCATGATTCTACGTGAAAAAAGAAGTCGAAAATATAGAATAAAAATTTTTCGTTCGAGGCTTCGTTTTCGAGAAAATCGACTTTAAATTTTGGCTCGGTACGCGTGCAATTTATCGCATCTCGTTATAACGGATCTCACTGTAGGTTATTCTATATTCTCGACTTCTTTTTTCGCGTAGAATCACCCCCTTCCGCTTACACACTGTATAAAAAAAATTTTATGTTATAATATATTATAAATTTTATATAAATTTATATACAGGGTGGTTGGTAACTGGTCGTACAAGCGGAAAGGGGATGATTCTACGCGAAAAAAGAAGTCAAAAATATAGAATAAAAGTTTTTCGTTCTTTTTCAGCAATTTTTGTAATAATAAACTTTATGATTACTTTATATTATTTCATTATGTATTCCTAATTTTCCGTTACGGCAAAAACAAACAAACTTTATAACGAGACGTTATAAAGTGCACGTGCACCGAGCGCAAACTCAAAGTCGATTTTCTCGAAAACAAAGCCTCAAAAGAAAAATTTTTATTGTATATTTTCGACTCCTTTTTTTCTATTTTCCTATTTAAAGAGTAATACTCTTTCAAATGTAAATAGAATTACCCTAGCCATAAATAAGACAACTTTGTATTGAGTTATATTTGGAAAAATATGAATTGTCAATAACATTGCTCAGTTTGTTAATGAAAGGAGGTATCCTCAGTACCAAGTTTGCTACCTAAATTTTACATTTCTTTCTGCCGTGACAGCGGCAATAAATGGGCATATGCTGTGACCTCAGTTTCTTCTAGTGAGATTGGTCGGATTTGGTCTAGGATGATCTCTTGTACTAGGACTAGGATAATTTGCCTATTCGAACCTCATATTTTAGGACCCGTGCAGCGATGCGGAACGATGAACACGGGTACAATAGGTATGATGGAGTAAACAGGCTAAATCCCTAAAACATAGAGACGCTACCTTCCATAAATAACGGTACATTCTGTTCATACTAGTAGTGGTAAAATATTTCTTTTTCTTTCTTCTTTTTGTTTTATTTTTATTTTAAAATTTTACAATTTGTCCAATAGGACATTTGGTAAAATATTTTATCTTAGTGAATAAAATATAGCATGTGCATGGTTACCCCCAGCTGGGTTCCATCATCGTGTTTATTAGGTTATATCCTTTGTGTGCATGATGAAATGTAAAATTAATTTTCGGCAGTTTTCAAATTTATTCGAATTATTTCAATAATTCGAAATTTGTTAAATTGTTACTTATTTTTCCACTAATTTCCAATCCTTTTCTGGCGATGAAATGAAAATTATTTCAGTAACTCGAAGATAAAGAATTTTCGAAATAATTCAAGTTTCTCAGAAGGTTAAATATCTGAATGTATAGGGTCGCAAACGTCATTGCAATATTAGTTTCTAAAAATTCATTTTATCACTTGATAATATTCTATTTTACCGGTAATCCTAGTCACATTTAACCATGAAACACTTTGACTGTCACGTGGGACGTATATGGCCACTGTCTCTCCTGTGACGTCACGGTGCTCATTGGCGACCACCAACGAGATAAACATTGGGAAGAATATTGTTTTACATTATCAATTTATTATTATTTTGCCATTATATGCTTCGAAATATGTGATCTTAAAGTATTAAATTATTTCTATTGATGTCACTGAAAATATCATATACATAATAGAAGAAATAAATATTGATATGCAAAGGTGAATTGTCGGGCTTGAAATTATTTTCAAGATAATTATTCTCACAGATACTTTGTAGGTTAGTTAAAAGCTGAGTTTAAGAAAGTACCGGCATAGAAACGCGTCAACAAGATAAGTATATTAATGGCTAAAATTACATCAAAAGGTAGTACGTTTGTCCCGTTATATCCGCTTTCCTCGAATTCTTTTCATAAACCTTGAAAGTACGTTGCCTGGAACGAAATCAATACGGAAACCTAAATATAATTGGCAGGCTATTTTCACATTTCAAAAAGCTGACTTTTCAAAGAATTAGCTGGAAACACAAAGGATATAACCTAACAAACGGGAAGATGGCATTCTGCTGGGAGTAGCCACTCACATGATAATTTATCACATGTCCAAATTGGACAAATTGTGAATGCAAAGTATTAGATTTAAAAAAAAAAAAAAAAGTTAACTGAAAGGCAATCAGATTTCACGCATCGCTGGTTAATCCGAAACAATGGAATTTTCCATTCAGTTGCATCGGTGAATCGGAGGCTGGGATAAACACGACTGGAAAAGTCAAAAGGCTTTTCGTTGAGGACGTTAAAGGCTCATCGTCGTTGTCGGTCCACGTAAGAGCCACGAAGGACGTAAACGCCTTATCAAGACGACGCTCTAATCCCTCGTTGGATCGTACTTGTCTACCATGGCAGTCGTCGTAAACCGTCCCGGTAATTTATGGCGTTTTAACTTCCCCTCCACGACGCAGATTAGTATGGAAAATCCTCCGTGTCGATCGGTCTGCGATTACGCCAGCCCCGATTTACGGTACAATGTAGGCTAATATTGTCCCACTTCTGTCCCGCGTGCGGCCTAACGTCGAGCTTGTGATCCATCGATCGATCGATCGTCACCTGAAGATTCCTCAGGGCTCAACTTTGATATTTTTTTTACATCGTAACGGGAATGAAAATATCGGTTGATTTTAAGCAATGAGTAGATTGCGAAATTTTATGCAAATTAATCGTTACGGATATACCGTGGAATTTACACAAATTTATGCTTCTCTGAACATAATTCAAAAATTAGCACCTACGTAGAAATTTGCTTTATTCACCAGATACTATAACGAATACGTTTTCGATATTTTATATATTTTTGCATATTTCGTACGATACGTGGATTTTTGTATCTTCAAATTTTTTTTTTTTATAAATATAAAGGTATCTGTTGTTTAATTACGATGTATCTTCCGAAAATATTATTTTGAAATAGTCTTTTGCAAGTAGTGGTATATTGGTCAGCATTGAGGTAATAAAAGTGATCCATTATAAGAAGCCATATTGGCATGCACGTGGATATTCTCATGAAGGTCGGGTATCGTTAAATTTTAATATTTGCATAGAAGGGAAATAATACAGTATTGGGTGAATGATCCGAGTACAAAAATTGAGATTAGCAATTTTTTAATACCAATAATATTCTTGTATGAAAAACTATGTTTAAACAAAACTCGAATATATTTGGTTAATTTTCATATCGCGTTGAAAAATATTCCTGCAAGGTATTTCTTCGTCGATACTACATTTATGTTTACGAAATTTGACCTAATTTTAGGCAATATTATACCTGTCTTGTTGACGTATTCATATACCGAATGTTGCNTTAAATTGTAATATTCTTCTATGACAAACTATGTTTAATCAAAGTTAGGTTATATTAGGAATATATTTGGTTAATTTTCATATCGCGTTGAAAAATATTCCTGCAAGGTATTTCTTCGTCGATACTACATTTATGTTTACGAAATTTGACCTAATTTTAGGCAATATTATACCTGTCTTGTTGACGTATTCATATACCGGGTGTTGCTTAAATTGTAATATTCTTCTATGACAAACTATGTTTAATCAAAGTTAGGTTATATTAGGAATATATTTGGTTAATTTTCATATCGTGTTGAAAAATATTCCTGCAAGGTATTTCTTCGTCGATACTACATTTATGCTTACGACGTCTTTATGTCTTGTTGACGTATTCATATACCGGGTGTTGCTTAAATTGTAATATTCTTCTATGACAAACTATGTTTAAACAAAACTCGAATATATTTGGTTAATTTTCATATCGTGCTGAAAAAAATTCCTGCAAGGTATTTCTTCGTGAATGCTACGTTTACGTTTACGAAATACTTATCGCAAGGTACTTAAGCTATCGATGGCTGCTCGAAAGATCAAGCGTACCGTTTGTACGTTTCATTTTGCTAGTGCTTTAATGACAAGCAAGACGAAGAGTACGTTAAGGATGATAATTATACGAATGATACTTATCAAGCTTTCTTTCCACTAGATAATTGTGCACAGGTATTCATGAAATATGACATGGAAGATGAACCGATACTAACTGTTCTAGATAGCAAACTTTTACGACGCTGATGGTAGAAACATGTTCCTTTCTATTGGGCATACCACTGACGCCATGTAAACTTGCATGTTTGCGTGTATAATGTTTCATAATTTTGAACAATCGGAAAACGAAGAATTATTATCAGTGAAGAAATAGTCCCTCAGCCCCGTATCACTTCTCTCTTGAATTGCAATATAATTTCATTAACAGTAATGTAATCCAAATGACTAATTTGTAATTTTGCATATGAGATAGACAGATTTTCAACGATACATTCATAGGAACTTGATAGATTTTTCGTACAACAGTGAGGCAAGTTTACTTTTCTCCTTGAGTTATATATTTTTCATATAATTTTCTTTATTTTAATTGCTTTTATGCAAACGTTAGGAATCAAATTATTAGGTTATCCGTGAAGTTTCTTTCGTTTTATGAGAAATAATAGACGCACAATGTTTTTTCTTTTATATTATTTCGTCGAATTTCCTACGATTCATTTTGTTATGTTGAGATAAACGCATTTCACAGACTTGGTTTCACGTTTGTACGAAGGTACACTGCTGTTTACGAAAGAAAGACACTTTCCGGATAACCTAATACATCAGAGCAAATGAAGAGTTCGATGGAAAATGATCTCTAATCTGTAAAAGCTATTCTAAATATTAATACGTTCGATGCTAATAAAATACATCTGTATTTACCTGTTTCATCCCTGGAACTGCACATTTTCTTCGCGAGAAACGCCTTTACTTTGAGCAACGATGATTAGTCTAACGATTCTTCTCCACTGTTTTGTTCAATTGCCCAATGGAATATCTTGAAACACGCGAAAACTAAAAATACACTGGTTGTGCCAGTAGCACGATGTTACTTATTGTTACATAATCGAAATGACGTGGTGTAACGTATATGTGAATGCATCAAATATATTAAAATACTTTAGTATATATTCTTATAAAGATTTGAAAATTCATAACGAAATCTCCTAGAATCTAAATAATATAATCTTCATTAAAGAAAAGTACTTTTAGTTTTACTATTCTTCGAATATTAACACGTCCGAAAAGCTTCTTTTATTTTATAATGGACGCACAACATTTTTCGTTTTATATTATTTCATCGAATTACGTCTGATCGATTTCGTTCTTGTTGAGAATTTTGTATCTTAATAGCCGAAATAACGATATAGAAACACTAAATTTGGAATTTATATTAGAATAGTTATATATTTACTTGATAAACGATTTCAAAGATATTCATCGAGACACACTTGCACGCGTCTTACCTTCTTCCATACCAGACTGTTAACTGAACGGTTTATATTTCTTTGTTTCGAGATATCGCGAACACACACACTTCCACTGATATTCACATACAAGTATCGCTACTACGCAGTTAACCTAGTCTCGCACCTAAAGTTATACGTAGCTCGATAGTTCTACCAAAATAAACATCACATCGTTCGACAGATTAGGTTTTATGTTTGTATAAAAACACATCGTTGTAAAAGAAGGACAACCTGATCGGACAACCGGATACATAAATACGCATGAATACAAAATATTGAAAAATTAGGAGAATTCCATTGCTCTCAACCACCGCTGTAAAAAGTTACTTATTTGACAATTGGAAAACAATAAAATTCGAAGTAAATACAGCCCTCGATAAATATTAAATCAGCGGCAATTTCGGCCAGAGGGTTGTTCCCAAATGACGGCGAATATTCCCGGCGGTCGGATTTCCAGATCGACGAGTCGTGCCTCTGCTTTTGTATAATGTAATCTAGAAGTTTGACAGGGTCTGACGGTGGATTGCCTTCAGCCAAGGCTAGTCGGGGCGACGAAAATAGGGGAAACCAGGATACGAAGAATGCTCGCGCGGTGTGAGTGCCCGCGAAATGGGGGTCAAAGCTACCGCATCAAAGGATTATCTCTGGTATAGAAAAGTAATTACAATCGAATTACCATTTACTTTATTCCAATTCTGCTACGTCCCGTTCGAATTTCTGGTTTTTAAGAACAGGTAAATTCAAAACAGCTTAGTTTTATTGCTACGAACTAAGACAATTTAGTAACAATAACATCTGTTACAGCTATGTTATATTTATGTTAAACAGTCAATTTTTCATCTAACTTTTTACCTGCTATAGTTCTATTCAAATATTCAATCGTTGCTATCCAACTGGCAATCGTATGATGTCTATATCAAGAGGATTTATGGAGAACTATAGAGAGGAAGTTCACATAAACAGGAGTAAGATGTGGATTTCATTGTAAATGTGTTGCAAACGTTTCATGGTACGTTTGCAAATATCTGCAAAAGCAAATACATTTAACGGATCATTTTCATTGGAATTAATTCATTGAATGGATTTATTGTTGGTAAAGGTTATGTACACTAATATATTGCTAAAGTTTGCTTTATAAGAATTCTTGTCAGAACTTCTCTCAAAATTTTTCCTGCTCAGATTCTAATACAATGTTATTGCTGAACGTCGACGATTAATTACCTGTTAGTCAATTACTTGCCATTCAATAACTAATCAGTGAATGACAAATAACAAATAATTCGTTCTTGTATAACGTATTTTACAGTACGTTCATAACACACAGCAACACAGAACTTCCTAGAATCATACCAACAGCAGAGCAAAAGAATTCTGTTCACGGTAAGCCACAAAGCACCTCGTGGAAAGATGTGCCTGGTCAGAGCAACCACTCAGCCCCTTTCAGTGCGGCTCGTCGTGTAACATATGCTTTTATCTAAATTAAACAGTGTCGGCGCGATTTTCATTTCCTGGTCTGAAGCTGCTGATGTTATCCGCAGGATAGCGCGTCGCGAGAGCGTTGCTAAGGGTTGGGAAAGCTCAGCCCTGCCAGTGCTCGACCAACCCTCGTGTCTCTCTCTTTCTCTCTTCGCCACCCTCTTCATCCTTCTTCCTGTTCTCCTTCGCTGTGCCGCGGCTTCGTCGCCTTATACACCCGTTTCTCTATACCTATGCACGCGCTCCTTCCCTGCTATCTGGTCGTATTCTAACACCGAACTCTTCATCCCCCTCTTCCTGTTCCACCCTCTCGTTCTATCGCCTGGACAAGTTACACGCTGCTTCGTTGCTCCCTAGAATATGCCCGGGATATTTCGTGCACTGGAATTATGCTCGTGATTGAGATTGTAATTCGGGCAACTAAGAGCAGAGATGGGAGGTTAGTATGGTTAGTTATTGGCTTGGAAACTAAGTGATCGTGGATTTTGTCATTAGGTGGTATTGACAAAATCCACAATCACTTAGTTGTTAAGCTAATAAATATTTAAATAAGGTAATTGTACTCCTTGGTACCCCATCTTGAAAGTATTTTGTTAGGAGGAAATTGAAGTGTTGCATTGGAGTGAGACAAGTTTCAGAAGTGTAAAAGGATGAAGAATAAGCAAGGGTTGCACTTATGGGACATTTAAAGATGCGGGGATGCAAAGACTGCATATAATATGCCAAAATATATACAATATGCAAAGTATAGTACTCGTTACAGGATCAATCAATAGCAAGGAAATCTAGTCAAACCATCTCTTCTATTAATTTCTTCTATTTATTGGATTACGTTGGGGTTAGGTCATTTTGTCATTAAGTAGTACTATCAAAACCCACAATCACTTAGTTTTCAAGGCAATAAAATCCAATAGAATAGATACAGGTAGATGGATAATTTGCATACATTGCAAGGATTATGGTGATCATAGCTCGGGGAATATAAAAATTTTTTTGCAAATTAGTATTTCTATTATGAAGAGAAGAATACCATTGCAATGATTTATAAGCCAATGTATGGTTAAAGAAGACAACTTATTTAACCTCCAATCTATATCTTGTATAACCTCCAATCTATAGATATTTTTTGCAATCATTAAAAACACGTAAGCAAGATGTTCCTAATCATTTTGAAACGGTGGATAGATTTTTTAAACAAGCAAAAATAGCAATTCCCTGGCGATCTGTCTTAACGAAGAGATTCGAGCAGGGAAGAGTAGCTTTCACGTTTTGGTAGACGCGGAGGAACCGATTGTTTGCGAGGACTCGAGGTCGAACGCAAGAAGCGGTCACGGATATGACGCGTTTTTATCGACGAGGCGATGGGGAGATCGAAGCGAGCCGTAAACGTGGAGGCCGGATACCAAGATCCTCGCGAGCAGATAGAAAAGAAGGCATCCCACTTTTATACTCCGGAGGTTAAAGTTTACCAAGTTATTCTGACTTTCCCTCCGTCCTCGTCGTCGCCGGTTGGTATCGCGCGGGAAAAGCTACCCCGTCAGCTCGGTTGACGTCTCGCGTCATAGTCACCCTCGTCCCGTCCATCTTCCATCCCCTTTCTCGTCTTCCTCCGACTATCTTCTCGTTCTTCCTCCCTTTTCCAGATTCTTACCGTTCTGTCATCCTTCGATCGACTTTCCCAAGTTTTCCAACTTTCAGGACATCTTTTAAGGAAGCTTCGAAAACTCTTACTGCTCCATGTTTATGTAGATCTATAGCGCGTAGCGAATTCTTGAAATTAATTCCTTCACACTGCAATAAAATGAAGAGTTTAATAGAAATGATTTTTTTTATTCTATTTGCTTATGGAGAATTTATGGACAACCATATGCAAAGAATATATATTTTAAACTTTCCATAGAAATATGAATAATAATTGATATTATATGAACAATACATGAATAATATAAATAATGAATTACATGAATAATATGAATAATCGTGTTACGCATGGTGACGTGTAAAATTTGAAACTTAGCACCATATTTGATGGTTTGGTCGATGGATTTAAATCTGCATCCTGAAAAACAGACACTGTGAAAGGGTTAATGTTGACAATGTAAGGGAGAATCTGTATGAAATTTTTGCTTTACCAATTTTTTACCTGTTTATTTTGCAATAAATATTGCCAACCCTCTGTAGATCATCCTGTTGCATACTTATTATTTTCTTTTTCACTTATCTCAATATTAGGTTGTCCAAAAAGTTAATGTGTTGCATCTTTCTCAGAGATTAGAAGGAAAAATAAATCATAATGAACTCCATTGTAAACTTAGAAATTCTTCTCAGTGTGACTAATAAACAGAACTAAATGAATCAGAGTAACATTCACCAATGCAATTCTATGTTCTAATGTCTTTATAACAACTGCATTGGAATAATTCTTCTCTTTTCTAACTTTAACTTTTAACTTGAAGTTTAACTTTAATTAGAGTAACATTCACCAAGACAATTCTATGTTCTAAGGTCTTTATACCAACTGCATTGGAATAACTTTCCTGTTTTCTAACTTTAACTTTTAACTTGAAGTTTAACTTTAATCAGAGTAATATTCACCAAGGCAATTCTATGTTCTAAGGTCTCTATACCAACTGCATTGGAATAACTTTCCTGTTTTTTAACTTTAACTTTTAACTTGAAGTTTAACTTTAATTAGAGTAACATTCACCAATGCAATTCTATGTTCTAAGGTCTCTATACCAACTGCATTGGAATAACTTTTCTGTTTTCTAACTTTAACTTTTAACTTGAAGTTTAACTTTAATCAGAGTAATATTCACCAAGGCAATTCTATGTTCTAAGGTCTTTATACCAACTGCATTGGAATAATTCTTCTGTTTTCTAACTTTAACTTTTAACTTGAAGTTTAGCTTTAACTTCAATCAAAGTAATATTCATCAATGCAATTCTATGTTCTAAGGTCTCTATACCAACTGCATTGGAATAACTTTCCTGTTTTTTAACTTTAACTTTTAACTTGAAGTTTAACTTTAATTAGAGTAATATTCACCAATGCAATTCTATGTTCTAAGGTCTCTATACCAACTGCATTGGAATAATTTTTCTCTTTTCTAACTTTAACTTTTAACTTGAAGTTTAGCTTTAACTTCAATCAAAGTAATATTCACCAAGGCAATTCTATGTTCTAAAGTCTCTATACCAACTGCATTAGAATAACTTTCCTGTTTTTTAACTTTAACTTTTAATTTGAAGTTTAACTTTAATTAGAGTAACATTCACCAATGCAATTCTATGTTATAAAGTCTTTATACCAACTGCATTGGAATAACTTTCCTGTTTTCTAACTTTAACTTTTAACTTGAAGTTTAGCTTTAACTTCAATCAAAGTAATATTCATCAAGGCAATTCTATGTTCTAAAGTCTCTATACCAACTGCATTGGAATAACTTTCCTGTTTTTTAACTTTAACTTTTAACTTGAAGTTTAACTTTAATTAGAGTAACATTCACCAATGCAATTCTATGTTCTAAAGTCTTTATACCAACTGCATTGGAATAACTTTTCTGTTTTCTAACTTTAACTTTTAACTTGAAGTTTAATTTTAACTTCAATCAAAGTAATATTCATCAATGCAATTCTATGTTCTAAGGTCTCTATACCAACTGCATTGGAATAACTTTCTTGTTTTCTAACTTTAACTTTTAAGTTGAAGTTTAATTTTAACTTCAATCAAAGTAATATTCATCAATGCAATTCTATGTTCTAAGGTCTCTATACCAACTGCATTGGAATAATTCTTCTGTTTTCTAACCTTAACTTTTAACTTAAAGTTTAACTTTAACTTCAACTTTCATTTGAATCTTTTTGCAGTCTTCTGCTGGAATGTGTTAATCGCAGCGATATCTCACTTACATGACTGCATATAATTATCCTTTAATACGTGACGAAAGATTGATATTTTAGGTTATCCGGAGAGTCTCTTTCGTTCTATAAGGAAATAATAGACGCGCAATTTTTTTTCTTTTATGTCATTTTATTGAATTATGCACAAACGTAATAATAGAAATAGAACGAAATGGATTACACCAAATTCAATAAAATAGTATAAAAGAGAAATCATCGTTCATCTATTATCACCTTATGAAACGAAGGAAACTTTCCGGATAACCTGAAATTTTAACTTTTACGTATATAAAGGCATCTGTCGAATACTTAAAAATAAAAATTGGATATTTTATATTATCACAGTGTAACGTGAAAAGAGATTTCAATTCATAAATTTTCTTACTTTTAATGCTATCTTTCTTACACTCTTATTTTTTTCTAATTTCTTTTCATTGCATCTCTATCGGAAGAAACGTGTTCACGGAACCGAAAGTTTTGCATTCGTAGAATTTTTGCTGTCCTCTCGCGACCATTTTTCTTTCCCGCCTCTCGCCTCTTTCTTGTCCCGTGTCTCAGCGTCGAGCAAAAAAGTTGGCAATTTTATAACGGAAGTTGGCTGAATACAAAATCAGTGGGCTGTCGCTCTTCACGGCCAACTTGTATCGTGTTTTAATGGAACTGACTCGACGCCGTCAACGAGGAGACACCGTAGACGATTCCTTCGCGTAAATTCTTCGACAAACCTCTTTGTACTTGTACCAACGGGATACCAATTTTATTTCAACAATAAAAAATTCTTATAATACAAAAATGATGAATGTTCATGATATATACATACACATATTTTCATGTGTATTCGTCTACACATACTTTTTTTTTTAATTCATTTACTATTCCTACCTTTATGTCTTTCAGATAATTCAAATTTTTCTATGAACGTAATAAATATTTTGTTAATTGAATTTAATATTATAAATTTCATATCCTAAACATTATCACACGTAATACGATTATTTATAATATTACTTCCAAAAAGTTAAAAGTACTTCTTTTATATCAAATATTCAAAATGCAAGAAATTTTAATGTCAACGAAATATTATTTTCTCGGTCGTGCATTCTCAACTCTTCGTTATTTTATTTTATTATTTTTGAAAATCGCCATAGTGCTAACCTTTTTAGGCGAAACCCTTTTAGCAATTTATTGAGAAATCAACCATTACGACCCATGATAAAAAAAAATACATTTTTATAAGACATTGAAACAGTGTTTGTGGAAGATTTGAAAGATTACTTTGGTACTTGATGGTCAATCAGTCGGTTTACAGGGAAATTGTTTATTAAGCAGACAGGAAGTAGACGAGAGATAAATTTTCACTATTATCGGCTAATATTCGCAGGTCAAAATGGCAGTCAGGCAATTCCAGGGTCACTCACGAAATTTATCGCTATCTTAATCAGACAGCGCAGCTTCTAGCTTTCTTCAATCGGTAAGATCTAAGCAGGCTAAGGCTATCAGGTTGTTTCATCTATAGCTATACATCTTTCAAAATCTGTTTTTGCTGTCATTTCGGTTATAACATGTTAATGATGAGAACGGTGACCCTAAACTGTAAGGGACAATAGATGGTAAATTACTTTTCCATGTCTGCTAATAATAAGGAGAATTACAAGGAAGCAAGAAGTCAAACAGTCCTGTTGTAAAATAATAATCCAATTAGTGATACATCTTTCTCAGAGATCAAAAGGAAAAATAAATCATAATGGATACCACTGTAGGCGTAGAAATTCTTCTCAAAGTGAATAATAAACAGAATTAAATGAATCAGGGTGACATTCACAAGTCTTTATACCAACTGCATTGGAATAATTTTTCTGTTTTCTAACCTTAACTTTTAACTTGAAGTTTAACTTTAACTTTAATTTTAATTTTAATCTTTTTCCAGTCTTCTGCTGGAATGTGTTAATTGCAGCAATATCTCATTTATTTGACTGCATGTAATTATTCTTTAACACGTCACAAAAGTTTGATATATTTTGCCCTGTAACCTGCAATAGATTCAAGTATACTACACCATAACGTTTACTTTTTGCAAAATACATTGTATTTTTCTAACAATATTATCTAAACACACATTCACATTATTAAATACTGCTTATTCCATGAAATTTATCTTATTTTAATCATCCTAGAAAATATTGGTCACTAGTGACCAGTGTAATGTATTATGTTGAAGCAACTACTTTAAGAAAAACTCTACATATTTATTTATGTATATCCGTGTCCTGGAGACCGCTATTACGCAGAAATATTCTAAATAAGGAGAGAAAATGTTATTGTACCCTTGAATATACATTATGTTTTGGCTTGCAAGGACTAGGAACAAAGGAACTGATAAACAATTTTCTATTTATGTTCTTTGTAGCCTTTAGCTAAAGCTATAAGGTTAACTTTTTTGGTACTGTCCTTTGCTATAGATGAACGTGCTTCCTATCATGTTCTTATTGTATTGTAACACTGAAAGAGTGAGAATCTGGATCAGCATACACTATACCTGTACTTTTACCTATTTCAATATATTTTCTTTTTTAAATTCATTCACTAATTCCTTTATCAGTCAACCTCAACAATATCACACATTAAATTAATAAATAATGATAATAATTTACTTGATTTTGACCTCATATACTATGTCTGTACTTGTACTTATTTCAATACATTTTTCTATTACAAATGCATCCACTGGTTCCTCTATCAGTCAACCTCAACAATATAATGTATTAAATTAATAAATGATTTTGATCTCATACACTATGTCCATACTTGTACTTATTTCAATATATTTTTTTTTTAAATTCATTCTCTGGTTCCTCTATCAGTCAACCTCAACAATATTATACATTAAATTCATAAATAATGCTAACAATTTACTTTATTTTGATCTTATATGCTATACCTGTACTTATACTTATTTCAATATATTTTTCTATTATAAATTAATCTACTGGTTCCTCTATCAGTCAACTTCAACAATATCATACATTAAATTAATAAATAATGATAACAATTTACTTGATCTTGACCTCATACACTATGTCTGCACTTATACCTATACTTATTTCAATATATTTTTCTATTACAAATTAATCTACTGGTTCCTCTATCAATCAACTTCAACAATATCATACATTAAATTAATAAATAATGATAACAATTTATTTGATTGTGACCTCATATGCTATATCAGTACTTGTACTTATTTCAATATATCTTTCTATTACACATTAATCCACTGGTTCCTCCATCAGTCAATCTCAACAATATCATACATTAAATTAATAAATAATGATAACAATTTACTTGATTGTGACCTCATATGCTATATCAGTACTTGTACTTATTTCAATATATCTTTCTATTACAAATTAATCCACTGGTTCCTCCATCAGTCAACCTCAACAATATCATACATTAAATTAATAAATAATGATAACAATTTATTTTATTTTGATCTTATATGCTATACCTGTAGTTATACTTATTTCAATATATTTTTCTATTACAAATTAATCCACTGGTTCCTCCATCAGTCAACCTCAACAATATCATACATTAAATTAATAAATAATGATAACAATTTATTTTATTTTGATCTTATATGCTATACCTGTAGTTATACTTATTTCAATATATTTTTCTATTACAAATTAATTTACTGATTCCTCCATCAGTCAACCTCAACATATTACAATAAATATATATATACAATAGTACACATAAATGATTATAGTGAAATTGATACAGACAAGTATAACCATGTTTCTCTCTTAATAGATATTAATTCTATCAGTAGCACATGTATATTTTTAAGAAGTGTAAGAAACAGGAAATACAGAACTCTGTATTTTAACCGGTTTCATAGTTCCACAAAATTATTTAATTCATTTAGATATTCCGTAAAAAATGTTCTCTTAATCACAACTCTCTTACCGCTGTGTGACCCGTGGTCGCATATTATCACGTCAACCATTCAACCACCAGCGGTGCCGTCGTATTTCATCCGCGGCAGATTCGCGTATCACAGTCACCTGGTTGCACTTGGCGCGCTCATCCCCTGTGTAACCCTTATCAAACTTCATTATTACAGGTTGTACAAACATAACAGTCCTTTGCAGGACTCTGCTTCCATCGAGTTCTAGACCCGTGAACCGCTTTCGCGGCGCATAGAAGGGGCCGTGTCTCGAGGGTTGAAGGGGGTTGCTTGCTCAACGGATGATATATTATCGGGTGCTGTTTGCGCTTTGACAACATCGCGAGGCATAAAAACGCTGACTCATTTAAAGCGGCCCCCGGGATTGCGCGGTGCTCCGGGAGGATCCGCGTGCCGGCACCCCTCTCAATCCTCCTCTCACCCTCTTCCAGCGGCATCGCCGTCCAACCTCCCCTTTTCCGTTCTAGAGCGATTCACCCCTCTTCTTGTACCCATCTTTCCCTTCTTTCTATCTCTGTTTCACTGTAAGAGCCGTTCCAGCCTCGTTTTGTCCATCGGTTCCACAGCTCCTCACTCCACACCCACCACCCACAATTTCCCGGTTTTATCCAGCACCGACTACCCCGTTCCTCCTATTCACCCCCATCTGGAGGACAGCTCCAGCATCTCGTGACTCTGTTTTCTTCCACGCCACTGGCGACTGGACTCATCCTCCTTCTTTCTCTTTCTCTTCTTCGCGCTTCTGTCTTCCATCTTCGTTGCGAGCATTTTGCTTGCCTGTAGTCGCACCAGTGGCGCTGCTCCTCTTTCGGTTATCCACAAACTGCCTGCCAACGTTGCCCGTGGAATCAAGCCCCTCTCTCCCGCTGGAATCAAGCGATATCTTCTGTTTCTTTTTTCTTTTCTTCCTTCTTTTGCTGCAGGGAGCAGGAAGAAACTTACACCCTTGGTCGGTAGAGCTAACGTCTCTTATAATTGCGATTCTTCCTATAATTCTTATTAAGGCTAATTAATTGCAATGGCTTGTATAATTCAGTTTAGCCAGTGTTTCCGCGTGAAAGGTTTGTTTGGCATTGGTATCTTCCATACCGTTGGGATATCGAATGTGCCTGAATGGTTGGAAAAACGATAGTTTAAATTACTGTTTATTGCTACGTTTATAATCTTCGGGCAGGTGCGATCTTCGCAATATAAATTAATATAATGAGAGGGACCTGAAGGTATTTGAATAATTAGTATAATAGTATTTCTCTAATTCTCAAACTTTTCCAAATAAATGTTTATTCAAAGGTACCCATTCAGCAACGACTATGTCACTTTCCAGAATTCCATTTCGCCAACCTAACCATCAATTCATAGCGTAATTAATCGCACAAGACGATCACAAGTTCTATCTGTAATTTCTCTGTGGTTAGGAATCTTAGGCGTCGAAGTTCATACAGAGAGATCAGACAAGAGAAGAGTAGAGTTACATTGTTTCATTTAACACTTTGACTGCCACGCGGAAATCACGTATTTAGCTGAGGACGCCACGGGAGTATTTTTATTATTCAAAGCATATAAAGGCAAAATAATAATAAATTGACGATGTAAGACAACATTCTTCCCCAATGGACCGTTTATCTTATTGGTGATCATTGGTGACCACTTATAATAGTAAGGTATGTTCATACTTCTAACCTCAATTATATGATTATAAAGCAGCATTCACAATTATTTTCTAAGGTGTGTTTATAATAATATTCATAGGTTACTCCTCAAAGATATAGATGCAAACATAGTGCAGCGTTAGAAGCAAGATTTGTTCCCATTTTTTTTATTGATGTTAGAATATCAATAAAACGTTTAATTGTTCAATGGGGCACTTCGTATTTCAAAGTATCTTCTATTTATCGATAATATTCAAAATGCCCTAACTGTCAATTTTCATTCAATTTTTACAATTGTAAGTTGAAGCGTAAGATGACCACCGTGGCGTCACAGGAGAAACCGTGGATCATATATGACCCACGTGGCAGTCAAAGTGTTAATAAAATTCTAATTCACCCAACTTGAACGTTCTTCATACCCTAATTAATGTAACAAAGTGATCACAAGTTGTTTCATACGTTCTGTCCCTAATTTCTTCCGCAAAGTAGCAATCTTAGACGGAAGTTCGTACGAGTTTAGGTGAGAGGAGGGTGGAGGCGCAGGATCGGAGAAATGTGGGTCGCAAGGCGTCCCTCGAGTGGATCTGGCGGGGTATTCAATGGGGTAAATGGGCTATTGCATATTAAATACGCCGATAGGGGAACGAAACGAAAGAAGATGGGTGGAGGGGGACGTAGAATGGTCCTGGGTTCTGGGAGAAACGTGTGGAGCAATGTGTGTAAGCTTGATGCGGTTATTGATTACAGGCTACTGTCATTGACGGCCCGTCATATGGAAACGGTGACCGTTTTTCGTTACGCATACACGAATATGCCACGCTACAACGCGGCCATCGTACTCGCTCTCGCAAATGCCCATCAATTTCTACGTCCCGTCCTGTTCGATTCGCTACTTTCTCTTCTTCCGCTTCTTCTATTTCCCAATTTCCAGCCGTGTCGAACTTGCTTCGAATGGTTTTTTCAATGGCATTGTTACGACAAGTGACGGTTACTCGACATACATCTCGAGTTTTGTCAGAATTGACGAACACGGCTTAGCAATTATATGAAATATATTGGACAAAGTATAGTTGAATCGTTATGAAATTATAGTCAAATTCCTAATCCTTAACGCTCTGACTTTTAATCGTAAATATCGACCAGCAACTCCAATTTATTCTCATCATATCAGGTTGTCTGAAAAGTTTCTTTCGTTTAATAATAAGGTGATAATAGATGAAGAACAATTTCTGTTTTATATTATCTTGGAAAAGGAAACTTTTCACATAACCTAATACTTCGACTTGCAAGTTTTCAAGTGTCACATTTGAAATGCTACAATGACGTGTAAACAATAATATTAAAGTCATTTAAAACAATACTTACACTTATCTGAGAAGTAATATAATTTTGATTACAATATTTATATTAATTATAATTGAGTAATGTGTGGAATTCGAATCGACTTAATAATCGAAAATGAAAATATATTAACGTGTCTGCTCGTCGATAATTGCCTACGTGACTTTTCGATGTAGGTGCGAACAAAACTTCCATCGACTAGACATGCTACGACGTAGGTACAAAAAATTGTAAAAGCTAAGCAAAAAGAAACATTGGGATAAACAGGGTTTCGACGTAAGCAAAGTTGTAATTTCAATGAGTTAATGCGTGTCAGGTAAGGGATGTATAAAACGAAGGGATGAATGGTATGATAATAATGATAATAATCTATGTTAGCACAGGTAATAGTCACTTAATAAATGACGATGCCATAAACTTATGTACAAACAAGTCTACATGATCCTTGCGAAACATCCAGAACGAATATTTCACACATATTCTAAACTCGTGCAATTTTCAATTTCAATGGTATTGCACACTTACCAACGATCGTATCTGAAACAAAAAATAGTAACTTTATTGAGATTTGTGTAATTTTGTGTGTTAGGTTAGATTAGCCGCCAGTAGTGACATACGTATATGAGTATCAGTGTGCGAAGTGTGTATATGCACAGCGTCCGGTAAACAGATGAATGTAGTTGTTCCGTTGATAGCGCGGTATAGATGATGGTGAGACAAAGAGAGCGCTGAGTCGAGTGCAAATGTATATCGACGAAGATCTCGTCAATCACATTTTAAATAAATCTGAAACTATTTTGATATCAATTCTAAGTGTAATCTGAGTGTTCCTGTACGTTTATTTCGGCGATTAAGATCCACAACTCTAAAAAAACTTTTATAGAATGGACTTCGTTATTATTGGAGGCTTCCTTTCACAATTGAAACACGCAAAATTATTTTGAGATTGAACGTTAATATCTAGGTATATTACAACTAAACCTATGTTTATGTAAAGTCTGATTTCCAAGAATGCAACTAAAGAAATGGAATGTAAATACAGATTTCATATTCCAAATATTATAAACCAGATACTTTACATGTTTTGTATATTCACACATGTTACGTACGTTCTATACATTTCTGGTTATTTAACCATGTTAACTGCGTTCGACGTGTGTACACGTCAATCCAAAACTCTACTTCGGTACGGTTGACGTGTATACTCGTCGTATGAAATAAAAGATTAGCATTTACTATAAAAACTATAAATTTTCGTAAAAATGTAATATAAGTGACTTCTAGTGTTATGCTTCCTTTGTACTTCCAGTAAACTTATTGTTTGTTTTATAAGAAAAAGTTTGATTATTTGATACGTATATCGGCTATTCCTCGAATTGTTTTGTATTTTATACCAGCTTTCAAAAATACCACACTGAAATCAATTTAATTTCTTAAATTATTTTTCTTTAATGTTTCTTGTTTATGAATTTTATTATTTTTTAGCAATTTTTAAGTTTTTCATAACAGTACTTTTTTCAACAATGAATTGTTAATTTTTTATCGAATGAACATGTAATCCTTCCTCGTTTTGATTTACTTTTATCGTAAAATTAATAATAGAAACATTTTACCTGCGCAGCCCGTAAGGGATTTTTGAAACTCCGCAGACAACACGCTAAATTTTCCATAAATATATGGACATCTCCACTTTAACTATAATCTTCGTCAAATATATTATTCGATTTTCCTCATTTCAAAACGAACGTTCTTTCAATCGTCTACGCTGAAAATTCTGCGAAATATTAGGTTAGAAACTAAGTGATTGCGGGTTTTGTCATTATCACCTAATGACAATATCGGAAACGGAAGCGGGGGACAAAAAATGAATGAGTTTGGCAAAGAGTTAGACAAAGTCACAGTTACCGTGAACATCGACAGACAGAAGGCCAGAGAGGAGCGGACAGAACGAGAGTCCCGAGGACGCGTGTCCCCAAAAGCCGTGGAGCTCAGCGTTGAGTGATGGCCGCTCAGTCGACCTCGTAACCGGCGCCATACATCATTCAAGATGGCTGGCTTCTCACGCTGCTCGGGGAGAGACAAGGGTGACAACCCTCCCGTCTCTGCTTGCTACTTTTGACTGGCTACGTCTACGCCTTCGCTGATAATCGTGTTACGAAGATATCAATCTTGGAGCAACACCCCTCTCGCTTCTTCGTTGCAAACTGTATTAACGTTAAAAATGTGAACACACGCGGAAGGAACTTGGAGGTGGAACTTGTTCACTTTTTAATTTCTCCTTCTTTTTTGCACAATCAAAAAATGTAAACACCATCGAAAGATGTTTCAATTGATTCTTCACATTTTGGCTCATTTTCGTTCCCCTTTAATGCTTTGGGAGAATGTAACGAGGGATGAACTTTAAGAGATAGCCCTTGTAAGATTTATTGTATGCTTTCAGCTTCGTGATTTTACTTTTTCTTTGCCTTTCTCTCTTTCCTGTTTCTTAAAGTCTGTTTATAATGGGTGAAAGGTGTCTCGATACTGGATGTGTTGAGATGTTTTGGCAAATTTGGAGACGAGTCTTGTTTGGTCGCTTACAGTTCTTCGTCTGTATCAGAATTTCTTTGAGGTTAACATTTTGTACTATAACAACAGAAATGTCGAGAGGTAAATTTATAATTTTGTGAAATACCTTGTATATCATTAGAAAGATGCCGAGAATTAAATTTATAACTCTGTGTTAATCACCTTTAATCATAGAATCACTCCACTATCGAGTAAAGTTACTTGGAAGATTAACAGTTTTCTGAAATAACTATAATTGCATAAAATCGAGCAAAATCCAAGGAATTGCTATTTCAAAAATGACGTAAGAAATTAAGAGGATGCAAAAGTATCTTGTACGCCACCTACCATGGACAATCTTGTACTAACCGGTCTTTCCCCACTTAAGATCCAGCCAAGAAATCTACCTTACCAGCATTAGATTCATAGAAAACTTCAAGTTTTTCCTAGTTTTCCCCATTGTTCCTAGATGAACCAGCCACCAAAAGCACATTAATGAAATGTTAATGCAATTCCGTTTTTCTCTTCGTTGCAAAAAATAAACGCGACAAAGGATCCACATTAAGCGTCCATCTCGGAAGTTTCTTTGGAAGTGGAGGAAAAATAACAGCGTGACATCGCGACAAGAGGTATAAAACGCACGAAAATTTAATTAAAAGGCGACGGAGACGTCACCGCGTCAGTTCGAGGGATGAAAGCACGACGTTATTAATATAATTTTGGTTCCCGCGTTCATATTTTCGCTCTGTCCCACAGACACCTATCATTCCACTTTCCCCTTTTCGTCGAATTTTCCACGAACATTCGTAAGCATTTGTCCCTCGAATGAAAATTGCATTCGGAATTCCCGCGCTTTCATCCCATCTCGCAAGGATTCCTTAATAAGCCTCTTTCAAATGAAAAATCTTTAATCGTCCTCATAAATAACGAAAGAAGAGAAGAAACGAGCCAAATAATATTTCGATAATATTGAAAAAATTGCGCGATAAAATTTAAAAAATAATTTGTTCAATTTTTACGAGCGTGATCAGAGCGCGGAGATTTATCTGGCGCGCCAGCCATGTTAGCGACGAAATATCGTTCCACGATTTCAGTATTATTCTAGATTTCTAAAATAAATGGTTATGTTTTTCTAAAGACAATAACGCTCGTCTATCTATCATGGGTCCGAGCAATATTGGCGTATCCATCGGATGTAATATTGAAATTGTATTCTTTCGTAATATGAGAGTTATTTATGAAACGTAGCAGGCAATATAGCGCGCGGGGATGGCGTTGAAATCTGATGGTGGCGTTACAATATGATGCGAAGAGGATCGGAGGCCTCCTTGAAATGCGGACCGTGCGTGACACTGCCTCCCACTTATGAAATATTTCCTCGTCCTTTATTAGATAAATCGACTAAACATTTCTGCTGCAGTAATATTTCTATTTTTCAATAGTCAAACTGTCCTATACTTTGCATACGATGTTTCTCTTTAAATCGTTATTTAGTCAACTCCTTACAAACTTATAAGCATATTTCTTTCATTTCTCTATAAATTCTTTCTCACCATATCGCAGTAATCATATTTCTGCTTCGTACCCACTTGTATTTTTATTCTCGAATAGCCAAGCTGTCTTATATTTTATATACGATATTTTTTTATTGGGTTGGCAACTAAGTGCCAACTTAACCAATAGTGCCAACTCAATACGTCAACTCGTTCCTTATCGATAATATCACATTACTGATTTTTATTTCATATCGTCCATTATATTTATTTTCTACTAGACAATCTGCCTTCCATTTTACATACGATATTTTCTCCACAACTCGTTATTTAATCAACCCTTTATGAGTTTCATATTTCTTTCAGTTCTCCACTCAATCCTTTCTCGATGATATCAGAATGGTCTCGGAATTCGATAAAGATCGTGATTAATATATCTGACGATGAACAAGGAGAAAGAAAGCCGCGGAACACGATATTTTCCCGTTGCGGGACTTTTCAGAAAACACGCTGGCAGCGTGTAACGTGTACGGTTAGAGCTCAACGAAGCGACAGCTGTTCGCCGGTTGGCTGCGCTATTCGATTGTCTCGCTCTTGATGATTGATGATCGTTCGGGGTAGCTGCTGCTGCTGCTGCTGCCTGCCGCTGCCCGCCACCTTGACACCGCGTCTGTCTTTTCCCTCATTTCCCGCCGCCTCTTTTTTTCGTTTCCTTGGCGATTCCAGTGCATCGTAGCCGGTCGATGTACCAGCCTGGAATACCATTTTCTCCAGCAATTCACCAGCCACGATTCCGTCTCCTTTTAATCCCAACTTCTGGATATTTGGGTCGACTTTAACGTAACTGCCTCGAAGAAAGTTTTCACAGTTCGGCTTGACGTAATTTTGAAGAATGTAGCGTGTAAATTTGTTTTGATATTGAAAAAGTAGTAAAATATAGTAAGGTATTGTAAATAATGTGGTTTCAAATGTTATATACACATACGTTATTTAATTTACCTTCAGATGACGGAAGCTGGGTCAATTGTATTATTGAAATTTATTCATTTCATATCATATTTCATTTCGTATCATTTATTTATTCATATATATTGAAAATGAATATGAGTTCGCGCTCGCCATCCATATACAGATGCGCTAGTTACAATAAATAGTAACTAGAAGATAGTTCTAGATATAATCGATAGATTTAATCGATAGGTTTAAGATATTCTTTTGTTTTTATCCCTAGTCTATATAAGAAAGTGCAATAAAGGTTATCAGCTCAGAACGGTGTGATGGATTTATCCGAGGAATAAACAAATAGCTACTGTGATGCTGTCAAATAAAATACGAAAATAACAACACTATATTTTTGTGCTACGTTTTGAATATTTTGTTTATCGTGATATTGAAATATCGAAGGAGGTTAAAGTACTTTGTTTGTTGTAAAATACTGTAAAAAATGTATTAGGTCGTCCGAAAAGTTTCTTTCGTTCTATAAGAAAATAATGGATGCACAACATTTTCCGTTTTATATTATTTTATCGAATTACGTATGATCCATTTTGTTCTGTCAAAATAAAGATCACAACGTTCGACAGGTTAGGTTTCTTGTGTATAAAGATGCGTTGTTGTAAAAGACATGTCTGTAAAAGAGAGACACTTCTCGGACAACCTAATATTTTGTTTTAACAGTTTTATTTTTGACTTTTACAAAATTTCAGCTGTACCTTTGAACGTAACAGTTTTACAATCGCAATTCGTATTACAATATTCCTGTTTGGTTACAAAGTAAGATCAAGTGGTAAGAAAATTAACAAAGATGTCTTGATCACGTCTTTTCCCGTGATCCTCGTATCAATCTTGAAATAACGACACGCAGCCTCCGTCAGGTGAGAATTAAAACGACATTTTCCAAGGAAAGAAAAAGAAATTGAAATAAATTTCCAATTCCCAACAGGTCCCTCTCTCTACTCTTATTTACACGCGTGCTGCAGACAATTAAACCTGCCGCTAAAAAGGTGAAACACGCGTTTCTTCGCGTCGAAATGGACACTGGAACCGCGCTGCCGGTTGTCAGTGTCCAGCTCCGAATATCCCAAAGAGCTGTTGGCCAGTAGCAAAAAACGCAATTCCAGCGGCGCGAACGCGGCCAATTCCGCTCGAATCCCAATCCGCTTGGCGTACAAGGCAAAAAGAAGATGTGCACGCTGTTCTACCTGGCGAGCCAAGGGAATTAGCCTTCGGGAATCGCGGTCGCGATGCATAATGCAGGGGTAGCCGCGCTGGATTTATGTAACTTAATTTGTAACGCGCGACGTCCGACTGTCCTGTCCGTCTAAGAACAAGTTCGAAGAGGAATAAAGGGGCGGATGAGGTGGAGGGGATCATCACGAAAGCTACGCACACGCGAGACCGTGTAATAATGGTGAACTCGATGAGCAAGTTTTTCACTTTGCATGCAATAAGCGAGCAAACTCGACGAAATGCTCCTCCTTCCGCAACAGCGCGCCATACCAGCGGTTTTAATAAAATCTCGTTGATCTAATAACACGAGTGTGACCGTGGCTAAAAAGAAATCATGGCAAGAGTGACGCTGACAAAGAGGGGGAAAGATATTGGGAAATAAAGGAAGCTGGCAAGGATGGAGATGCTTGTCATGGTTGCTGGTGAAAAATGTTACCATGGAATGGTGCGCTGTTCCTTTTTGTTGATTTCTGGCTAGGCAAGGCACTCTTTTGACAACTGTGATTCAGAATTTATATATCAAATTTGCCTGCTCAGGTTTAACACAATTATTGTAGCACTCTGTTTATATGAACCTATCAGTAGACAAAGCTATGAATCTGTCAGTAGATGAAGTTTATATATGTGAATTTAATCAACAAAAGAAATAAATGAATTTAATGAACAGTAGTTGGTGCAATCGAACGTTCACTGAAATTTCGTTCAGATAAATAAAATTCATATAAACAAAGTTCTACCGTAAACATGTTAATTCAATGAACGAGAATGTGAAAATTCTTCTCAATATATAGATTCTACATAAGATAACAGGACAATAGAGTGTGTCTTCGAACTTTACCTCGATAAATTCAGAATCCACTTCCTGAAATCTCTTCGTCTTGCTCGGATACTCAGCTGCTGCTTCATTTAAAAGCCACAGGAAAGAAGAAGTAACGTACAACAAATTCAAAACCATTGTCGAACCGATGTTGACCAGGTGTCCAATTTTCAAGTAACAGCGAAGAAACGAATCGTCACTGACGATTCTTCGTCCGTCGCTAAGGAAGATCCACGTGATCGCGTAACTTGTTCGCGAACTCGTGTAAAGTTGATGCTGTAGCCGTCGGATCTTGCTCGTATTGCGCAAATAGGCGAACTGAAAACGCATTGACACGAGAGAAGCCGTCTAATGCAAAAGGGGAAGCCGAGAGGAAGGACGATGGAAGAAGAGAACGAAGCTGATGCTGAATGGCGCCCTACCTGGTCCCCAAAGTCATAAATCATTTCCCCGTGATACTACCCTTCTGCGTTTCCCTGCAGCATAACCTCGGTGATCGGCGACCGGTCAACATCACCTGCAATCCAGACTCCGTCATCTCGATCCTTGACCGCGTGCTCCAGGATCAGTGATGCACGCGTGCGCGTCCTAATCCGCGTATCCTTTAGTTTCCAACAAGTTTAGTTCAGTGGTGTCTTCTTTGTTAATCGAATTTGTTTGTTGCGAATGGAAGAATTGTTTAAAGAAAGCTTGAAATTGGAAGAACAGTGGATCGTCACGTTGATGGTACGGGCACGTGGATTTGGCATTGAAAATAAGAATATTGGTACAATATTGGAGAATTGATTGTTAAAACTATAGAAGTGATTCGTTTGGTTTTATGAAGTATACCTTCTTTTTAAAGCGTCAAAGGATTTTCTATGACAAAAATAATTTTTTTCTTCGAACGACTGCTGTATTGTTGTGGGATTTTTATGGGGCCACTGAGTCCTAGTGGAACGTACAAGTTTATTCTAATTGGAACTGTGTGTTTCCTTACAAAAATCATATTGCATTTAGTCTCTTCAAATTCGAGTGGCATTTATTAAAAAATCTAAATTATTAAAAAGAATCTATTTAGAGAAGGTTAGATAAATTGGGAGAATAATCGTATTTATGGAAAGGATACGTTTACCAGTTTGTTAATAAATCATTTTGATTGATCTGTCCGGTGTTAAGGAGTTAGAACTTGATCACCCTTTATACACATATGAAAGTACCCTTATGATTTCATTCATCGATGATTATATTAAGTTTCAGTTGAACTTTTCCCGGTAACGATCCTTAAATTTACATTTGTTGGAACGTTAAATCTTTTGGCAGTGGAAGAGAGAAGTCCTTCGGAGCTGGAATCGTTCGCCACGACAAACGTAAAATTAATAGCCGTCCTTTACTGCGCGGCCCTATAGTCAGGCATAGGCTGGTGGGGGACCATAAATTTCAGCACACAGATTCAAAATGATCCCCTTTATTGCCCGAAACCCGGGTTAGTTCTACCTCGACCTGGACCCCGTGCAGTCGGTCCATCGACTCTCGAGTCTCGTTTCTTTCGTGGCCGTGGATTTCCTTGCTTTCTCTTGGCTCAACCAAACTCGCCGTTAATCGTGAGTCGTTGCTCCCGTCGCACCGTGCGAATCGCCCTTAGATTGCTCGGTGTCGCCGCCAGACGTGAACGCAACAACGTGGATGTCGAATGGATCCTTGCACTTTTTCCATTGTCAAAGTAAGTACTAGAAATATCATTTTAATAATTGGAATTTTTCGAGAAATTAATGTTTTCCGTTCTTGGTAATTAGTTTGTTTCGGATCAAATGAAGTGTATCGCTGTATATTAGTGTTTGATAGTCGGTTTGATAGATGTTTATAATTGCTTGTTTTTTCTCTTAATCATGGCGTAAATGTTTGATCGATGGCACGTACTGATTGCAGCGCTTCTAAATTTCCTGAAAATATTCGCCTATTAGTGTAATCGATTAATTAAAATTCTATTCCAATAATTGTTGCATAAATACTAGAGTTTAATAAGCGTGCATGTATAAGTAATTTGATTTGTTTGTATAAGTAGTTTGATTTGACAGATTTGTTTATCATCGACTAGACTAATGAAATATTTTTCCCTGAATAAATGATTACATAGAGAGCGTTCCAGAAAGAGTAAATAATTTTTGTATCGTCCTTCGGGGTAGTTAAAAGACGGGGTAGATAAATATTTTTATCCAATCCTATCAATTTTTTATTCGTCCAAAATCGCCAAGTGAAACAGACAAATAACATGGCTGACACCACCTATCGGTGACCTCTCGAACGGTATTAAATCTCCAAGGATCTCCGAGGTGGAGCCACGATGTTGATTCGCATCGTGTGCTTCCTTTTTCCTACGTCTTTTCGTAACAAAAGCGTTAATGCGGAAACTTCATATTTCATCTTAAATATTTTGCATTTTTTACTTTAACAATTGTCCATCAGAACGACCAATTATTTTTCATTCTTAATTCGTCTCTTTTGCATCTACACAAACAAGAAATCCACGAAGAGAGACGCTGCCATCCCTTTGCACGTAATCGAAAGGTTACATCTCTGTACACTTCTTATCAAAATTCTTCTTCAAAGATCTCCTCTCTATTTTAGTCGCTTAATTCGTAAAACGGTTACTAACCATTTATTATACATATCTCTTTCTATCACTATCATCTACGTTTATTATATTCTTTGTTAAATTATTTATCATTCATAAATAAAACTACGAATCGTTACTTATCGTGCATTAAGACTGTCTCTTGAATACCCGTAACTAAGGTTAAACAAAGTTCGTAATCTCAATCCCATATGATTTCCATTCACCTTCCGTTGCAGCTCTCGCAATTCAAATACAAGAAAATACAAGAAAAAAAGGAACATTATCTTCAGATTCCACTTCTTTCGAAACTTCTTTCGCTCGAAAAAGGAGAAAAAAAATTCGCTCGATTCCCAAGACACTGTACGGATATGTAGGTTTTCGTTTCGATGACGACGAAATGAAGAGAGATAGGAAGAGTGAAAGAGAAGGGGAGGGGAAAGAGATAGAACAGCCGCGTTTTATTCACGACGCTCCAGATACTGCAGCCATTTTATATAGATTGCAATGTATTGATCGTCTCCGCCAACAGCCGACATTCTACGTAGTATCAGAATGACAGGCTGGCAGATGGAATCGCAACTTCCCCTTCCCCTTTTTCCACCAACTGCCACCACGTTCCAACCCCCTTTCGATGCTTTGGACTGCCTGCCAACCCCTCGTCTCCGCCTATACCTATGTACACTCTCTGCTTAGCTACTTACAGAAACCTGCCTCTTCTGTATTCGTGTACCTTCACATCTACATATCTATCTGTATACTCTACGCTGTACACACATTTCCTATGTGTGCATAAACGCACATAGAAACGTAGACTTGCGTCCCGCTACGTGGATCGCATATACGTCTGTCCAGATATGTAAAGAATATGTAAATAACAGGGAGTGGTTAGATATGTACGAGATATATCGCGGTTTTTATTTATCCTTTTTGCAAGGAGGTTAGGATAAATGAATTTGTCGGTGGCACAGAGTGCAGCACCATGTCGACAATCCTCGAATGCTTGTCGAAAATCGAACGATCAACGAAGCTTCTTTCTATGGATGAAATTAATCTATTTTTTCTTACTTTTAGTACTGTCACAGATTTCTTCCTTTCTTTTTTTTTTTTTTTCTTTTCGTGCTGAGAAATAGAGGTTGTTCGATGAAGTTATTTTAACGTTGAAGCAACGTTTAACGCACGCGTACGTGTCGCGCTTTCTGTTTGTCTTTTTAACCGGCTGCCGGATGGATAAATAAATTCGTTGGGGATGGAGTGGCCCGTTAAACGAACCGCTCGATTTTTTATCCTAGGCATCTCGAGATTCTAATAGATTTATAGATCATGCTATGTTTATCCCTGTTTATGAGTGATCTAATTTGAATATTCGATTTCGTGTTTGTTTGAGAAAGCAAAATGCACGTATAATATTTTCTTTCTGTTTTTTGGATTTTCCTATTTCTGAAAGAATTTTAACGAAGAATTCGAAGCTCTTCACGGTGGCTGCTTATTAAAAATTATTGCCGGCTTTAATTTGAGACATTGAGAGACCTGGCAACGGTGTGGCGAAACAGATATTTCCCCCTCCCTCGACTCTGCCCCATCGTCCCAGGACGAACATCCACTTTTTTAATTAAAATCACACGCCACCCACACTCTCAAACCTTCCGCGTGAATAGGTTTTATTAAATTAGTTTCCAACCTAATATAAACAAGCTGTAAGATTGCATGGTTTGTAAATGGCTCTGATTTGTAAATAATCTTCGTACTAAACGAAGATATAGAAAAATAAATAAATAAATATTATTGTGGATAAAGATAGAAAAGCTTCAGCTTTTTTCGATATTTATTTGTCGTATCAAGATATGATAAATGTACTAAAGTGACACGCCCAGTAAAAAATTCATCGTCTTTCAGAAATCTTTCCTGGCTGATGCTACACGAATTCGTATTGTCAGTTTCGTTTCGCTAGAAATCTCTTTCTGTTAAAGAACACGCGATAGATTACCAGGAGAAAGCCGCGATAACGTGTTCGCATTCGCGTCCACTTCACCCTGACAAATGATTGTCTTCTTCCGTTACACCCGCGCGTTTCGCAGCAAGTATTATCGAGCCTCAATATTGTTGCCCTTGCCGTGTCTGAACGAGATCTTTTTTACCGATAGAGACACCGATGGAAATGAACTTTGCTTATAGATGTTCCTCGAGTTTACGGTTTTTATATTTTGAAATTATCGGAAGAATTTTAATCGATCGATTATCTCGGTTATCTATCGGCAAATGCTTGTAGCGTGCGATGTTAATTGGAAGATTATTAATTACGAAGTAAATCGAAGATAATTTGGAGAACTGGGGAATTTTAATTTTAAATTGTCAAGTCCATAACTCTTTTGACAGACTAGTGAAGAAATTTGTTAATTTATTAGCTATCAAATTCTTGAATCCTTTAGATAACAAATTATGGAACTGCCGAAATTCCCCACAGTGAAAATTTCAAATTTAGAAATTCCCAATTGTCAAGTCAAGTCAAATTGTCAAGTGTTTGGAATTTCCAAGTTTCAAATCTCCAAAAAAATTATGGAACTGCCGAAATTCTCCACAGTGAAAATTTTCAATTGTCAAGTCAAGTCAAGTTGTCAAGTATTTGGAATTTCCAAGCCTCAAATCTCCAAAAAAATTATCGAACTGCCGAAATTCCCCACAGCGAAAATTTCAAATTTCGAAATTTCGAAATTTCCAATTGTCAAGTCAAGTCAAGTTGCCAAGTATTTAAAATTTTTAAACTTCAAATCTCCAAAAAAATTTTCGAACTGCTGAAATTCCCAACAGCGAAAATTTCAAATTTCGAAATTCCCAATTGTCAAGTCAACTCAAGTTGTCAAATCTTTGAAATTTCCAAGCTCCAAAATTTCAAAAAAGTTATGGAATTGCTGAAATTCCCCACAGCGAAAATTTCAAATTTCGAAATTTCGAAATTTCCAATTGTCAAGTCAAGTCAAGTTGCCAAGTATTTAAAATTTTTAAACTTCAAATCTCCAAAAAAATTTTCGAACTGCTGAAATTCCCAACAGCGAAAATTTCAAATTTTGAAATTCCCAATTGTCAAGTCAACTCAAGTTGTCAAATCTTTGAAATTTCCAAGCTCCAAAATTTCAAAAAAGTTATGGAATTGCTGAAATTCCCCACAGCGAAAATTTCAAATTTCGAAATTTCGAAATTTCCAATTGTCAAGTCAAGTCAAGTTGCCAAGTATTTAAAATTTTTAAATTTCAAATGTCCAAAAAAATTTTCGAACTGCTGAAATTCCCAACAGCGAAAATTTCAAATTTTGAAATTCCCAATTGTCAAGTCAACTCAAGTTGTCAAATCTTTGAAATTTCCAAGCTCCAAAATTTCAAAAAAATTATGGAACTGCCGAAATTCCCCACAGCGAAAATTTCAAATTTCGAAATTCCCAATTGTCAAGTCAACTCAAGTTGTCAAATCTTTGAAATTTCCAAGCTCCAAAATTTCAAAAAAATTATGGAACTGCTGAAATTCCCCACAGCGAAAATTTCAAATTTCGAAATTCCCAATTGTCAAGTCAAGTCAAGTTGTGAAGTATTTAGAATTTCCAAGCCTCAAATCTCCAAAAAAATTTTCGAACTACTGAAATTCCCCACAGTGAAAATTTCAAATTTCGAAATTTCCAATTGTCAAGTCAAGTCAAGTTGTCAAGTATTTAAAATTTCCAAGTTCCAAATCTCCAAACTTCCAAAGTCTGGAAACACCATATTCGTAGACTTTGTCAATTTTCAACCAACGATTGTTGAAATTTTCGCAATTCCTAAACATCAAAATTCCAGAATTTCCGAATTCCCAAGCTATCTTCACGCAATACGTTTCCAAACGTTCAAATGTAAAATCTACAACAATAGAATACTCCAACACTTGGCTCACACCTTATCCTCGCCACCTTACAAATCGTTTATCCTGAAAAATCTTTTTCTTTCTCTTGATTCCTCGAACGTAAAGAGATTTCCTGGCGTACGCTCGCTATCTCCACCAGCTTGAACGTCTGTCGCGCGATATTAGGTTCTCGATTCGAGGCCGCGAAATAAGGAACGCGAGCATGGAGTGTGGGAAGGGGAAAACAGGGAAAAATGAAGGACAAAGAATAAAATGGGAAGGACGGTGGAAAAGCGGAATCTCCTGTTACGTCGGCTTCAGATAGGGTGGACCTTTCGTCCGCAAAAATGCCCCGCGAGACCCGCGTCAACGTCCTCGAAGGAACCCTCCGCGTTCCCTGTAAACCCTCCTCTTCGTAACCGTCGGCGAACACTTGGACACCGGGAACGACGACAAGGAGCTCTCTGACTAGACGTCACTCAGATTCCAACTTCCCTCCATTCTTCTGGGCGACCATGATTTATGGTCTCGCTTAATGCAACTCTGCTCGCGAACGCTCGCACGCGGAAATTCGGATTAACCGGTCAGCTGTGCACGGAAAAAGTACTCGATATCCAGATGTGAGCGTGACGGAAGGTGGTTTGGGTTGGATTTCGCTTGTTTGTTCCGATTGATGAAGTGTGTTTTTCGAACTTTTCCTTCCACGTCCAAATGGATGCTGCAAATGTTTGCATGTACAGTTTTCGTGATTTTATTTGAGGCACGTCGTTAGTATTGGGATATACAGGTAGTGCGTTTGCGTAGGATGTGATACGTTGTATAAAATGGATGATTTTATTTCATAATTGTTTCATCATAAGTTTATTTTATTATTTGTATGTAATGTGAATATTAAAATCTGGTATATTTGTTATTACTTAAGTAGGTGCTTCAGTATCTATGGCTCTGTGTTTTATTTCATAATTGTTTCATCATAAGTTTATTTAATTATTTGTGTGCAATGTGAATATTAAAAGGCATACATTTTGGTATAGTTGTTATTACTTAAGTAGGTGTTTTTGTATCTATGGCTCTGTGCTTTATTTCATAATTGTTTCAGCATAAGTTTATTTAATTATTTGTCTGCAATGTGAATATTAAAGGGCATACATTTTGGTATAGTTGTTATTACTTAAGTAGGTGTTTTTGTATCTATGGCTCTGTGCTTCATTTCATAATTGTTTCATCATAAGTTCATTTTATTATTTGTGTGTAATGTGAATATCGAAATTTGCTACATTTGTTATTACTTAAGTAGGTGTTTTTGTATCTATGGCTCTGTGCTTCATTTCATAATTGTTTCATCATAAGTTCATTTTATTATTTGTGTGTAATGTGAATATTAAAATCTGGTATAGTTGTTATTACTTAAGTAGGTGCTTCAGTATCTATGGCTCTGTGTTTGATTTCATAATTGTTTCATCATAAGTTCATTTTATTATTTGTGTGTAATGTGAATATTGAAATTTGCTACATTTGTTATTGCTTAAGTAGGTGTTTTTGTATCTATGGCTCTGTGTTTTATTTCATAATTGTTTCATCATAAGTTCATTTTATTATTTGTGTGTAATGTGAATATTAAAATCTGGTATAGTTGTTATTACTTAAGTAGGTGCTTCAGTATTTATGGTTGTGAGCAAAATTATTGTTGAAGTAATTTGATAAAAGTGCTTCCAATGATAACTTGATACTTTTGTTGAATATTATAGTCTGTTGGAACAATGTTTATTTCTGTAGTAAGTAGACTTATTTACCCTTAAAAAATTCTTTGCTGTTAAAAACAGCTAAAACATTTACTGTTTGTTACTTATATACCATTTGTTTGTTACTTATATTTTCAGAAAGTTGTTTCTATGAACTGAAAATTTGTAACGGAGAGGAAATTGAAATTCTGCTTGGGTTGTTAGTGTTAGTTAACCAATCTAATCTAATTATAAAAGGCTAGGATACTAGGTGCTCGTAAAAGGTGAAAATTGAACGAATTAAACCTAACTGTTAAAGAGCTTGTATTTATTCAAGGGTATCCATAAAACCGCCAGTAAGGCAATTAAGAGCTATTGTAAAATTTACCAAGCCCTGTTGCAAGAAATTAACGTTAAATTCAGTATAATACATTTGGTTGATGCTACCAACTACCAACACCCTATATCTACAACCATAAAAATCTTTTCAAAATTTGTGAAGCCATAAAAATACCAGTAGTTACAAAAAGTATTACACACGCCTTTTGTATTTCATTTTCACACTATCAAATTTTTGTAGTCATCTGAAAGTAATCTTAAATTACATAAAATTTCATGTATTTGTATCTAATTGATTATTAATTGATTAATAGAAATCAACCCTATCAATTAATCAGTGCTTTATAAAACGTTATAATAAATACTAATATAAATACTATAATACATACTAATTACAATAAATATATATCTTAAATTACATGAAATTTCATGTATCTGTCTAACTGATTATTAATTGATTAATAGAAATCAACCCTATTAATTAATCAGTACGTTATAAAACGTTATAATAAATACTAATATAAATACTATAATACATACTAATTATAATAAATATATATCTTAAATTACATGAAATTTCATGTTTCTGTCTAATTGATTATTAATTGATTAATAGAAATCAACCTCATCAATTAATCAGTACTTTATAAAACGTTATAATAAATACTAATATAAATACTATAATACATACTAATTATAATAAACAGATACTAATAAAAATCCTAATATAATATTAATGCAAATACTTTTTCCAATCACTATAAATAATATAGAAATGCTCGTTTGAAGATTTCTATCTATCGGTATCTTAAGAATCGTCGAATGAAAACATCGATAAGAACGTGGTTAATCAGGCTGCAGTTAGTATAATCTACGTTTGCAGAGGCGCAATTGAATTCTCGATGGAGGGCATTTTTCAAACGAGTAGAACGACGAGAGTGGAAGGTAAAATTTTGCTTGGAAATGCGCGGCATCGCGATTCCTTGTCTGCAGTGGAGGGGGGTTCTAACCCGCCCATCTGGCTTTCGGATTCATCTCAATAACATTAGCCCAGTCGTTTAAGCTTCCGCTGCAACCGACTTGTGTTTTATTCGAAGCTGCCCGCGTGCAATTTGTTTGCTCCGTTAAATTATCGGCTGAGAGCTCGATTTCTCCTTTTCCGTCTGGATATCGCGTTCTAGGGCGTTGCACGTTTATTATGGAGTTTCAGGGAATTTCTGCCATGAACCGAGTAAAGCGTTTGTTCTTTCAATATTTCAGGAATCTTCCTTCTTCTTCTTTCTTTCATACAGCCACGTCTTTTGTTATGAAATTTTTCTTCTTAAATTTAGAAATTGTTTGTCTCTGTTGGCTATGAGTGCATTTTCAGGGATGTTCCTGCCAGTTGTATCTTAATTATGAATTTGATTATTGATACTGTTAGAAGACAATATTATAGTAACTTCATGTTAGAAGAAAACTTACAGTTAATGTATATTCACTTCATCTCTCTTCCTTTCTTTTTAATATTACAGACTTCTAGGCAAAGTAACAGTTACATATTAAAGCAGCTGGCATCACTTTGTAAACTGTATTTTGTTCAAACTCTCTATCCTATACACCCTACTCTCTCAATCATATAATTCTACCATTTTAAAAACAAGAAGTAAGATGACGTTACTCCAACTCCAGTAGCTCCTCTGTCGATCACACCTGCAAAAAGCAATTTCATCTATACATGACAAAGCATAGATAATTCTTGAGTATAGAAACATATTAAAAGACAATATTAGAAATATATGGAAATTATTTTTCAGTGACTTTATGTTGCAAGAAAACCTGCAGTTAATGCATATTGCCTTCCTTTCTTTTTAATATTGCAGACTTCCAGGCAAAGTAACAGTTACATATTAAAGCAGCTGGCATCACTTTGTAAACTGTATTTTGTTCAAACTCTCTATCCTATACACCCTACTCTCTCAATCATATAATTCTACCATTTTAAAAACAAGAAGTAAGATGACGTTACTCCAACTCCAGAAGCTCCTCTGTCGATCACACCTGCAAAAAGCAACTTCATCTATACATGACAAAGCATAGAAAATTCTTCACATATCTCACAGCCGAAATTCATCGGAGGATAAATGAATATTTCAAAACACGACTTCACCTATAAATCGAGATATAGCGTACTCTGAGCATATGCTACTCCTACAATTCATCTAGCTAAACTGCCAAATAAATAATTTAACAGATTCTTCTTTGAAATTTCCAGGCCACTCCCTTTTGATCGTCGATCAACAGGAAGATTCCATAGTGGATCGAAATGCCGTGGATGACATAATCCATCCATGCAACGGACCCATCGATCGCGAACAACACAGGCGACGGGAAGCGAGCCGATTCTTTTATGGCGTACTCGATCCGAGATTCAAAAGGGCAGCGAGCCACGAATGCGAATCGCGGTGTTGGTCGGTGTATGGAAAAGGAAATCGACCGGCGATCGGGATTTATTATTCAACACACGGAGCCCGGACGTTCCTTCCTTCTTGAAGCATTCCACGATATACGATACTCGATGCCAGTCGAAGACAGCACCTCTTGCAAGCATCGTGTGTCTGAGCGAAGATCGACGGAAATAGCGTGGACGACGTTCTCTCTTCCTGCATCTACGTAATCGTTGATCAAATTCGAAGATTTCTTCGTGGCAGAAAATGGAATTCGGTAGCGAACAGCGTTCCCATAGTTTGTCAGACAGTCTTCCGAGAAGAATTTCCATGGGGTTGATACGGAGGACCTTGGAAAGAAGAAAATTGTGAAAGTCTTTGATGACAGGTAAATTTTAGCTTAGAATATCCTTGGTACAGATTGTAATATTTTTTGAAAATATCTAACAGAGAAGAATTCAAGAAGGAATTCTATAGGTATCTTTTTTACCGAATTAAATTTCTCTTAAGACAATTATAGAATTCAGTTAATTAGTGAACAATTCTAAAATTCGATATTTCTATTTTATATGCTGCGGCAGAATTTTAAGGACAATTTGCTTCTCAATTTTCTCGTCCCTTAAAGGACTAACATTTTGTGAGTAACTTTATCAAATTTGATTTCTTCTAACACACACAGGGTGCTTGGTAACTGGTGGTACAAGCGGAAAGGGGGTGATTCTACGCGAAAAAATAAGTCGAAAATATAGAATAAACATTTTTCGTTCGAGGCTTCGTTTTCGAGAAAATCGACTTTGAATTTTGGCTCGGTACGCGTCCACTTTATCACGCCTCGTTATAAAGCGGATATCATCGCGGTTTAAGTTTGTTTTGCCGTCACGGAGAATTAGTAATACATAATGGAATAATATGAAGTAATCATAAAGTTTATTATTACGCTTGTACCACCCTGTATACAAAATCCGAATATCTTCAACAAAATTGCACAACTAATCTTTGTCTATAAGCGATTATCCTATAGTTGTCCTGCGAGCAAAATAAATGTTATTTTTCTCACACAGAACTCTCACGCTATCGATCTTTGTCCTCGGCTTTTCATACTACGAAACATCCTCCGCTATTTGTCGGCCACGTCGAAATTGCGCTGTATGCTGATGAGTTGGCGTGAATTAATCAATAAATATGTAGTCGCTGTGTTAACCACGGATACGGGTCGGTCGTAAACGACGTCTGGGAACGGGAGACCCTGGTCGGGATACATTTTGCCCGTGCTACGTGCCTTCGTTCTACATATTTTTGTTGGTCATAAACCGATCGTAATTTCAACGAAGCCGCGTTTAATGTATAATGCATCCACTACCCTAGCGCCAACGTTTCTTCGCTGCCATCGCTGAAACATGGCGCCCGAAAATTGCTTTGTTACTTTTTCCATTCCATTTCGAACATAGACACAGTGAATGTAAAGTTTCTATCAAATAGATTGTACTTTGGTAATTAATATCGCGCTTTCCCAGGTCTGTTTAAAATTATTTTCAAGTCCAAAGAATCTTTGTGTCTAATCCTTCCATTATGTGTCAAGTGTACCTTTGGATTTCTTCATCTTCTTTGTACCAAACTTTACCAAAACTATATCCCAGGTTTTATTTACCTCCACGTGTATCCTGGAATATATGTACTCATTTTTCATGAAGTTTGTTAGATAAAGTACACGACCATAATTACTTTCATCGGTACAAGTTGCTTACAAACACAACAGAAGACTTAATTCTTCATTTTCTGTATTGTTCCACTAAACACTGGCTGTTTATTCTCTTATCTAAAAAATGTAATACATAGTAGAATTCAAAGTAAACTTTCTTACAGGTACATTTTATCTTCGTGGAATTAGTTATTTAGTTTGAAACGTTTTAAAATTAGTTATGAACGTGAAGTTACTTACAAACACAACAGAAGACTCAACACTCCAATTTCTGTATCGTTTTCATATTCCACTAAACATTGGCTGTTTATTCTCTTATTTAAAAAATCTAATATACAGGGTGGTTGGTAACTGGTGGTACAAGCGGAAAGGGGGTGAAGAAGTTGAAAATATAGAATAAAAATTTTTGTAATAATAAACTTCATGATTACTTCATATTATTTCATTACGTATTCCTAATTCTCCGTTACGGCAAAAACAAGCTTAAACTGCGATAATACGCACTTTATAACGAGACGCGTACCGAGCCAAAATTCAAAGTCGATTTTCTCGAAAACAAAGCCTCGAACGAAAAATGTTTATTCTATATTTTCGACTTCATTTTTCACCTAGAATCACCCCCTTCCCGCTTGTACCACCAGTTACCAACCACCCTGTGTAACAGAATTCGAAGTAAACCTTGTTACAAATTCATTGTATCTTCGTGGAATTGAAACTACAATTCATGTGACGAGTATAACTGGCTGTTACAAACCAAATACATACATACGAACATTTTAATCGTTAATTCTTGTTGCATGCAAAATAAAGAAGACGTGTTCTACTCGTCATATTTCAGAAGACGCTTTTCTCTTCGTCGAAAGACCAACAAATACGATGCAACAATGTGGAGATAAAAAAAAAATGTGTGTTCGATGTTTCCGGTGTGCAAGGAAGAAGTTAGGAAGAGAAGAAGAGAGAAGCTTCGTCACGGAGGCCTCACAAGCAACGATACGTGGGTAAACTCGGAGAAGACGTATTGCACGTGAGTAGAGGACGACAGGCAGAATGTTGGTTGAGTGACGTATGATACGAGGATGAAGTTACGCCGTGGCGAACGACGTGTCGCCGATTTATCGAGTTAAGTCGTCCCAAGGCTTATCGGCTTTCGTGTTCCCGGCCACTTGTTTTTCGCCATCCGTCGAATATTTGTGACAATTCACGCTGTCTACCACTGTATTTATAGTATGGTATCGTGTCGCCATGTAGCGGGTAACGTTTTTATTTTCATTGGAGCAGGTACGATGATGGAAAAGCGTGCAGGGTGATTTATGGAATGTAGTCACTGTTAATTAGAAGGTTAATGGAGATCATCCGATAAAAGAGTTTAAGTTGATGATGGATATCGATTGCTGGAAATTACTTTACCTGAATTTAACATCGTTTCGGCAATTCTTCCCTATTTTTCATACCAGGCTGCTCGAAACCATTAGAACATTATTTTCCCTGTCACTTTAACTTTTATCTATACATTTTTCTTTCTAGTAATCCATTTTTCGCATTTTTATACTTCAATCTCGCTTCCATTTTGAGAAATAAAAGAGAGTTCTATGTGTTTCAACATGTTTAACCTATAATTGCAAGAGTCCAGAGATCAAGCGAACAAAAATGTACATAAGTCGAAGGAAATAACAAATGAACAAATCTTAAACGAACTCTCGCAATTCTCTCTCATACTGAAGCGTTAAAGCAAGAAAGAAATTAATCTAAATCGATTGAAAATAAAAATTGCAAATGGAATGTATAATGTTGCTCCTCAATGAGATAATAATTGCCAGATTTCTATTGAAATTTCTTTCGAAGACAGCTTGCAATCCCAGCAGAGTTCCATACTTTCCACTTTAATCGAACCTCAAATTCTTCCTCCTGTCCGTGAACTACCCTCTCCGCCACCCCCGGACCATCAGATGGCCTTGGTCTTTTTGCACGCGCTCCACTTGACGACGTGACCGTTTCCATTGGCAGTGTGGGTCCTCTATTTTTTCCCTGGTGGCAGTTTCGACAAAGATACGCCTGTACAGAGCCAGTTTCATCGAAGCCACCCCCTCGCATCTCTCTCTCTCTCCGAAGATGCGTTTTCTCTCCATTCTTCGTTTCCCTCAGCGGATGTCAGGCTCCTCCGGTCGCGGCTTCAGGAGAGCAGAGAGACGATCAATACGTCGCTCCAGAACGGAGAAGGAACGGAGCAGGCTAACGTTATTGGGAGACTTTGTTGGTGAGGGTGGGGGGTGGCGACACGAGGGTGGAGAGGGTAGGTCGAGGGAAAACGGAGCTTTTCCAGGCGATTCCTCCGAGAAGAGGAGAGCACAGGCCTGGCTCCCAGCAGATATGCCCGGCTATGAGCGCGAAAAGATGATGAGACGAAGGGTGGCCCCTGCCTTTTACCCTCTCCCTTTCGCCTGTGATCCGGTTGACAGGGATTCGAAGCCGAGGCTGCACGATTTCCACCGAGCTGAAACGACCTCAGGGCTGTATCCACTCGTGATTATACTCTGCACGAGTGTTAACTGGATACAACTTTCGGGAAATTCTCTTACGTCGTTTTTCCATACTTTCCGCTTCTTACAACTTCTTTCCTAATTCTGCTTCCTTTCTTTCGTTTCGTAGCCCAGCTCCTTGTATGATTTGTTAACTGTAATTGATATAAGAATTAGGCCAAACGCGTTTCAATTTTGTATAAATATTTCTTCTACGTACTACATTAATTTACATTAATTTTGAGATTTAGTTAAAAAAGCAGTTAATTTTGGATATAAAGAGCACAATCTAGCGAATCTCCCTATTAAACATATAAATATTTTTATCTTTGTAAATGTATCCTTATTTATTGCAAATGTATCCTTAATTTTTTCCTTTTCAATCCTTTTCAAGATTCATGGAAATATGAATCGGTATAAACCGGACATTCCATACGTCGCAACTTAATATATCTAAATGTTGCAAAGGAAAATTGAATAATGGAGTAAAATTTGCGAATAAGGGACAGGCACTCGGCTCGGAGAAACTCAATCGTTTAGCAATGTCGATGACATACGAGTGTACCTCAATGCCAATTTGTCATGTAAACGATAAAATTGTTCGGCGTCCCTTTCTCTTAACACAGAGCCACATAAACTTGCCTCAGGCTCACGCCATACGTATACGATGGATGAATTTCTGCGCGAGAATTTCATAAGAGAAATTCTGTACACCTAATCGTTACACGATACCAGGTGACTCTTAATTACATATCCGTACAACATTCAATTTTCATTTTCCTAAAATTTCCACCTTAACACTCGATACAATCTTTGATCTTGTTCTATACAACAGTAAACTTATAATCTAAACTTACATTCTCTTTATAAAATAAAATTCACTATCATATAGTTCTGAAACCATCGCTCATTTTAATTGTACACCGAATAAACTATAACTGTATGATAATAAGATGCGCAAACCTACATTCTTCTTCAAATATCCGAGGCTATCCTCTTTACAAAATTACATTTTTCTTATACACATTGAATGATTCACAATAAAATGCCTGAACTTGTCCTCTCTTCAAACATCCAAACCTATGTACATGCTGTTCATAAAACAAAATGCTCTGCTTCTAGTTCTTAAAACAACATCTATTTTAATTTCATCTCGTACTACGCCAAATGAAACTTACAGCTAAGATTATCCATTACATTTCAGGTCTCATTTGTCCCTTTTACTCCCAACAATCAAGCCATCATCTCTCCGAGCCAATTACCCCCATCCACAAATTATCCCACCCCATTTTTCCAACAGCCATCCACCCTCTAGCAAACGTTTGCAGTCGCACGGCAACATCCGCGTCACAGGGAAAAAAACGTTGGGCGCGCGTCGAATAATGCGATATCAATACTGATTTCGGGGGTTTTGCCCGTGGCACCTGGTTTGTCGGCCACGGCCCTGTGCGGTGGCATCCCCCTCGTCGCGAGTGGGGCGAGGGTGCGCGCGGTCCAATCATCGCAGAATCCGGGGGATGCCCCTGGCTTCGGCCGGGCAACCGTGGGAGAGACGCCCCGCGACTCGAGGATTCGCGCTTGTCGCCGAATGCCTTCTCCGCTCGGGGCCAAAAAGGACAGTCGGCCGCTGCGTTTCGTTTCGAAGGGCGTTGGCCCTTCCGCGCTTCCACTCGCGCGCTCTTTACACGCTGGAAAACGCGCGAATCGCGCCGCTATTGTGAACCAGGCTGCAAGTGGTGCGTAGCAGTGAGACGAGTCGTGCACGCGCACGCAAACACGTACGGGTCCAGGATGTGCACGCGTGACGCTAAACAGGGATGTGAGTTGAGGAATGATTTTTACAAGATTTTCATTCTTCCGCCAAGTCTAAGCGGACTGTCTTACCTAACTATTTCACTAATTCTGTGAAAATTCACTTTGTGTTCGATATTACGTTGCGGATGAACGGGTGTACGTTGGTTTTGTATTTCCGAGCTTCACAATTTCCAAGATTCTGTTTTCTTGCATGATATTTAGTATGTGAATTATGGCGGGGAATAGCGGAGAGTTTGGCGTGCACGTGCATGGCTCTGTTAACGATTTACTCGCGTTCGCTACAGCGATCGTGTTGCCCATTTCATAGTTTCACTTTTCTAATAGTATTCCCAGCATGTCGATACTTTGACCTCGATTCTGTGAACGTGAAGGCGCGCACGCCTGCCTATCTTATTGTCACTCGTTGGAATTTCGTGAAATCTAGTCTTTTCAGGTCTTTGGCTTGTGCTCTTTAATCGGTTGTTCAACAGCTGCGTTGCACGCGAGCTGTTTGCTCCGCCTGTTGCTCGCGCGAACGATCAGAAGCATGTAATGTTTCGTGTCCTCTTATTTTCCAATGGTTAGTCGCTGATTATTCTGTAAATGTTTTGCGTATTAATAAAAGTTCTATTCTCTTCTCTAATATCGATATCATATGAGAGTCCAAGTACCTGATTCGTGTTCTGCCATTGCTCTTTTTCTTCCACTCTGATTCCACGAATTCAATTCCGCTCTCTTCTTAATTTTCTATCTTTCACGTCACTGCAAATTAATGGAAGAGGAAACACGACTATTGGTCCTCTATTTACCGATCAACGTTTGTACTATTAGGTTAGCAATTACGTCATTAGATGGCATTGACAAAATCCGCAATCGCTTAATTTCTAACCTAATATTATACTATGCTACGATCACCTGTGGTTACAGGCTGATTCGTTCAACGGTAACGTAACCCGATAGAATTCATCAAACGAAGCGTTAAAAATCGGACAATTTGAACCGTGGATAAGACAGTATCATACGTACAATACATCGACTTCCTTCTGTCGTATTCCGGATATGCATGCGATGTCACGTCCGATTTTAGTGAAGGTTTTCCGGCGTCACGTACGGTTCGGTAGCTGGGACGAAATTTCTAATCCCTGCCGGCTTTATATAGTCATGCTCATACGGTTATTCATATGTAGCTACGTGTCGTTGCGCGCTTGATCACTTTGCAATCAGTATCGTGCAATTAATTCGCGATTACTATCGTTTGGTTATTGCAAACATTGCTCGATTCGTATTCAATCTCGAGGATAACTCGTCCTGTGGCACTGAATGGTAATTTAATGACTGGACACGATGTACAATTTTCAGAGTGCAATTTAACGATGGGCAACACCGCGTTTGCTATCGATTACCGCGATTCATGGAAATGAACCTTGTAACCTAAACATAACCCTATCCTCCTCTTTCGTCGTTTCGACGTATGAATAAAAACTAGGCTTCTATGTTACAGATCTCGCTACCTAGAGGAGACGATGGCCGGAAAGAGTGGGGGCATAAGATAGGCACATTCGTGATCTACCCTGTAGATCCGGGCTTTTGTAGAATTGTAAATATCAGAAGCTCGTCTCTACAGGTATCTTACGGATGACATGCCACGCGACTTTAGATTACACTGCATGGTACCGCACGTTCGAGCAAATCCGGCGCTTGGGCTTTGTGAACGATCCTATGAGAAGATATTTTAGTTTTAGAAACGAGTCATCAGCTACTTGCAAACAATGTATAGTACATTCGAGCGAAGGATTAAACGATACAGCTTATTCGACGTATAGTACAGTTCTAGGTCCTAAATGTAACCAACCTAGCAGTAGGCCTAAAATACGTGAATGTTTGTAAATATTAGGTTTAGATAGGATACATATATTCTGTAATATAATTTATTAATTGGATATATATTCATATATTTATGAATTATTATACATTGAATATGTAAATGTAATGTATGAAAAATAAATGTATCACCCGAAATGTTGAAAAGGTCTGTCCTAATTACTTTATTTGCCCGTCTCTAAATAACGACATAGATAAATAGTGTTTAAACCAATAGCTAATTTTTCAGTGGTAATTAATTTCGATTAGAAATTATATTTTCTTTTGGTTTGATAGAAATGAATAATATTGAAATTGTTTGCTGTTTCTACAGAGTACGCTAGTACAATTTTTGCATCCCTACCGCAAATATGTGAAACTACTTGTACTCTTTCCTCCTATGGTGTGACAGAAATCTGTAAATCACTAGAAAATCGCAGATCCCGACATTACCGGTAGAAGGAACTATACAGAAATTCTTAAATATGAACTAAATTAAACTACGCCTGAGAATGTAATTTTGATAACATGATATAAATTCCTATAAATGGTATAAATTTCATAAAAGTGAACAAAGTAAAATGTCTAAATAAACAAACAAATAAACATCAAATAAAATGTGAAACCATCAGATGGCAGCACAGTTTAAAATTGAGCCACCCCTACGATGAAGATCATACTAAAAAGAAAAGCTTACCAACTTTTACAACCTTAAAACTACATCAATATATATCCTATAATATAGAAGTTATATGCCTAAAAACACGAAAACTTCCTTCTCTAATCATCCATTCAACGAAATCAACGTATCGCTTTCCAAAACAAGCTCTGGAATTTATACATCTAACAACTATCGCGATACTTCTAGTCATTAAAAGCGTTTCTTTAAAAATTCTTACCAGGGTTTTTGATTCCAAAATTAGCCGACCTACTTTCCACCATGTCGTCATTATTCTCGGTACGCCTTATCGCGATTCAAAGCATCTGTGTCCACCGTTTCCACAGCGACTCCTTGTTGTCGTCATCGACGACATGGAAGGGCGTCAGCAATCGCGTTCACGGTCGTCCTGAAAAAAGTACGAAACATGTTCACGAAAAGGCGAACGATAAGCGGATCGGAGCACATGAAAGCCAGCCCAGGATTCGATGGTACGATAGCATGGTGGTACCCGGGGCGACGGGGTATTATATTATTGATCGTCCCTCGAGCTCTGTCCCCATCAGCTGTCGTGATCCCTGGCGTTCTCCTGGTACTACCGGGTTGCACGTTAACCTTTGTACTCACGGCGGAAAAAAACCTTTACAGGCTGGATATCTACTACGACCGAGTCAGCCGGATCTTGCTCTTTTTTGTGGTTCGACGGCCAGCCGCTACGACGCGCATTTGCAACTAACAATAAATGTACCATTCTCTCTTACACCTTCCATTCGTAATATCGTGTATCGTTCGATCTGTTTAGTTGATCGTGTACCAACTGTAATATTGGAATGTTCTCGTAGATATCGAGTGACGCAAGAATCTCGTAGTTATATCGTTCAAAAATGAAAGTGTGATAATAGAACTGGTTCTGTTTAACCTTACGTGTGAGATTTAAATACCTTTCGTAACTGATAGAAATGAATTTCTAAAAGATCGTTCTTCAAATGCGTAATTGAAGGGGCCACTGTAATAAGGAGGCTGCTACGTTTCCCATTAATATGAATAAACCAAGAAAATCTGACTCAAAATCAAATAAGATTAAATCGATTTTATGGAACGTGCTATGCATTCATGGTCAACCTATATTCGTAATAATAAACTTTCGCACTTTTGAATACATAATCTAGATCTTTCGTTCTCTTCCAAGAGATACAAATTAAATATCGGCGTTCTGCCACTTTATTGCTGCAAACTGCAATTCCAAATACGCGAACACACGAAAGTGAATAGATAGTATAGTAACACAAATTTGTAATAAAAGATACTAAAAACAACTAGCTGCAATTCAAATCAATTTGACGTCGTCACAAGGTACTCACCTGTTCCAAAGTCAAATTGAAACGTGTCGCCGTCCTACCACGTATTTCCCAAAAGACGATCACCTCGAGCTACGTTCACGAATCGTGGAAGCTTTGTAACGTCGCCAGGCATTAATCGCGCGGTAATGACCGACAGATGAAGAAATATCGTTCTCCAATGACGCGCCACTGGGTTAAGGCGAATCCCCGCCATTATGACGTGTCAGCATCCGGGGGTAATCCACGATAACCATTTATTTCAGATCCACGGACCGTGCAGCGAAAGGGGTGGCAGTCGGGGGTGGAAGAGCCGCACAAATCTTCCTTTCGTGGACAAGCTGAAGAGTCTCTTCGACCTGCTTCTTCCCAACCAACCTCTTGTCTTCTTCTTCTTCTTCTTCTTCCTTTCTTCCTTCTTCTTCGTTCGTTCTCTTCCGCCTTTGGTCCGCGAACGTAATATCCTGCCCCCAGCCGCTGCCTCGAACCTTCTAACACGAAGAGATTCGTGTCCCCTTCTGCTGAGAATCAGCTAGCTCTCGAGTTTCGTCCGCGCACCCCTTCCAACCTAGTTCTCGTTCCTCAGAGTGTCACTAATGCCGCGAGGATTAATGCTACGCGGCGGGGCTTACGGCCACTATTAATTTCATCGGGAGAACAATATCTTATGTGGCTGGGTATCGGGTGCATGTTTCTAGAGCGCTTCCTGGATACCTGGCACACCTCCTGACGATCTAATGCGCGGTTAGCTGGAAAAGAGATCCTATCCACGTCGCAAGAGACCTGAAATCCATTTTAGGTTAGGTTTACCAGAGGAAATTATTAAATTTAATTCTAAATAGCTACGTACTTGTGAATTGCTTATTTCTGTTAGGTTTTTATTAACTGAAAATTGATATGTCAAGGAAAGAATTGTTGATTATATGTATACCATTGTTAACGTTTAATCTCGACTTTGATAAACAGAATTTACTGAGGAATTTCGTTGTTTTTCCTATATTACATCTCTTTTGCACATTCACTGCTGAAAGAATTTTTATTATTTTAACAAATATTTAATTTAATAAATTTGTTTATTTAATAATTTGTTTATTTAATATTTAATTTAATAAATATGTTTAACAAATAATTTTCACTTAAGACCACAAACGTTATAAATGTTTCTTCTAAATTTTCTATATTTCTTTTTTGTGTGTTACAAAATACTTAAGAAACCAAATCTGAAACGTAGATTTTTGAAAGTAGTGATGTATTAAATGAAAAATACACCGAGTTGACGGATCAGTGAAAAATTATGTAAACAATGGATATAAAATTCTGGAAATACCTACGACAAGGAAAACTGTTCCCCAGCGTGCGATTGCGTTTGAATCGTTGTAAGAGGAAGGTATCAATGCATCGGAATCGCGTTTCTCTTTCTTCGACGTTTCGAGAGCATCATAGTTACCGGTAAGCGTGACACAAAGGTTATTACGCTGGCACGATAACATCCGGGCATAGCTGACGTGTTTGACTGACGAGCTCTCAGACGTCGCTGCAGGAGCACGCCATTTGCGGACGGCCGGCTGATACTTATCTGCAGGTAATTAGAACTTGGACCTGGAATCACGCATACAGTTTCCGCCGTTGTTCCAGGACTGCTTTCGCACAGTAACACTGACAATGATAATTATACACTTCCCCTGTACTTTGACGTGGCTGACGTGTAGTTTATAGAAGCTTCGACTCTGTGTATCTTCAAGGGAAGCTTTTTCGATTTGAATTATTTTGTTCGATTCGTATAGAAGTTTATGTTCGTTAAGTGTGTCGACTTTCGGTACTACGCTGCGAATGTTTATAAGATGGACAGTGTAAACAGCGCTGATTTAACTGAAATGAAGGTTATGTGCCCGGTCTATACAGTTAAGGTACAAAATTTGAATTTAAATTTATATTCAAATGTAATGTAAATTTGAGTTTACATTTAAAATTAACACTAGATGGTTTTCAGATTTTGAGATTGTGTTGTTTTTGGCAATTACTGAAAGTATACAAGTGCTCTGTTGACAAACTTGATGATCGCCGATGTTTACATGGGATCGAGATTCTATTTACGTATTTATGTTTATCATATTATTTTAATTGAAACTAGGTATATATAAATAATTAAATATAATGCTAAATTTCCATCTTGACACTTTCTAGAAGCATCGACTAAAGTCATTACACAGACTGGAAGCGAAAAGTAGGAAACTGTCGAGGAAAAGGCAACCGGACACCTTTCTCGTTAATAGAGAACGGCGGAACTCTTTCTATCAACTTTCTAGTCCCGTCACGGCAATTAGCAAACTACCTGCACGTGCGGATAAATCCTCTCGTGGCAGAAGCACGACTTATTTATGACCATCCTCGTCCCGAGACCAGACTAAAGGGTTAAAAGCGAAACAGTGCCACGGTCGACATTGTTTTGATGCGGTCAGAACTGAGGAAGATCGGTGAAAAGATGCATAAATCCCCGTCGTGTGCCAGTTTTCCAAAACGGAAGCTTCGACGTGAAACCCGCTGGTCTTTCCATCCGCTGACATTTTCTCTTTTTACGATAATTGCCAATAGAAAGGATTGTCTGTTCGACAGTTGGAATTCTTGAGTAAAATTTTGTAATTTGATGCAAGGATTGTCGAGTTTCTTAGGAAGAATCGATAATATTAGCTTTTCATTTCTCTTCTCTTTCCAAAATCTTCTTCTTTTGATATGAAATATGTCAATTCAAGATGCAGTTTGAGTTACACAGAATTTTAATTTCATATTGTGGTTATTGATATATATATTCAGGATTTTTATCTGTGATAATTTCATAATTGACAATATTAGTGTCCTAAGATTTTGGCCAATATACATATACATACTGAATTATAGAGAATTTTAGTTTCATATTGTGGTTATTGAAATAATAATAATTGATGTATGTATCAATAATAATTGATATGAAATATGTTAATTCAAGATGTAGTTTGAGTTACACAGAATTTTAATTTCATATTGTGGTTATTGATATATATATTCAGGATTTTTATCTGTGATAATTTCATAATTGACAATATTAATGTTCTAAGATTTTGGCCAATATACATATACATACTGAATTATAGAGAAATTTAGTTTCATATTGTAGTTATTGAAATAATAATAATTGATGTATATATCAATAATGATTGATATGAAATATGTTAATTCAAGATGTAGTTTGAATTACACAGAATTTTAATTTCATATTGTGGTTATTGATATATATATTCAGGATTTTTCTGTGTGATAATTTCATAATTGACAATATTAGTGTCCTAAGATTTTGGCCAATATACATATACATACTGAATTATAGAGAATTTTAATTTTATATTGTGGTTATTGAAATGATAATAATTGATGTATATATCAATAACAATTGATATGAAATATGTTAATTCAAGATGTAGTTTGAATAACATATATATATACAATTCATGTAATGTATTCAAATTACATCTTGAATTAACATATTTCATATCAAAAGAACATTTTTGGGAAGAGATCAGAAATGAAAAGCTAATGTTATCAATTATGTGGTTATATGATATTATATATTATATGGTTATTGATATATATATATCAATTATTATTATTTATTGTTTAATTATTATTAATTGTTAATTATTATTATGTGGTTATTGATATATATATAAATTATTATTATTTACTAATATATATATATCAATAACCACATAATATATAATATCACATAACCACATAATCGATAATAATTAGCTTTTCATTTCTGTTTTCTTTCCAAAAATCTTCTCTTGATATTGAATATGTTAATTCAAGATGTAATTTGAATACATTACATAAATTATATATATATATGTAATTCAAACTACATCTTGAATTAACATATTTCATATCAGAAGAAGATTTTTGGAAAGAGAACAGAAATGAGAAGCAAAATCTTAAAACACCAATATTGTGAATTATGAAATTATCACACAGAAAAGTGCTGAAAGTATAATGTGGACATACTATCGCGTCGCCAGCAAACGAAAGCTTCCTATCAAAGGGTAAACGCTGTACCCTATTACACCGGCATTTTTGCAACGATACTCCAGATCCAGGTTCTCAAGAGGAACGATAACGGTAATCGTAGCGTTGGTTGGCGGCCTCGCAGAGGAAGGCAGCCACGGTGTTCATGATCAGAAGAGCGGCAGTATCCTGGTCCTCCCTTTAGTAGTCTCATACCACTAGCGTATACCCTTACTATGGTACCCCTGGCGGCGCGGTGCTAGCCATGACACGAGAATGTGATTAATGATCGCAACAGAGAGCCATGCACCGTACACCGCTCTCCTCTCTTTTCCCTCTTCTCCCCCGCCATAAACTCGCTGGGTTCTCCTTCTCTATCGTCCGTTCCTCTCTTCCCTGGACGGCCACCACGTTTTCTCTTCCCTCTGGTATCGTTCTCTCTTTCAGCAACCCCTGCTGTTGCCGCTGACGTTGCTGCCGCGGTTGCTGCTGCCGCAACTGCCCTCTCTCTTTCTTTCTCTCTTATTCTCTACTTGCAATCTGACTGCCTGCCAACTTTCTTCCATAGTTCTTCATCCTCGTTCTCCCTTCTCGTGGCCACCGCTGATTATCCATCGACTATTTCCAACGCTGCCTCCAGCTGGTTTTCGCCGTTTTTCCTCGAGGTTCGACGCACCAACGTTGGTCTCAGTTCGACAGAAGATGAGCATTCTCGAGGGAAGAATAAAGAGAAGACAAGATTTAAATAATTCTTCAATCAGCTCAGTCTAACAGATACTGTACAGCTTCTTGGATTTGGTAAAATTGATCAGACTCCAGTTTAAAAATTATTAATTTCCGTTTCAGAAATCTTGGAACAATACGTTTATTTCAATACCAGGAAATGTTAAGTAATTGCGGAAGTATGTACATAGTAAGGTGCTTGTACGTTTTTCCCTAAGGACTGAATTATATTACAAAGGTTCGTCTAAGAGTTAGAGCTTGATCGCCTAACATTTATTAATTTCTTGTTTATTATTTTACTTAATTGAACGTATTTAATTTTATTTCTTCTTCTTTATAGAGTGCAGAGTTTCGCGTCCTCCTCCTTAAATGAACCTGTCCAAGGCAGCAGTCGTAAGAAATGAAGAAGTCACGGGAACAGAGGAAGAAATCAGTCAGTGCCTCCTCCAAGCACGATGACTTTGACTCTATCGACTCGTCTTCCGCTTATCTAAATCACTTATCGATATCTTGCCCTGATCCTGCTTTTCTTCAATATCCGATCGCCGTCGATCTTAATAATCGCACTTCCTCGTTTCGATTTCAACGAGCCGTAAGCTTAATTCGTATCTACCAACTAAATAAACAACTTTTGTCAGGAAATAAGGACTCGGAAAGCTAAGCAGTTTGGGATTATTCCACGTAGAATGTCTTTGAAATTCCGTCGCCATTTCATACATTCTGAAAGGAATGGCGCTTTAAAATGGCGTCCAGATAAATATCATCTAGTTATCTCAATTTTTAAAATAAGTTTGAGCGCGTATCCTGCGCTATCGACTGTTTTCTCAATAAACGTCCTTATTTCTTAACAAAATACGAGACTCGCCAATGTTACTCGCTTTGCTCTCTAACTAACACAAAAATTACGTCAAAAGTTAGTTCAAACTTGTCACAAATTTATTAAAAAATTCAAATTCTCCATTTCTAGCTTGTATATCAAAAGGCGTACACGAAGAACCTGGATTCCAACTTCTACCAAAGTAACTAGACGAAATAAACCATCTACTGGTTCCACTCACCAAACTCTCCTCTTCGTCACGTGGAACAATCGTTTGAAAACTGCAGAACAATAAACCACCCCTTTGATATTCCTCTTGTTATCATTCTCGCTAGCCGATATTGTGTCCAAAATAATGCTCTAGTAGGATTGAACGATGATTCGACAGTGCGGCCATCGTTCGACGACGGTGACGAAGTCAGCAAGAGTGGAAAAGACTGGCAGGCGGAACGAAGACAGAGGCAGCGGGTACTCCCCGCGGAAATCAACGGGGCTGCGAGCGTTTCGTTGAAATTTCCGGCGTATTGTCGGCGTTCGGCGGCCGTGAATGATCCGGAGCCACCATCAACCCCTTTGTGAAGGAAGGGAGACGGCGAGGCGGGAACGAGGGCGAAGCTGATGGGATATGGGGATGGCGACGCGTCCCTGGCGACGCCGCGACGCTGACAGCGTTCGGTCCCGGCGCCCTCTTCTCCCCGACTCTATTTCCGCGTTTTCTTTGACACACCCCGGATTAAATGCTTCGGCTGTTTCTACAAACTTGCGATCCGCAATATTCGCCTGATCGAATGGCGTTGGTCGAGTGCGATGGTTGTTACTGAGGAACAAAATGGTTGATGGAACGAACGAAATTGAGGTTGTTTGAGAGAATGAGATTGCGAATGGTTGAATATTAATACATCAGATGTCTTCATATTTATGGGGATTTAAGGATGCAAGAATGTACAGAATGTGGATAGTATTTAATGTATCAAAAGAATTTACAATATGAAATATTGTTCGCAGTGCAACGTTCATTGTAAAATTTAACGAATGAAGCAAATCTCGACTTAGAATCTATTTTACGATATGAATGAATCTGTATAAACATCCGCAGTCTAAAAGTAACGAATTTGGAGTATGAGGAGGAATTGTATTTTTTGAAATTGTAATTATTAGAAAATGTATTTCACGTTCTGGATAGATGTGGACGTATCGTCAGAGTAATTATTATAGCTTTTATCTATGAATGAAACAATTTTTTTTTCACAAGTGATAAATATTAATGTCTGAAGTAAGAATTATTTTTCTTAATCAAAAACAATTATTTTCTTAATCGCAATTATAAAAGTGAGATAGCACGTTCCACGTTTCAAATTCATAGATAATACGTTTCATGAAATGATCTTACAATATGAAACGAACTTACAGCTATAATTACTTTCCTTAATCGGTTCATATTGTATAATAGAATTACGGTTATATACTGAATACGTCTTATGTCATAAGATTGCACTACGAAATGTGTGTAGTCAGGAATCACTGTCTATAACATGGTTGTCTTATTAGCAACATTACGTTAAAAGTAATGTACGTACGAGCGGTTAGAAGATGATAATTAGCTGATGGTACAGATTATCACAATCCTGTTACGATTGATGGAGTAGAAGGTGCTAATGATTATTTAAAGATGATGGTAATTAGGTAAATTAAAGCGCTACCCAGAGTTCTGAATAACAGTATGTTACGCAAATATAACGTGCAGCATGCGCCTGTACGTGATACTGTAATTTAAGTAGTATCTAACTTAATCGTTGCTACATAATTTGTTTCATATTTGTCTTCTTAACATGCCTGCTGATTTCTCAGTAGATTGCGGTTCTGTGGATAGTCATTTCCTGCAAACTTCGTATAAATAGAAAGCACGAGGTTGCACGATCATGGTAAGACCACGAATTCTGCTAATCATCGCGCGAAGAAAAGTCCAAACAACCTTTTTCCAAAACCAATTTCATGGTTTTCCATATATTATTCTACCGATAGTTTCTTTAGTAATAAAGCTACTTCTTCAATTGTTTGCGTCGCCTTTATAGCAATGAACGCGTCTGTGTCTACCACAATGAACAAAAAAGGATTGAAGAAATTTCTTCTGAAGACAACTTCAGGGTTTTTAAAATGTTATTCGAATATATTATTCTACGACTAGTTTCTTTATTAATAAAGCTACTTTTTCTATTGTCTGTGTCTACCACAATGAACAAAAAAGGATTGAAGAAATTTCTTCTGAAGACAACTTCAGGGTTTTTAAAATGTTATTCGAATATATTATTCTACGACTAGTTTCTTTATTAATAAAGCTACTTTTTCAATTGTCTGTGTCTACCACAATGAACAAAAAAGGATTNGAAGAAATTTCTTCTGAAGACAACTTCAGGGTCTTCAAAATATTATTCGAATATATTGTTCTACTACTAGTTTCTTCATTAATAAAGCTACTTCTTCAATTGTTTGCGTCGCTTTTATAGCAATGAACGCGTCTGTGTCTACCACATTGAACAAAAAAGGATTGAAGAAATTTCTTCTGAAGACAACTTCAGGGTCTTCGAAATATTATTCGAATATATTGTTCTACTACTAGTTTCTTCATTAATAAAGCTACTTCTTCAATTGTTTGCGTCGCTTTTATAGCAACGAACACGTCTGTGTCTACCACATTGAACAAAAAAGGACTGAAGAAATTTCTTCTGGAGACAACTTCAGGGTCTTCGAAATATTATTATTCAAAAGACATGTCACAGAAATAGCTGCTTTTTTATCAAAGGTACTTTCTCGATCCTTTGCAAAATAACAAATGTTTCAGATAACCGAGGAAGAAGAAAAGCGAAGAATATTTTTTTAGCATCGATTGTTTGATTTTTCAAGCATTATTCCAAACATATATTTCGAAAGCAATTTCTTTAATATGACAGCTGGTTCTTTGATTGTTCGCGATACTGTTATGGCAATAGACGCGTCCATGTTGGCGATATTAACATCGCCGTCAGCGATGGCTGGCTGCCTTTTGTCCAGAGGGATGAAATACTTGATGATATTAAACATGAATAATGTAACGGTTCGGGGGCGAGCAATAGCGGCTGCGATAAGGCCTTCTGGAATACAACATACGCAAAATCACAATGTAACAGCTGTCAGACTTGTACCAGGTCTGCGTTTGGATAAAAAAATTAAATTTATTGCTGCGATATGTATGTACATTTTTAAACACATTTTTTCTTCTTTTTTTTTTACATTATGATAACTTTTTACAGAATGAAGAAATAATAGTGATTGACTGAACTGGAGAGCCAATCGAATCAATGAATTAAGATATTAGCCACTTGGAAGGAAAATTGGAAAAGAATTTGCTCGTTTGGCAGTGGAAACTAGTTTTATTGACAGAAATCGCGCTGCGGGGGTAAATTGGTGGAAACAAGAGGGCAAAGAGAGGAGGGAAAAAATCAGTGCCGGATGACTCGTCGGTTTTCGAGCGAACCGGAATGACTAAGTGTGAATTCAATTAAGGGTTTGTTTTAAGCATCTATCAGAGCTTGTTTACGGGCCAGCTCATTATTTACGTAACACGATGAAATTGACAATTTCGATTTGGCTAATTAACGCTGCCGATCGAAGAAATTTGTCCGATTTCAAGTTCCTTCCCTTTTTGTCAAACTATTTACACACCCGGTACAAGATTTTATCAAAATAAATTCATCTCATATTATTTTAATGTTTATTGAATTCTTCAGAAGAATCAAAAAAGAAGAAAGGAAATTGGGGAGCCAAAGGAACCAAAGAAGAGAAATTATGAACTTCTCTTCTTCTGTTACTGCGTATCCTTCAGAAATTTGTTTCAAGTTTCTTTCCCTTTTGTCAAACTATCTGCACACCTGGGACAATATTTTTTCAAAACAAATTCATCTCGTATTATTTTAATGTTATTGAATTCTTCAGGAGAATCAAAAGAGAAGAAGAAAGGAAATTGAGGAGCCACAGGAACCAAAGAAGAGAAATTATGAACTTCCTTTCTTCTGTTACTGTAAAAATAATAATCTACACACCTGGTACAAGACTTTTTCAAAACAAATTCATCTCATATTATTTTAATGTTAATGAATTTTTCAGAAGAATCAAAAGAGAAGAAAAAAGGAAATTGAGGAGCCACAGGAACCAAAGAAGAGAAATTATGAACTTCCTTTCTTCTGTTACTGTAAAAACAATAATCTACACACCTGGTACAAGACTTTTTCAAAACAAATTCATCTCGTATTATTTTAATGTTATTGAATTCTTCAGGAGAATCAAAAGAGAAGAAGAAAGGAAATTGAGGAGCCACAGGAACCAAAGAAGAGAAATTATGAACTTCCTTTCTTCTGTTACTGTAAAAATAATAATCTACACACCTGATACAAGATTTTTTCAAAACAAATTCATCTCGTATTATTTTAATGTTAATGAATTTTTCAGAAGAATCAAAAGAGAAGAAAAAAGGAAATTGAGGAGCCACAGGAACCAAAGAAGAGAAATTATGAACTTCCTTTCTTCTGTTACTGTAAAAATAATAATCTACACACCTGGTACAAGATTTTTTCAAAACAAATTCATTTCATATCATTGTAATGTTTATTGAATTCTTCAGAAGAATCAAAAGAGAAGGAGAAAGGAAATTGAGGAGCCACAGGAACCAAAGAAGAGAAATTATAAACTTCCTTTCTTCTGTTACTGTAAAAATAATAATCTACACACCTGGTACAAGATTTTTTCAAAACAAATTCATTTCATATCATTGTAATGTTTATTGAACTCTTCAGAAGAATCAAAAGAGAAGAAGAAAAGAAAAGAAATTGTGGAGCCAAAGGAACCAAAGAAGAGAAATTACGAACTTCTCTTCTTCTGTTACTGCGTATCCTTCAGAAATTTGTTTCAAGTTCCTTCCCCTTTTGTCAAACTATCTACACACTCAATACAACATTCTTTCAAAACAAATTCATCTCATATTACTGTAATGTTTATTGAACTCTTCAGAAGAATCAAAAGAGAAGAAGAAAAGAAAAGAAATTGTGGAGCCAAAGGAACCAAAGAAGAGAAATTACGAACTTCTCTTCTTCTGTTACTGCGTATCCTTCAGAAATTTGTTTCAAGTTCCTTCCCCTTTTGTCAAACTATCTACACACCCAATACAACATTCTTTCAAAACAAATTCATCTCATATTACTGTAATGTTTATTGAACTTTTCAGAAGAATCAAAAAAGAAGAAAAAAGGAAATTGAGGAGCCACAGGAACCAAAGAAGAGAAATTATGAACTTCTTCTCTTCTGTTACTGAGTATCCTTTACTTGTATCTTTAGAACTAACAATAATATAATGTTAATATTGTTCATTGTAAAAAAATCAAAATACCAATTCCAATTTTTACCATTTAACTCATTCTTTTCCATCAAACAAACGCATTCAACCGGAAACTTAAATTTTCTAGAAGTTCTGTCTGAAGAAGAGGAAATATCCTCTTACCCTCTATGAGCAGCAGCCATGAAAATGGAAACGTAGCCAGCGGAAAACAGCAGGGTGTTAATAATAGTCCAGGAATTCGACCGTGAACCAATGTCAAAGGATCTTTCCTCGTCCAATCCCGGACGACGAGTGCGGCAGGATGTTGTTGTAGGCTGGACCAAATAGTCCAGGGCGGACCCTTCTTTTAATTGTATCGAAGGGTCGATCCTGGAGCCTCGGCTCGTGAGAAACGGAATGCGTGCGTCACGGATCCAATTCATTCGTCCGGACCTTTTCCCGAAAATGTTGTCATTAATTTGGAGCACGACACTGTTCAGGGAAAATTGACAAATCGCTGGCAAGACCGCGGTATCCTTTAAGACACACGAAACTTTCCAATGTTGTAGAAGAAAAGAAGAAAAGAAGAAAAGAAGAAAGAGGAATAGAAATATATTTGTTAGGAGAAAAAAATTGAACTGCATGAAACGTAGATAGTCGAAAGGCGTTTTGAAGAGCGATTAGGAGTTTGTTTAAAATGACAGTACACCACGATTAAGACACTTTTTAAGCTGTAACTGTGAAGAATCGTAGCTCGTGTCCACGCTTTGTGCCGGAGACGGGCTGTCACAATGGAAGCGATGGAAAAAAGAGAGCAGCTGTGAAGAGGAGCTTGAAATGGCGATTCTATGCGCGTCACGGGTCGCTCCGCTATGATCCTCCCTGCCCCGATGTCCGATTTCCCTCTTTACCATCGTCGGATTATGTTTTTGTCGAACGAGCGATGGGTTTAATTTCAAGTCGTCACGGCGTATTAAGCGATAAAGGAATCGCGCTGGATGCTCTGGATAACAGTCGATAACGTGTCAGAGTTGCAAAACGCGTGGCAGGAACGAATTACACCTTGCGCATGGAACTCGAATGTATTTCGAAAACCATATTTTACTAATCTCGCCATGTATCAAGTTTCTGCTCGTTTTACGAAACATTGTAAATATGCGAAGATCGGCGAAGATATTTGATATCTTATAAGAAGACCGCGAATTTTGTTGCATATTTACACTTTTATGAAGTGGAACCTAAGCGGAGCTTTGTTCTATCTTCCAAATACTGTAACAGGAGAAACAGATTGTCCAAATTCCAATATTTGTCTATGTTGTCCACATTGAAATTTCTTATGAAGAAATCCAGAATTTGTTTAGAAGAAAATTGATATTGCTGTTTGGATAGTAAAGTTTAAGTTAAGAAACATTGTAATAGAAAATGGAACAGAGCTCTAAGCTTCGTGCACAAGTGGGATGATTTTTGATGAACAAGATTAATACCGATCCTTCTTCATCTTGGGTTAACGGAATCGCAGGATTAATTACACGAAGGGCGATAATGCCCAATTCGGTTAGTGTCGAAGGGGATACTTGTCGAGGACTAAGAGGGTTTCGCCACTGGCTACTCCCTATGTTGCACGTAAACCACTGATAAAACGTGTCACCGAGAAGCTCATGAAATTTACTATTTACACCCCGTATATATCGTATAACATGATAGGATCTTCGTGCAACAAATTTAACCCGGGACCTGGTTTGTTCGGATCATTTTATTTTCACGCCATGATCCCCGAAAAATCAACATTTTCTCACCGATGAAAGATAAAGCAGACCTTCTGGAACCTTGCAACGCTTTGTAAAATATGAAAGTCACGCTGTTGCTACAGAACAAAATTAATTCGTGAGAACAGACGTAAAAACCGCAAATTCATTAATTTCACGTGTTCGACTGCGTAGCAACGTCATACTTTGAACAATCAATTTACAATGTTGCAACCGTAACTATATATAATATTAAATAATTACGATACGAGATAGAGGTAATACGTTTTCGTACATTTCAAGCAAATGAAAATAACCTAAAATTAATCGATTTTTCATTCAGCGCGATATCCAAGTCTAACATTTTTATTTTTTTTCTTTCTTTTTTTATAGCGCCATTTATTATTCAAGATACAAGAAGAAGAAAAAAAGAGTGGAGGGACGCCGGTGGAACAAAAATTCTAATTTCCCCGTCGTTCAAAATTCATTCTCCGCGGCCGAAAACGAGTTTCTACGAAGGAATCCCGATCGCGACTCCCAGCCGGCCGTCGAGAAGACTCATTGCTATTCCGCGGGTAACTCATGCGGGGCATTATGGTAGTCACAGTCGGGGCTCTACTAAATTGAAAACAAGATCCGTCACGTTTTCAGGCAAGCAAAAAGAATTTTAATGAATTATAAGGAGCAGGTATGAAGGAGGATTGACAGGCGATCCTGGTGAAATTAAAGGAGCTACCCACTGATCACCGCTATCCGCCGTTGTGCTGCTGCTCGGACGTATTTTTTGCCTCGACATAACCTCTATGATAGGGGTGCTTTTTTCATTTTTCGCGAAAAATTCCTTTCGCCTCTCTTTCTCTTCTTTTTCTTTCGCATTCGCAGGTAAATATTTTTTACTCCGAGAAAGATTATTTTCTGTTAAGGAAAAAATTAACCACAGAAACGCATTTTTTCAGCTGGTTTTATCAAACACCTACCTATCATTTGGTTAATTATTAATTTAGAAAATTACGAATTAATTTCGTCTGCCACGGCTGCAGCTCCCTCAAATGTGAAAATCGCCTGCCAATTGTATTTGAATTTCGTACGAAGCAGCGTGCTTTCGAGGTTTGTGACAAGGATTTCAGGAAAGCGGATATAAAAGTACAAAAGTACTGCCTTAGTAATTATCGGTTGCTCTAATTTCACACAGTTATGCCTGTATTGTTGACGTATTCATATACCGGGTGCTGCTCAAATTCAACGTCTAACTAACCTACAAAGTATCTGTGAGAATACCTTGAAGATAATTTCAAGGCCATCAATTCAGTTTTGCGTGTCAATATCCATTTCTTATATNTATGTATATGATGTTTTCAGCGACACCAAGACGAATTGAAGATAACTCTGCAATGACTTTTCAAAATCGTCAGTAGCAATAGGAATAATTTAACACTTTGAAGTCACCTGTTTCGCTTAGGACACCATGGGAATGTTTTTATTATTCAAAGCATATAATGGCAAAATGATAATAAGTTGATGATGCGAGACAACGTTCTACCCCAATGGACCGTTTATCTTATTGGTTGTCACGAGTGACAACAATGGCGCCTTGCTAACAGTTGATAGCAACATATTATAACAAGGCTTCGTTTATTTCAACAAACCATTCGCATTCGTTGTTTCGTCGCAAGCAAACCGTGCAGAATATTTTGTTGAAACGTGTGGAAGATATTAGTAAACTGTATTTGCTCGTTCTATATATAACAGTAAGGTATGTGCACACTTCTAACCTCAATTGTATGATTATAAAGCAGCATTCACAATTATCTTCTAAGGTGTGTCTATAATAATATTTGCAGATTATCCCTCAAACGATATGCATGCAAACACAGTGCACCGTTAGATGCAAGATTTGTTCTTTTTTTTAATCGATGTTCTAATAAAAATGTCTAATTGTTCAATGGGACACTTTATATTACAAGGTATCTTCTATTTATCGGTTATATTCAAAATGCTCTAACTGTCAATTTTCATTCAATTTTTACAATTATAGGAAGTTGAAGCGCTCCGGTCGCCGATGAGCACCGTGGCGTCACAGGAGAAACCGTGGGTCATATATGACTCACGTGGCAGTCAAAGTGTTAATACGTCTGTAGAGTAACATTCACAAAAGTTTCAATCTTGACAGAACTTACACCTAAGAACGACTAAAGAATCCATCCTGTTTCTCATCAAACATTGTTATTTGCAGCAAATAAGGAGACCACGAGTTTATCTTGATCAATGATCGACGAAAATTCCTGCACAAGCAAAGTACAGTAAACACGCAACACCTGGAGTGTCACCCCGAGCGTACCTTCTCCTCTCAACAGCACGGCACATGCAACCATACGAACAGAGAGAAGATCACCGAGTTCACGTCGAATAGGTTGTGCAACGAAAGAAAAAAGAATTTAATGAATTATAAAGGCTCGATGCAGGCTAGAGAGGGGAGAGGGCGAACGAGGTCGAGGGAAGGGGATTGGCAGTCGATTCAGCCGGAATTAAAACGGCTGGCCGTCGTCGGCACTGCGGTACCGATCCGTCCTGGGGGTTTTCTTGCGCCCCTGAACCCTTGGTGTGCAGAGGAGGGTCCAGGAAAGAGTTGGAGAAAGAAAAAGGAGCTGCGAGACGCGGATGGAGGATACGAGCCAGAAGAGAAAGAGGAAGAAGATGAAGAAGGAGGCGGTGGTGGAGGTGGAGGTGGAGGAAGAGGAGGTTGAAACGATGGTACTAGGGGACTTGATGAGAACGCCTGGTGGGGGAGGGTTTCCGAAACAGCTCGCCGCTATCTCGACTGATCCGATCAAGATTAATGAACGTGCGGCTTGCGAGTCGAAGTCTTTGCGCCGCCCAGGCTGCTCGTTTCGTCTCTATCTGTTGGCCGACGGACACGTAGTCGCCTCTCTGTCGCTCTGATTCTTTTTCTTGGGCCGCTGATCCACGCAGGGGCAGCGACTAGCGACAGGTACCGTCGACGAGTCCTGGTAATAGCGCGGTTCGCGGTGGCTGATGTTGCCGCGGCGACTCGTTCGCAAGTTGTTTCGTCGAGTTGACTTGCAGCCGTTGTTGGCTCTTTTTGGCGAAGGATAGTACGGAGGACAGAGCAGCGGATAGCTTGGAAACGTCGTGAAAGCGAAGAGAAAACGGTTTCGTCGAGATAATGATCTGTAGAGAAAGAAACGAAGGCTGATGGGGATGAGGTGGCTCATTTCGGTTGAATCTTAGTAAAGCAAGAAGGTATATTTAGAGATTTATTTCCAGTTCTTCTTGCTACTCGTTGCTCAACGTTATTGTTGAGAGTCTGATATTGATATTCTTTGAAAGATACTACGAAGAGCTACAGATTAATGAAACCATGGTTCATCCTTCCATAAAACCAGTATCGCGAGCAATCACAACACAAGAAACATTTTAACAACAATCAGCGACGATTTGTTCCAGTCAGTTGTCAATCCAGAAGTCAGATTTGATCGCCAGCAGACGACGCGAGTCGATACTTATAAGGAAACTTATAAATGGACCCATTGGGATTGGCAGTGAAGATAAAGTTACGGTAGCAGTAGCAGGCGGTAGCAGAACTCCTCTTTTTTACGTGATACGGCAGCTTCGAGATAGATGTGTCACCAAGACCGAGCCAGATAAAAATACACGTCCCCCTCGTTTCGATGGTTTTAATTAATTCCGAGGATCGACGCGACCGCCCGTGTTAACTTTCCGGCTGGGTCGCTGCATCAACCGCGCGTGTCCACGATTGCTACTGTGCAGTAACACCGGACTCGTTTAACTGCCCTGCTAAAGAAAAAAAACATTGTCCCAGTATTGTAACTGATTTTGTCTTTCATTGCAACCAAGTTATTGAATATAGTTTATGCGTTATTAAATATTCCAGACGTTCTTATCTTGATGACATTGTAACAATTTCGAGAATTTTATAGAAATAAACGCACCAAGTGTGACATACGAAACTGACTGAATCAAAAACAAGTAAATCAAATGTAAGGTTCAAAATGTAGCTTTCCACAGTAGCGTTCATTCTTCTTCATTCTGTCTCCACCGTATTGTCGTCCTTCTAAAAATTTAATAATAATCTTGTTCAATGTTCTATCCAATGTTATTTCAATCATTTCAATTAATCGACTTATACTCGTGTATTTCCAAAATCAGTAATTCTAGCATCTGATTACACTGCTTTATATATAGCTATCTATTCTTCAAAGTCGAAGATCATCGTTTGTACATAACAAGAACGGTTTCAAGCAATTCGCGCGATCGTCCATCGTTTTCAACTCCCGCCAATTTTCAAAATATATTTCCATCGTTTCTCCGGCAAAATGATGCAGATCTCCCGGAGTTACGATTAGCATCTCAGCGGTGATCGAATACAGGGTGACGAGGTGTCCGCGGTGTCTGCGGGTTTCGAATCTAATTTCACCGGGCTCCCCCGTCGACGACACGGGGCTCCTGTTATCTTTAGTTACAGCCTAATGTGTATTTGAGATGCGAAACTGCCTCTGGGGGATGTCAGTCAGTCGGTGGAGCGAGCGTAAAGTGACGCGATGAACGCGCCACGGCGAGAAGGGGTGGCACGAAAGAGAGAGAGAAGCGGGATGCTTTGTAATTACGAGCCCTGATAAATGGAGTCGTGACTCGTTAATCCCCTCCAATTACACATAATGGGGATCGCTCGAATCCCCGTCATTTTTGCTGTTTTCAAATTCGACCGACCGCCGCGCTGCTGAACATCGAGTCTAACCACGAATTATCCAGTAGCCATATTGAACTATTGAAATATGTATAATTTTATGTGCTGCAGTAGGTTAGATGCGTAGTAGAGGTACTTGTATGTGAGTATCAGTGTGCGGAAGTATGTGTGTGCGTGGCGTCTCGAGAACGGACGAATGTAAACAGTACAGTCGGTTAACGGTGGAGTATGGAAGAAAGTGCTGAGACACGTGCAAGTGTGTATCGATGAATATCTTTGAAATCGTCCATCAAATAAATATATAATTATTCCAATATTAATTCCAAGTGTAAGTTTAATGTTCCTGTACCATTATTTCGGTTATCAAGATACGCAATTGTCAACATGAACATCGTGTTTCCTATGTGGATAAACATATCTAAGCGGGATAAAGTAAAAGTTTATAGGGAGTTGGAAAAATGACAGTAAAGTACGGTTTTGGTGAATGCAGTAGGCGTGCAATTTCAAAGTCAGACAACGTTTGCTTGAGAAACTGCAATCACTTTCCCGAGTCCTCGGCTGTCCACTTATCTCAACAGGAAGTGCTGGCTGCAACCGCACTACCTTCAACTGCAACCTTGTTACGTCTCATCATAAATCTTCCAATCTACTCAAAAACTCCAGGAAGTCTTGTCCAATACTCCAACGGAGTATTATTCCAACTTCTCCGATTCATTCGTCAAATATTTTTCAGAAATTCAACTCAGAACTTTGAACTTCGCATTTCCATGCGTAATTAAACGTTCCTCTTCGTAGGCTGAAAATTTGCACGTAAATTGTTGTCCTTCCTTCAGATTTTCGATTTTACATTAAAGCAAGGGTTTTAGGTTGTTCGATTGCCGCGTTACAAAGTAGCGGGGAAGTAGCATTTTTCAATGGCGTCACTTTGCGATATGAAAAGTCGATCGGCGCTTAGACGAGTCCAAGAAAATGCATTTTTTCGCGAACCCAAATTTGCGATCGATTTAAACAGCGCGACATTGATGGTTCCCTGCGAATCATTTGTTAGGCTCGCAGCAATGTTGCACAACCGAAGTGTGTGGTCAGAAACCCGTTAAATCTTAGCTGCGGGGGTGGTGGGGGGCGGGACAAGGCGCGAATTTCACGTTGTTTGTCCCCGTACTTTGCCAAACGAGCGATTCACTGGCCACCCACTGTACACCGTACATCGTACAGCTTGTAGATCGCGCGATTGCCAGGCGGATGCGAGGCGAAATGACCGACGCATACGGATCATTTGTCTTGGCGCAACGAATGTGGAACGTGGCGTGTAGGTGGCATAACGCCGCCTGAAAATAGGGTCACGAATCGTAAGGAGGATCTGATAACCGGCCCGGAAGGTATTTCGCGTTCGTACAGTGTCGCTGTCTGTTCCCACCCCCGAAGAGACCAGGGACACATTGGACGAGTAGAAGGAAATTGCAACAAAGATCGTCCCCTGATTTTTAATGTGACGTAGGAACGAGGTATCCAAGGTTCTTCCAAGATTTTCCATTTTGTAATCTATCGATTTACTGCTTCTATCCTCTAGATTTTTTCTTTCTTATTATAAACCTGTTATCTCCCTCGCGTCCCTTATAATATTCGCAAAACACTAGAGAACATTTCACCTCATTTTAAACTAAGTATACTCAGATCGAATTACTGTACTCTCATCTATCTGCTGTGCCTAATATTGTCCCTAACTGTATTCTTATATTTCTTGTATCTTAACTCTGTTGCAAATTCCTGAAGTAAAATTTGTTTGACTTTTCGAATAGCTAGATGTCCTAATATCGACGATATATGCAGCCTTTTCGGTGTGGAGACAAATAATTGCCAAGTAATTTGAGGCAGATAGTCCGTTAAAGACCCAGTTCAAGACAATCAACCGGTCAGCCTATTTACCTTAATTCACGCCCAACACAATCTATATCCGAGAGTGGCTTGTAAGGGTATTCAAGACCGGAAGAGAACGTAGGTCGCTCCGTGGATAGCGGATCAGTGTATAGATCTTGCAATTAGCTGCTCTTGTGTGCTTCCTTCCTCCTCGAGAACCTTGCTGGTAATCGTGTCGCTTGCTGATTCCCTCTGCTTTTTACCCCAAAACTAGGGAATCTAGTTCGAAATTCGTTATAGATCTATCGTACACCGTGTCCGAATTAATCTCAGTTGGATTCAAGATGTTTCACCGTTTCAGATCAATGGAATAATGACACGTATTGTTTTAGGACGTGGACTGAAACATTCCCAATTTTCAGGAACGCGAAATCGTCTGCCATTCCTAATTTCATTGTGGAATATTTGTATATTCCACACATCCTAACCTCCCATCAGCCCCGAGTTATCAACCGTTGAAAACTCATTCTTAACATTAGATGAGTAGGAAATACTGGAAAATAATGAAACGAACGCAGCGCAGCGCAGTTGAAAACAGGAGAGGAATATTCTGTAAATATCATTTGCCTAGGAGACGCTTACTTTCGCCCAAATGGCGAAAAATTCCGGAGCACCGGGTCATTCGCAATGACAACGTCGCGTACAACATCGCATCGGGGACAGGCGATGCGATTATTCCAGAAAACATGAAACGAAAGCAGCAACGAGCCATGTCTGACTTTCGATCCTGGGTGGTAGCAGGTTATCTCCGCTGTTGGCTGGGCTGCTGGTTGCATGGGCGGAGGCAGGGTCGTGCAGGCGGCCCCTCATTCGCTTTCCGGGTGCCACCCTTCTTTTCGAGGCTGCTGCGGCATATCCCCAGTCCATGCTGCGGCAACCACGCACGTGTTCGCGCATGCGCAGCAGCCGCGGTGTTGCACGCATGGACGCGTACGCATATAGGAGAAACGGCACCCGTTAGGGAACCCCTTTCGCGTCCAGGCTACCCAACAGAATGTCCCCTCGATGCTTGTAAATTGTACTGCTAACATAATACTGCGTTACGTATGTGTCGAATGTGTCCATATAAGAAATCGATATCTCTGCTATGGAGAACTGCGACCGAATCTGCTGATAGAATTTGATGTTTAAAATGGTACGTGTACATATAGTAAAATAGAGTTGGGGAATTACGTGAATGACGGAAATTAGACGAATTAGGAAGCATAGTCATTGCCAATTAGTCGTCTCTTAACCGTTCTTTTTCGACCACGTAGGAAATTGAATGACCAAGGAACGGTAACCATTGTTGTTTGGACGTATTTCAATGCCCTTCCTTCGCGCAGACGTCGGAAATTAAAGAACTTATTTAACAACGATTGTTACTTAGTGGTTTTCTAAGTTTCTTCGCGATAACGTTGGAAATTGGACAATTTGGATAGTCAACAATTTGGAATAGTCGTCACCATTTGGCCATTTTCCCTCCTTTTGAGAGTGTTGCTTTCACTGAAGCGTTCGTCAAATATTTGTAAAAATGTGCCAGTCATCGTTCTGTCTTATTTAATAAACTCATGGAATCTCAAATTGACTGGTGTAGAGTTATAACGAACCCCTATAGCGCTAGAAAAGCCATTTCCCGTGGTTGATGGTAAATTGGGCTACACAGCGTGAAACGATTGCCTCGTAACAAATTGACGTTTCGTTTGCGCAGAAGATAACGGTCAATTGAATTTTTTGGCGGCATTAAGTCGTCCGAGGGTTCGCTATCAAAGGCGACGTTATGCTCGTTGGTCGGTTTTATCAGAATGATTCATACGTGGCATTATCTCGTTATTTTTCTCGCGCGTTTTCCACCGATCGGTGTATTCCTTTTTCGAAGGGAAATGATTTATTATGCGGGCTTCTCCATGAAACCGGTAAATATATGCACGCAACTTTGCATACGTAATATGGATGAGATACTGTCAACGCCGTCAACTAACAAGTTTACCTCGACTCGGCTGGCTATCGTTTGTTTCCTGCTTCAAATGATGTATCGCGCGAAAAACCGATAAGAATGCGCCACATAATAAATCTATAATAACCGAAATGTTCATTTTTCACGTTCGCGATAACGACGAATAGAAGAGAGGGGGAGGGGGGGTTGCAAAATGTGCGCAACTTAAGTACGTAGAAGCAACGAAACCGATGATAATAGTTCGCTAAAAACCAGTTTTAGGCTATACGCGATACGATAAGAAGTTGACATTAATAGAATCACTGGATTCTTGAGAAAAAAGAAAAAAAAAAAACAAAAATACAAAATTCTTTCGATGGAAGGAAGTCGATTTTTTCTTCTTTTTTTTTTTTTTTTTTTTAGGAAACACGACCTTATTGTAAATTACGAAACATTTATTTATTGATTCAATTTACTTCACGATTGTATATTAATCGATCGCTACGATCGATATAAACATAATCATCGAAGTGTGCCGATCCTTATCGTACAGGCAATATAATGTCACAAGACAATATAATGTCACACTTAATAGAACGTTCTTGTAAACTCGTGCACTTGCTTGCATAGAACTGGATAATTATACTAATCCTCGTTCATTCAGAATAGAACGTGTTTAATGTTTCTTAATATCTCTATATTCCGATATTTAATCAGATAAACATCGTTTTGGTATATCGTCACAGCGACTCTGTGCATTTAAATCAACCTTTCATTGCTATTCTCTCTCTCTCTCTCTCTCTCTCTCTCTCTCTCTCTCGTAATACATCGATTCGATGGTTTGACGCCATTTGCTACATCTTTTCTTTTTTTTTTCCTTTTGTAATCTAAATCCTTGTTATTGGTCGTTCGGTATACTTCCTCGATAAAAATAGACGATATCTCGCAGCATTATTTACAACATGCACGTGACGCGAGCTTCAAGTGAATTTCAGGAGATTTCGCCTGAGCCTCGCTCGGTCCGACGATCTCGCTACGCCCTGTCTGACGAGTACAGGAAGTTTCCACTTTGCCCCGGGCAACTAACTCCGGTCCCATGGGCAAACAACTCCGGCAAATTCGACAACGATTGAACAAATCAACGGGTCTATTAGCGGGAAATTTGGAAAAGAATGGAGAAAATGAAGTTTGTATGGAAATAGGATCTTGCAAAAGTGAAAGAAAACGCAGCTAAATCCGCATGATATTTATAGACAAATATTCTCAGTTATTTTCTTCGCTACTTTATTAACTTTTTCTCTCTTATTTTTGCATAAATATGTTCATATCGAAACGCAGGCGTCACTGTACATTTTCCTTGAAACGAATTTCTCTTCTACACGAAGAAACAACGTTCAACGATTCAACGCTTGGTGAACATAAATGTGTTTTCGTGGCTGGAACCTTCTCTGACAGTTCCCTATCGAATACTTAAGACACTAAGACCGCACACTTACGTAATGACATACAAAATACGATGCACTTTAATCACATAGTAATAAGAATTTCTTTACACGACTATATACATGGCGTACGTTATCCAAGTGTATGTACAGTTTCATGCGTCGTGGAACGAGTCGATTCCTTTTTCCCATCTCCTTTTTTACGTTTGAGTCGAGGGACGGTTATCTATCGAACCAGAGCTTCCGACAAAAGGAAGAGCCACGGTGAAAGATTGGAGGAATCGAGAGATTCAAAGCTTCGACTTTTGAAAAACCCAATAGCGTGGTTTGAAATATGTGGAATTAATTTTCACAGAATTTTCAATGTTACAAGAACCGAATAGAAACAATGCGAGGGAAGAATGTCGAAGTTTTTGAAACGCAGAGAATTCTATCGTTAGAAAGAAGAAACTTTGACTTACGACGTATCGAGTGCAGTTTTTCAACGCTACACACGAACACACTCGCCAGTTGTTCGGGCCGACGTTCTTTCACAAAGTTTCAAACGATAACTCACATCTTTCCACACTCTTTTATAAACTGTCCCGTGTCTATCAGTCCCTGACCAGAGCTTGTAAATCCTGGACCCTGTTTTCTACACCTAGTGACACTTGACAAACGTCCTCGACATCGTCACTCAGTCTTCGAGTACGCGCCATGGTACTTCTCACTTGCAAAGACCTAGCGCTGGATGTTGTTTGGCGTCCCTGTTACCTCGACGATCCTGTGACAGACACTGAGAACCCCAACGGTCAGAGAGCACCGAGAGTGAAGAAAGTTAGTAACCGACATCGTGAGCGCCCATTTGTTTTACCAGACCAGCCGCTCGATCGTCCGCCGTATCATCCAGATGATGATGACTCAGCCGTGTTGGGAAGGAGAAAGACCGCAGGAAACTTCAGACCCATCCTTTGTGTATTCGGGTCACTGTTTCGACTGAGACACAATAGACGAGCGATTTGCGCGAATCATCGTGGCTTCTAGACAACGTTCCAGTAACTGATGTTCCTTTCTAGAGCAACGCCAGATTATACCAGAATTCGTCCTGGAGAACTGCTGCTGGTTGTAATGGAGGATCCGCGCTTCCGGCTACTCGAATCTCTTTCTTGCCGACAGATCATCCATCAAACAATGATTCGTTGGAGTAAGGATCAAAGGGTGACGCAGCTCTTCCCCTCTAAGTGTCTGCCCTCGTGCATTCAGTAGTAGCCAACTATGTTCTTCGATCGTTGGAACAATTCGTCCACCTCGTTTTCCATTCGTTCAATCTGTTCGATGGTTTCGTGAAACTTCAGCTCACTCGTTAAATAGCTAACAAATTAAAAACGATTTCTTTTACGACCAAACAGCAACGGACCCCTGACCAGCAATACCAACAAAGCCCGGCAGTCGATTTGAACAGTCCGGTTGCCCGGACGGATGTTACAGCGCCGTTAGCCCGTAATCGGACTTGATCGCCGGTGGCGGAATGGGCGCGGAGACCTGCGACAATCCGGACGGACTGGTCGCCGGGGCAAGAGGACTGATACTTCCGGAGCCGATGTGTCCCAACGGTCCTCCCGCCGGTCCCTCCATCATGCCACTCACATGATGATGACTCAGCTGCGCTTGAAGATGGGCCAGAGGATGCGGGTGACCTTGGAAACTCGGATGAACCACGTTCGTATGCGGAAGAGCGGCGTTCACCGCGTGCACGTCTGCCATGTCCGTCAAACCAACGCCCGAGTCCAAACTAGCGTCGATTCCACTCGACGGGGAATTGTTGTTGTTCTTCCTTTGACTGTTGTTGTTCCCGGTTGCCAATTTCGATCTGGTGGCCGGCGTTTTAGTCGGTTTCGCTGACGGTGGCGCTGTCTGACCGTTCGCGTTCTTCCTGCGTACGTTCTTCGTGTTCGGCAGCTTGTTGTCCTTCTTCCACTTCATACGCCGGTTCTGGAACCAGATCTTAATCTGCCGTTCGGACAACACCAGGGTATGAGCGATCTCGATCCGTCGCCGTCTCGTCAGGTACCTATTGTAATGGAATTCCTTCTCCAGCTCGAGTATCTGGTGCCTCGTGTACGCGGTCCTCTGTCGTTTCGGCTCCATCCCTGGCTGGTACGAGCCGTTCGCTGCAAGAACCAAACAGAGACATCGAGGGGAGTTAGTTGACTGGCTTCCAGAGACCAAAATCTAGTCGAATTTATTAAAATCGTGTGGTTAAATATGGTTGTTTTTAAGGACACCGAGTATATAACGAGGAATTGGAAATAATCGCGAGAAGTTAGTTGACTGGCTTCCAGAGACCAGAATCTAGTCGAATTTATTAAAATCGTGTTGTTTTTAAGGACGCCGAGAATATAACGAGGAATTGGAAATAATTCCATGAAGTTAGTTGACTGGCTTCCAGAGACCAGAATCTAATCGAATTTATTAAAATCGTGTGGTTAAATATGGTTGTTTTTAAGGACACCGAGAATATAACGAAGAATTAGAAATAATCGCGAGAAGTTAGTTGACTGGCTTCTAGAGACCGAAATCTAATTGAATTTATTAAAATCGTGTGGTTAAATATGGTTGTTTTTAAGGACACAGAGAATATAACGAAGAATTAGAAATAATCGCGTGAAGTTAGTTGACTGGCTTCCAGAGACCAAAATCTAATCGAATTTATTAAGATCGTGTTGTTTTTAAGGACACCGAGAATATAACGAGGAATTGGAAATAATCGCATGAAGTTAGTTGACTGGCTTCCAGAGACCAGAATCTAATCGAATTTATTAAAATCGTGTGGTTAAATATGGTTGTTTTTAAGGACACCGAGAATATAACGAAGAATTGGAAATAATTCCGTGAAGTTAGTTGACTGGCTTCCAGAGACCAAAATCTAGTCGAATTTATTAAGATCGTGTTGTTTTTAAGGACACCGAGAATATAACGAAGAATTAGAAATAATCGCGAGAAGTTAGTTGACTGGCTTCCAGAGACCAGAATCTAGTCGAATTTATTAAGATCGTGTGGTTAAATATGGTTGTTTTTAAGGACACAGAGAATATAACGAAGAATTAGAAATAATTCCGTGAAGTTAGTTGACTGGCTTCCAGAGACCAAAATCTAATTGAATTTATTAAAATCGTGTGGTTAAATATGGTTGTTTTTAAGGACACAGAGAATATAACGAAGAATTAGAAATAATTGCGTGAAGTTAGTTGACTGGCTTCCAGAGACCAAAATCTAGTCGAATTTATTAAGATCGTGTTGTTTTTAAGGACACCGAGAATATAACGAAGAATTAGAAATAATATATTCTTGAAATCGTTGAGAAACGTTAAGTTGGTATGATCGCTAGTTCCTACAAGCTAAGTTGGTACGACTTTTAACGACGCTCCTTTGTCGACCACGTGTTATTTATCTAAGTGTATCCCGTGTGTTCTGATGGCTGTATATGGTGGTGAAATACAGAACGTAAAACTTGAATCTGCGTGAATCCATTAAAAAACAAACTCCCAAACCTATTTAATAACAGAAATTATATTTAACGGTGAATATAAATACGATTAGCTTTCTCTGTATGATTACAGAGTTTTAGCAAGTAATCGTTTCGACCTTATCTGTCATTAGAAAATAGCACGCCACGAATAGCCAAGCGATTATTCAAGCAATTACACGCCGATGTTATCGTGTGATTTTTCTAGTTAATATGCGGCAATCGATATTTCTTATTTATCCGCGACACGTATAGAAACGTCTTAAGAAATAACTCGATGAATGAATTCTTTAATACAATCGGATTTTTATCGTACATTCTCTCTCACTCTTGACGATTCTTCTTTATAACACGCTTTTTCACGTATTATATTTAAAGTATAAATATAATTCTGTTTCAAGGAACTTGAATGAAGAATGGGTTTCCAACTGCATCATCTAAAATTAACAATCTCGAGATTCTGTTCAAGATTTTCGTGTGCAATAAAGGTTTATTTAATTAAAAAAAAAAATAAAAAATTGAAAGTGAATCGTGATAACAAATGGGAAGTAAAAACACAGCAGACAATTAATAACGTGCATCCATGTGAGTATTTTCAAGTCGTACTATCTGAATGTTAAATTTGTTGCAGCTTTCGAACGAGTACAGGCTTCGACCAGTGACAAGCATCATTATTTTAAGACTTGTACTATTGCCGATACTCTCGAGGCGACGTGTCACCGCCTAGTGGCACACGCTCGACTTCATGGAACGCGCGATCACCGATCGCAATGGATAAAGAAGCGTGACACGTGCACCGACACCATCGTTCTCCAATGAAACGCTGAAACAACTGGCTCTACATTTTCCAATCGGCTGACCGACATTTCAAGGACGCGTTACGCGAGCGCCAAATAGCTGAAATACTTGTGTCGAAATTCCAGTAGGATTATCAAAGTTATTAGGCGAGAAGTCAAAAGAATGCGAACATAAATTTGGTAAATTCAGATAGGTCCTTTTGGTTATGAAATAATATGAAAATTCTATGTATATTGTAAAATTGGAAGCGAGTTGTTCAGAAGAAAGCATTTTGAAGAAATGCAGGTCTGAGGTTATTTGGTCATTTTCATAGTCCAGATACAATCAGAAATATTATAAAATAGTAAAAATAAGATCATATAGTATGGAAACAAATAGCTGAGGAAAATAGCTGAAATACTTGTCGAAATTCGAGCAGGATTATCAAAGTTATCTCTTCTTAGGCAATAAGTCAAAAAATTGGTAATTTCCTGTGATATGCGAACATACATTTGGTAAATTCAAATTTGTCCTTTTGGTTATGAAATAATATGAAAATTGTACGTATATTGTAAAATTGGAAGCAAGTTGTTCAAAAGAAAGCATTTTGAAGAAGTGCAAGTCTGAAGTTAGTCAAAAGAATGATGATTTGCTCTGATACTCCAACATAAATTTGGCAAATTCAGATAGGTCCTTTTGATTGTGAAACAATATGAATATTGTATGTACAATAAAATTGGAAGCATGTTGTTCAAAAGAAAGCATTTTGAAGAAGTGCAAGTCTGAAGTTAGTCAAAAGAATGATGATTTGCTCTGATACTCCAACATAAATTTGGCAAATTCAGATAGGTCCTTTTGATTGTGAAACAATATGAATATTGTATGTACAATAAAATTGGAAGCAAGTTGTTCAAAAGAAAGCATTTTGAAGAAGTGCAAGTCTGAAGTTAGTCAAAAGAATGATGATTTGCTTTGATACTCCAACATAAATTTGGCAAATTCAGATAGGTCCTTTTGATTGTGAAACAATATGAATATTGTATGTACAATAAAATTGGAAGCAAGTTGTTCAGAAGAAAGCATTTTGAAGAAGTGCAAGTCTGAAGTTAGTCAAAAGAATGATGATTTGCTCTGATATTCCAACATAAATTTGGTAAATTCAGATAGATCCTTTTAGTTATGAAACAATATGAATATTGTATGTACAATAAAATTGGAAGCATGTTGTTCAAAAGAAAGCATTTTGAAGAAGTGCAAGTCTGAAGTTAGTCAAAAGAATGATGATTTGCTCTGATATTCCAACATAAATTTGGTAAATTCAGATAGATCCTTTTAGTTATGAAACAATATGAATATTGTATGTACAATAAAATTGGAAGCAAGTTGTTCAGAAGAAAGCACTTTGAAGAAGTGCAAGTCTGAAGTTATTTGGTCATTCTCATAGTCCCGATACAATAATAAATATTATATAATCAGAAATATTCCAAATTTACAAATAAGATCATATAGTAATGAAATAATATCAAACTTCTTATCTTCGCGTTATTTCAGATGCCATCATCTGAGCGACGTTACATAATTGAATGAACAGAAGCGAAAAAGTCTCATGTGCTTGATAAATTGACATGTTATTCGTCTGATACCGCGATGAAGATTGACTTTAAGGTAGTCGTTGAGAAAAAATGCACAGTCATAAGAAGTGGGTGTAAAAATCAAAGTGACAAACAACGATCCTCTAATCGTTTTGCGTTCTTCACAACCCCCATATTAAATGTGAATGACCCAACTGTAGTATACTTTTATCTCACCCTTTCAACCCCTTGTATCACTCTGTCTTCTTTTCATTACTTTTCATTACATTTTAAGCTTCTACAGCAAAACTTGAAAAAATACTAATTAGCACCAAATGAAATAACTTTTGATTCTATTCACATAAACATAAAATTCTATTACATAAATGAAAAATCATAAATAATGGGAGGTTGAAGAAGCTCCTATATTATATGAACTTCAATCTGAATAGAAGAATTCCATTTATTGATGCAACCTGATTCAACCAACTGTTTATTGAACCCAATTATTTAAACTGTTTTTAAATTGTTTTAAAATCACTGTTAACGAAGACAATCGCTAAATCCTTATATTACAAATTGTATATCCTTCAATGAGCCCAAATAAATGAAGTTCTGCGTATAAACTGTTTATCCTCCGACGAGCTGGTAGAAACAAAATTCTACAGTACAATTTCTTCGTCCACTTTACACCCCATTTATTTCTCGCCTTATCGTAAGCCTCTATCGTAGTTCTATGCTTTTCTTCTAAAGAGTTGTAACCGAGACTCGATATCAGAAGTGACCATCGTGGCTCGTCACTAGCATCGGTTCAGGTCGCGACGAAGGTGACACATGAGAAGAGATTGGTGCATCGATTCGTTGGTCGTATCACAAGCGACGTCAATCCTCGCGTGGCATGCTAGAAGCGTTCCTTGGTGGTCCGTACGAGCACGATAGAGGAAGCATGGCAGCGAGTTCAGTTTAGAATCTGTGCAGACACATTCCATTCCGAAACTGACCGACGGTCTCGAGAAGCCCCTCCTAACAGCAACGTCCGGTCGCCGAGCTTCGAACATCCAAAGGGGGAGAGATTGCAGTCTCCGACAGGCCGTCGGACACGCATACCAGACTTTACTGGCACTGAACGTGAAAGCGAGGACCGTGTTATGCGCGAAAATGATACGCCTGCGGATAAAAATGACGACGCTCCGCGAGGATGCATTTGGAGCTTGCGATTCTTTTCTCAGGATCGAACATATCGTATCATATGTGTATCTCAAAAGTGTCACAAATCAAAATAATTCAGACCTTTGTTGGAAGAACTTGAAGATCACCAGAGGAGGATTTCAAGGACCAGGGATGGCACATTACTGAAATAATATTTGACTATTGTTTGTTGCAGTTTATGCTGCTGTCGTCAACTAAATGTTTGGTATTAAATGATATTTTTGTAAACTTCTAATGACAGCTGGAGAATTTGTTCCAGTTGTGTCACTTTTGAAATATATACATCTGCAACATGTTGTTGAGGCAAAAGGAGGAATTCTAACTAACTAGACTAACTTTCTGTGCATTTGTGGGTAATTTAAAGGTACAGAAATGTGCAAGAAGATATCAGGAACTGGAAGTGGAGTACTTGCTGTAATTTGTAAACCATAAAACAAATCTCTAAACTTTTTTAATCTTCCAATTTGTTATAACGATATAAAATTACATAAATATTTGCAGTACAGTTATGTTCTTTTCTCAGGATCGAACATATCTGAAAAGTGTCACAAATCAAAATAATTCAGACCTTTGTTGGAAGAACTTGAAGATNCACCAGAGGAGGATTTCAAGGACCAGGGATGGCACATTACTGAAATAATATTTGACTATTGTTTGTTGCAGTTTATGCTGCTGTCGTCAACTAAATGTTTGGTATTAAATGATATTTTTGTAAACTTCTAATGGCAGCTGGAGAATTTGTTCCAGTTGTGTCACTTTTGAAATATATACATCTGCAACATGTTGTTGAGGCAAAAGGAGGAATTCTAACTAACTAGACTAACTTTCTGTGCATTTGTGGGTAATTTAAAGGTACAGAAATGTGCAAGAAGATATCAGGAACTGGAAGTAGAGTACTTGCTGTAATTTGCAAACCATAAAAGAAATCTCAATTTAAACTTATTTAAACTTTATAACAATATAAAATTACACAAATATTCACAATCTGGTTATAACACAGTATGTCATAGATGATATATTGATACTGGTAGTTGATAGAACTAACTTTCTGTGCATTTGTGGGTAATTTAAAGGTACAGAATTGTGCAAAAAGATATTAGAAACTGGAAGTAGAGTACTTGCTGTAATTTCTAAACCATAAAACAAATCTCAATTTAAACTTCTTTAAACTTTATAACAATATAAAATTACACGAATATTCACAATCTGGTTATAACACAGAATGTCATAGATGATATGCTGATACTGGTAATTGATAAAACTAGCTTTCTCTTCTTGCAAGAAAATGATGAATATGACTGGTAAGATCGTTCGCCGCGTGAATTAAAATTATATTGCATTGTTCTACGTAAGTTTTGGTAAACAATTTCTATACAAAACTACATAGAAGAATATTCTAAGCATTTTTGAAAATCGTAAAATCAAGATTAAAAGGAGCAGCATATTTTAGCGTCAAGATAAAATATATGAAACAAGGGAAGAATGGAATCAAAATAAAATTTTCCAAAACCATCCAAATAATTTTCAAAGCTACTTTACGAATCGCTTTTTAACTATCGGGCTTTCAACTAGCCGTAGCTCGATTCCAACGGAGCTTACGATACAATGAGGAAAAAATGTGGAAAGAAAACCTTTGTTACGGTGGAACGACGCGTTAAAAACTTGTTTCGCATACGGTGCGCCGTGCTTCTTTCATCGATGATATTTTTTGTTACCTGGAAATATGAATTATGATATTCCGGTTCGATAGTATCCGTGTAGAACGGCCTGAAAAGCGAAATAGTTGCAAGCTGGAATGAACAGCACTTTCCCCGGTCAAAACGGAATAGAAATTTGAGGCTGCAAAGGCAGCCCAATTCTCTGGCATATTACGTTGCAAAAATTCCCTTTGTAGATTCATAATCCTTCTGCGAAATGCCTGCCGCAGACGGCAACGTTCGTTACACGTACCACTCATGCCATTCCTAACGCCGCGTTTCCAATGAATAGTATTCCAAGCTTGTGTACTATGTTATCGTGTAACTCCTCGACATTTTCTATTCGATATCGATCTTCTTAAAAAACGAGACAGACGACATTCGCGCGTGCAAGAGATATAAAAAATTCCCAGTAATTTTTATGCGTTTTTATTAGAAGCTCCTTGCTGGAAAGTCTGTCTGTTTGTAACGCGACCTAGCTACAAGCAGGTAAACAAAATAGAAAAAAAAAAAAAGGTAAGGAAATGATCGAGATCGTATAACACGCGTCTATGCTTGAAACCTATTTCTAACAATAAGATATACCTTGCATCGATTTGTCTGTTTTTCTAATACGTGTTTAGAGTCGTCCTTAAGGTTCGCTATTTCTCAAGTTGACATGTGATACGAGATGAAGAATAGCGGCACTAAGCGTAACCGAATAGGTGGTAAATGGGTAGGCTTCTAAAATCTCGCACAGGTGATCGGAAGGTGGAACGATAAATTGCAGCCCATCAGTCTTCCGACTGGTCGGTAACGCGTCACCTTGCGGCCTCGGCGTATTAGTTTCACAGGTAAATCCTGCAACATCGCTTCCGAACTCTCGTCATGCGCTCCGTGGCGTGTGGTAAACGCATGGCGATTATGTTTTTATCGTCAGGCGTTTAATAGTGAGCTAATAACGGCAAAAAAGCGAATACGTGCAATGAATCGGATTGTCAGAAAACACGGTGAAACTGAGAACACGCCGATGTAAGACAAAGAAACTGTTTGATGTCGTATTTAAAGCTGAATAATACAATGAAATATGTAGCATAATAAATATCAGAGCGGCTTAAATGACAATGGAACATAGACGAATACTACGTTTTTTAAGTAGCAAAACCTAGGATTATAGGAGTCATCGCGTTCCGTCGGACAAAGATCGTTAGTCTTCCTTGCTATTTTCTAACGTGTAATTTCCAAACTATCAATTAAAATTCAATCGGAGCCTGTAACTTTGATTGCAAAGTAACTGGAAATAGCGTATTTCGCGGTGAGACCTGTCTAAATTAAGCTACCATGCTACAATTGCTCGATCTTCGTCGCCACTGGGATGTGGGAATAAAAAGGGGCGTTGAAAGTTCCAACTCACCGACACCAGCAACGTGAATCTTCTTCATCCACGGATAAATCACACGGTCCCCGTTCTCCTCCTCCTCTTCCTCGTCCTCCAGCATGCCCGGCGACCCGTCCATCATTTGATCATCTTCCATGTCATCCTGATCGGATCCCTCGTCCACGTGATGCTGTTGCTGCGACTGCTGTTGGTTCTGTTGTTGCTGTTGCGTCGGTTGTTGCTGCTGCGAGCTTTGTATATGTTGAGACTGTTGACCGGTAGCCGGCTGTTGCTGAAGATCCGGCGAGTTGTCACGGTGCAGCTGACTAGAACTCGCAGGACTGCACGCGTTACTCTCGTGCGGTGTCTGCTGTTGACTCGGCTGTTGATGATGTTGAAGACTATCCGGCGGCTGCACATGATTCTGCATGATACCCGGTGATAGTGAAGTGGAGCCGAGAACGGTCGATGCGGACACAGGTGGTTGCTGCTGTTGTGGCTGTTGCTGGTTCTGCATCGACGAGGGGCACGTGAGCGGCGGTTGTTGAGCCTCCGGCGGCATCGCCAAAGCGCCCACCGCGTGATGATGAGGATGCAGGCTCGCGTGATGAACGGCGTGCACTTGATGATGAGGATGATGCGGCCCATAGTAGCTACCATAGCCGGCATAGCCGCCGTTTAGCTGCACCGCGGACGACGCTCCATAAGGAGTGGACGCCGCTTGATGATGATGTTGATGATAACCGTACTGTAGCTGATGAGACTGCGGATGATTCAAGTGATGAGCACCCCCGCTGGCGGGAAAGAAATCCGCTCCAGTGGACGGGATGTAGTTGCTCTGACTGTATTCCTCGCTAGGAGGAAACTTTGGATCCACCATCACGGAAGTTGCGGCCAAATGATGGCTGCTAGCTGCCTGCTGGTGTTGGTGATGATGATATCCACCGCCGGTGGATGGATTCATCAGAAATGAACTCATGTTTGCGTGGATTTCTCGTCTCGCGAAGCCCGATTCCACGATTCGAGTCTCGTTACACGCCAAACGAAGATCGACGGTAGTCACGGTACCTTTCCAGTTCGTCCGACCCTCCGTCGACGTTCCAGATTTAATTCATAGAATCGCACGGTTCCATGTTGATGATATTCATTGTTGGAAGCGTATACACCGCACTGCACTGTGGCCCGTGGCCGACATCCCCTGCCGCCGCGAGCAGGGTGACTTTTTCCACCGGAGGGGAAAGGGTACCGCGTCTAGACGCAGAAGACGGAAAAGGGAGAAAGACAGAGGGAGAGAAAACGAGCGAAAAGAGCAAGACCACGGAGAGTAGCAGACTCCCGGTGGACAGCTGCTTATCCTCTCCTCTCCTTCCGCCACTTTTGCGATCTTCCACGAAGCTCCGCGGCCTCGTTCGCTCCTTCCCGCCCACCGAAGCCCAATTACCATACCACGTGACCGCGACTCCGACCAATCAGAGCTGCTCCAAGCTTGCGACCATGATGGATAGCGCGGCACGCATGCAACACGTGAGTGGCGCCACGAGAACCACTGCGGCAGGTGCACCAACTTCTTTCTTCGTGCCTCCTTCGCGAGCAACGGTCACCAGAGCTCTTCTACGCACTCGTTCTCTATGACATTAGAATTCTTTATAATCTTTTTCCTAGTCATACACACTTTACACTATTTTATCGACGATAATCTTTCTAACTTTCGATCAATGTGCCCGATGCAATGGAAAAGTCCTAGCGATCGCTCGTTAAATCTTCAATTTCGCTGAAATATCCGACCACCATATGACACCTTCTCAAACTCCAATCGATCCCATTCACTTCACACTGATTTTTTCAAGCGATTCGATCCGAGGAACATAGGCACCATCGACCGCCGGCTGTCAGAGAGCCATGAAAGTGAGCTCGTCCTGCCTCGGCAGAAACTCGTCTGGCAACTCCGGCAACTCTGTTCCCAACTCCCTCCAGGTCCGACGAGACCGGCTGGCTTCGAGCCGTTGCGGAGAGCCGGCACACCCCCTCTCCTCGTCGTTCCTCTTACTCTGCTGCCAGCTAACCCCACTCCTCGGAAGCACGAGACCAACCCCTGCCACGGAAAGCGTGGATCCTGTGCCCTTATGGGGCCATACTCCAGGGTACCTAGAACGGTATAGTCACTCCTACGGATCTCCTTAACCCGCCTCCATCCTTCTGAAATCCATCTTACGCCAGCATGGTCAATGCTCGACGAAAACCACGCCGATGCTGTCTAACGTTATTGAGATCGTGACATCGGGGGTTAAATGATATCACGATGCTAATTGGCAGATGTCGCCGGGGTGACGCGGCTTTTATCGTATTTTCAGGTTCCTCTTAGTAATAGACGAGTTAGATCGCTCGAGCAAAGCTGTGTATTCATTAAATGTGCAGATATTTACAGAACGCATATAATTAAAATATACGATATATCTAAGGTAAAATAATTGTTATGTTTAAGTAGCAAAACGAATCTCTATTTAGAAACCATTATCGTATTTTTTGAGAAACTTTAAGTTGGTATGATCGCTAGTTCCTACAAGCTAAGTTGGTACGACTTTTAACGACGCTCTTTTGTCTTAGGAGTCGACCACGTGTTAATTATCTAAGTGTATCCGATATGTTCAGATGACTGTACATGGTTGTGAAATATAGAAAGTAAAACTTGAATCTGCGTGAATCCTTCAAAAAACTCTCTAACCTATTTAATAACGGTATTTCCGTTCATGAAAGCATAAATTTATAGAGAAATCCGCAGTGTAATTACGAATGAATAGAGTGACGCGCGAAGATACGGTAGAATAGGCCGTTTAACAATATACAGCGAGTAAGTAAACAATGTCATACGAGTCTGACTTGCACGCGAAATACCAAGCTCTTATTTATATCTCGAATTAACGTTACTAATGCAAATATTCTTTTTGTTGGTCCATTAGGCTGATAATATTCTTTGTTAAAACGAGCTTATCTTTGGTGCAACTATTCACGGTCGATCGTCTATCGGTCAATGTGATTATCAGAACGTCTCGTCGGCCGCTGTGCACACGGAATCGCGCGTTACGTAAGACGTTTCGACGCGGACCAAATTGAAAGTAATGGCTGCGGCGTTCTTTCACCGCGTGTTTATATTAGTGCTCTACAAGTGTCTCACTGCACTCGGTCAAGTACGTCTACCCGCGATCAGCTGCGTGGAGCAAAGCATATAAAGCGCCGAGTCATTACACAAAGAGCACACTCACTCTGTTTTGCCGTGCTACGACAATGTACGATGGCGAGGCTTCTCTCGACCAGCCGTTTTACCGTTTAGCATTTTACTTTTGCCCGGTCGAGACTGAGCGATGCTGAATATAGAAACTACTTTTCCTCGAATTGACACACGCCCCGACAGCGGAATGTTCAGCGAAAGTAATTTCATAAGAGAAGGTATATTTAATAAAATAAAATAGAGTAAATGTTAAAGTAAATTTTAGAAAGGTTGGAAAAATAGTAGTGAAATTTCAGAAATCAGTCAGCCATTTCAAGCGACACAACTGTCCCACAAGAAGCTATGAAAAATACTCGAGGAATAAGAAGAATATCGTGTGCCATTAAAGGGGTGATAATAAAGAAGAATAGAATAGAAGAATAGCGGAACACGAAGGGGTGGCAATTGAACGAGCCCTGAGAGCGCGTCACCTGTTTTTCCCCCAGTTTTGCGCTTCCTCGAGTCGAGGCTTTTTCGTTAAGCAGGATACGACGCCACAGTTATTTTTCTATTTTTCTTACGGCCACTTGCTGCCTCTCTAGGACGAAAGGAACGCCGCGTCGAGTGGAATCTGCGAAGGGGGTTGAAGGAGCTTGCGGATGACGTAAAACGAGAGCAAAGAGGGTTGTGCGGACGTTGTCTTCTCGTTTTGCGGATCGAACTCTGTCTCCACCAACCTACGTTCTCCCCTAAGCTTCCGTCTTCCTCGTTCAACCCCTGTCCACCCCCGCGACACCGTCTTCTGGCAACATTTCTTCTTTATCCAACATTCAGCCGCGCACGTCTTGCCGGTTCTCTGCTCGAGCCCTCGTCGCTCCTCTTCTCTGCTCTTCCGGCGAAACACAATCAATCACATTTGCCGGTGAGCCGGCATGACACCCCCCTTTTACACCCACAGCCACCCCTGCACACGTAGTTCGTCAACGACGATTCCCTCTCGTTTTCCCTCGCCATCTCCCTTCTACGAGATCGTCGCGATCTCCCAAATGACGATTATCGTGAGATCACCCATGAGAGCTCACCGACATGCGCCACGTGTGCCGCCAGGACTTCGAGTGCAACCGACCAATTAGACACGAAACTTTCTGTGACCCTGTTGTTTCACACTCTATGCGGATACGTTAGGATTTTGTAGGATTTCTTGTTATTCAACTTCTTGGATGGTTAAAATAACGTAATTTAATACTGGAGTTCTTGTAGGAATTCTTTTCTTATTTATATCGAAGCTTCCAATATGCTACTTTGTAAGTATAATATTCTTTAATTAGTAGAAAGTTGTATATACAATTAGCATCTTTTCTCTAGCGAAGAAAGTGGTGTATCAAGAGAATTTAGATTTCCTTTCGTCTTTATAGTTTTATTCTGTCAATCCATTCGAAACTGATGTCACACCAGGTATGTACCTTTCTTTGTATATAATTTAGGACACGTGAAGATATATATTGGCAGGTTTTTCATGAAGATATGAAATAATAAACTGTTAATAATAAACTATTGCGTGATAAGATCTTATACAAACACTGTAAGAAGGTTAATTGAACGTTAATTGAATTGATTAATTAACCTGAACAGTACATGATTGCTATAAAAATATCTTCTCTACCGAGAAGAATATCAACTACATGAATTATAAGGAGACTGACTTATAGTTTTATTCTGTCAATCCATTCGAAACTGATGTCACACCAGGTATGTACCATTCTTTGTATATAATTTAGGACACGTGAAGATATATATTGGCAGGTTTTTCAAGAAGATATGAAATAATAAACTGTTAATAATAAACTATTGCGTGATAAGATCTTATACAAACACTGTAAGAAGGTTAATTGAACGTTAATTGAATTGATTAATTAATCTGAACAGTACATGATTGCTATAAAAATATCTTCTCTACCGAGAAGAATATCAACTACATGAATTATAGGGAAACTGACTTATAGTTTTATTCTGTCAATCCATTCGAAACTGATGTCACACCAGGTATGTACCTTTCTTTGTATATAATTTAGGACACGTGANAGATATATATTGGCAGGTTTTTCAAGAAGATATGAAATAATAAACTGTTAATAATAAACTATTGCGTGATAAGATCTTATACAAACACTGTAAGAAGGTTAATTGAACGTTAATTGAATTGATTAATTAACCTGAACAGTACATGATTGCTATAAAAATATCTTCTCTACCGAGAAGAATATCAACTACATGAATTATAGGGAAACTGGCATACAAATGATGACAACATTTTTGTGTCTCTTTTACAGCGACATGAAAAAAAGAATTTCTTCGCTTGTCGGGAACGTTTTCCAGTGAAAACTCGTTTGGCTGGAATTCCCCGGCTAAGTTTGCAACCGGAGGCGTCGCGCGCTATGAACCATCGAGTTCCGTCGTGATAATGATAAATGAGAACGCAGTAGTTTACGATTTAATATCAATCCACCCGGCCGGCTGCTTATTATCGGCCATTAGGAAAGTTTTAATAACGCAATACGCCGTTGCCCGACCTGGGGGTGGAACCGTCGCGATTTATCACTTTCATCGCTTTATTACTGGCCTGTTACGCTTTACTTGTTGATCGTTCGCGACAACATCACGAATCACCAGGAAATTTGGATATTTTTTTCCCTATTTTTCGCGTTCCCTGTTTACTAAATTATGTCACCCAGTATATCGATCCTTCAGGATCACGATAAATAGTCATCGAGTATCAAACGAGTACGAAAACAGGGTGAAATAGGACACAGAGCAAAGAAGAGGATTTTCTTTGTTCAATTCAATGACAATTAACAATAAAGAAATTGAAGAAATTATTATTGTTATTATTATTATTATTATTGCTATTATTGTTATTATTAGCATGTAACGTTCAAGAAATTGCAGACTGGTTTGAATGCGTACAAGTAATGGAATTGCCATGGACATAGATCTTTAAGGGAATAAGTTTTTATCAAAAACGTTTGCGGTCGCTGTATCGACAATCAGTAGCTGTTCATCTACATCTCTTTATACATTCAGTGACATGATAATTTACAACTTCTGAGAATTTACAATGCAACGGTGCCTCATTTATAATCGCGTATAATTACACGCAAGAATCATTCTTGAAACGAACAAGAAAACGTATAACCACAGCTTTATGAATCTTACAAACCCTGTTCCACGCTTTATCATTTCGACTTCTAACCCTTCTTATGTTTCCAAGCATTGTACTATTTGCATATTTAGCTGTTGTTGGAACGTCAGGATTATCAAAAACTGTCAAAACATCCTCATGAAGCTGTATCCTTAGTGCAAATAACCAAAATGTTCGTACAATGTTTATAGCCCTAAGAACTCTTTTCACATCAAACAAAGTATCTTTTTGATAATTTGGGTGTTTTCAAAATGATTTGCAATTCCATCGCAAAGTAATTTCACGGTGAAATCGAATATCGTACACACGTGTTACTCTCGACTCTTATTATTTTTCCTCTTTTCACAATAAACAAAATCTTAGACGTGAACGTGAAGATACTCGAGGGATGAAAACGTAGAGCAATTTTAAAATATTCCTATTGAGACATTTTGTGTGCCAGACTAGATCAGCCGCGTAGTAGTGACGCATGTACGTGAATATGAGTGTATGGAAGTATGTGTGTGCGCAGCGTCTCGAAAAACAGACGAATGCAACTGTTCCATTGGTAGCGCGGTAAAGAAGATGGTGAGACAAAGGGAGCGCTGAGACGCGCGCAAATGTGTATCCACGAAGATCCTGGGAATCGTTTACTAAATAAATCTAAAACTATTTTAATATGAATCCTGAGTGTAACCTTAGTATTCCTTTGCTTGTATTTCGACGATTAAGACGCACAATTCTCAACGATTGAAAAAAAAGAAAGCCAATAAATTTCTAATAGTAACGGGTGGCCACCTGCGTTCTAATAAGGAAGAAAGTAGATTCAAAATACATTTCACGCGCTCCACGATATTAAAGTCTTCAGGGACCGATCGATCTGCAGGTTACAGAATATTCCAAATATTTACGCGTCCGAGCAACGAAATTCGACATGGTTCGTACGAGAATACACGCGTGTCCGGATCCCTAAATCTACGAAATATCCCGGCTATTTTCGCATATATCCCACGTGAAGGTGTTGGCAGCAGATCCATCCAAAGCGAAAAGCACGAGTCTCCGGAGATTCTATTTCGCTGCTGAGTCACGATCCCGCGTTTGTCGACGTGAAAAGGGGGACTGTGTCCTCTTGGGGACGCCCTTACACACCTCCAAAGGCTTAGGTATTGGGGTTGATCTTCGTATGGGTCGCTGTCACTCTTTGATCCTCCGTGCTGCTTCTGAAAGGTAGAGCAACTTGGGTGAAACAGGAAGACACAACATAAGTTGTTTTATACATAACTATGTATACCTTTTGTTAGATCAAGTGTTTTGGTCATATGATGTAACAAAAATGCATGAAATACAGAACATTAAAAATCATCTTCTGTCTACTGAATGACCTGTATCCTACCACCAGAAGACAGCTCGGTCGAACATTTTGTATTTTTAGAGCATCAGAAGATTTCGTTCACATCTTGCAATTTCATCGCCCTCGTTGATCAATAGCAAACCCTCTTCAAGTAAATCTAAAACTTTCACTTGCCTGTCCAGCTAATTACAGATACATAAAACAACATCACAATTCCTGAAGTCCTTTTCAGAAGCTAGACAGTCGATGCTGGAAATGAACCAGCAAGCAAGTGATCCTCTGATGCGCGAGTACACTTGAATCAACGAAAAAGAGAAGCATTTTCACTTCCACCTGCCTAAAAAGCGCTGATTGAGCATCCTTCATTGAGTGACAGGCGGCGAGCGCGAAGCTGTAGTCTGAAATCAACGCGACTCGCTGAAAGGCGCAATCAGCCGCAGTTGGAAAGGCGTGCTGGCCGCGACGCGACAAGAGAAACACGTGTTTTTATCAGACTACGCGCAGGAAGAAAAGACGACAACGAACCAGGCTCGCGATCGTGTCGAGTGAAAGTTTCAGTTAAGTTACACTTTAACGAAAGGCCGTTCGGTAGTTCCACTTTACGTGCGATATCCAGATGAAAAACGAAAGGAAAAGGCGATAATTATCGGTGCACGGGGATGGTAACGATGTTAACGCGACCCGTGACCCGCGACCCGCGACCAATTACCACCTGACATCGCTGCTTGAAAGCAATTTGCGTGCGGCGAGCAGGCTCTTCCGGCGACTCGCTCAAAGGAGCCCGGACCAGGCGAGAAAAAGCCACGTTTATAGCGGCTTACGTCGACAGTCGGCCTCCTCGGACGAGGAAGAATGGCCGAGTGAGTCGTAAAAGTGATTCATCACCTTTCGCGGCTACGGCTCGCGGAGTCGTTAGCGACGATCCTCCTCCTCTCTCGGCCGTCGTGACATCCTTCCTCCGGCAAGCCCAGAAGCTCGCCAGCTGAATTTCTCCGACGTGTTACACGTCGTGGTGGAAAGGCCCGCGTGGCGGATAGATGAGCATGAAAAGTGTTCCATAGATGAAGACCAAGGTGAGTAGTGTTTAAGGGATGCTGCGGGCAAACATGCTACGAGAATGCTGATTCCCATTTTAAGTAGTGGAAATTGCTATTAGGATTTGTGTCCGGATGATACTCGTCGCAAGGCTAACTCTTTTACAATGTCAATTATAATACATCGAGTTTCACATCTTAGATGATAACCAGTTATTAATATTCATTTCTTATAAAAAGTAAAATCATGTGTTTTCCTATCTGGCAGCAAAAATACTGAATGCTACATTCTGAATTCTGTTAAAGGATTAAAGAACGCTGTTTCTGATAATTTAAATCTCATAGGTCTTCATTCTGATAATCTAATAGACAATGTTTAGTAAGATAAAATAAAACAGAACATCGGATATGCTTTATCTACAAAGATGTTCCTTTCAAAATTCATTAATTCTTGCAATTAAAAATGTGTAAAAATTATATCTTCATTTCTCTTCCGATCGAAGTAAATTTAAATATGATAAAGTCTTCTTCCAACGAGTTTCCAATTAGCAGCTTTCCCACAGTCGGAGAAATGCTCGGAGCCACGTTGAGACGACACCAGGCAAACCCTTTGCGAAGGGAGAGTTTCTGTGAACGTCCCTCGGACACTGATTACCGCTCGAAGCAACGGAAAGAAGGAGGTAACTAGGTTAAGGTCGACCAACATCCGTGACCTCGACAATTACCATTCGACACCCTTCGTCACTGAAAGACAGTTTGCATACAAGGAAAACGCTGGCGCATTGTTGGTAAAGGACCCTCGGACGCAAGCCAGAAATGTTTTCGAGGCTAATTGCTTTCGGTCGACCCATCTATACCTTCTTCGACTTGCTTCTTCAAGGACCTTCGATATCTTCATGCCACGTCTTATGCCTGCGACACAAAAGTGGAATAAATTGTTTGCTGTTCAGACACGTAACGAGAAAAGAAATAGAGAAGAGGATTTATAAACTCGGAATAAAGATAGGATGTGGACTAAAAATAACGTAAAAGATGATGTTTGGAAAAAGATGACGAATGGCGTTTTACTTTGTGGAATTAGTCCATGATAGAAGGAGGAAACGAGGTAAAGAGGTTAGCGCTGCGTTCGCTGACGTCTCGAGTGCCTCCACTGTACTTATGTTTTTATACGGCCACTCGAGAAAGCCTTAATTATTCTGTCTAGAAACCGTATATTGTTACACTTAATTCGCTGAAATTATATACGTCTGTGTAGAAATTAGTACGTATAATTTCCACTATATTTTCTATTATTTTCATACTTTTTTCTACGAGACCTAATTTCTACCAAGACGTATCAACGACATATAAAAATCGTAGACTGGCAACTTCATAAGTGAATCATTTTCGTGGCGAGGTGATTTTGGAAAATCGTTGCTGCTCCAGGTGGTAAGTGCAAAGGGATGTCCTGGAGGCATGCAGGTCCGGCGAGAGCGGGACAGAGAGAAAAGAGGAAGAAAAGAGCTGACGGGAACGCGAGCTGGCAAGATTAATGGATTCGTATTGTCGGCATTTTTTCAAGCGTTTTAGGACTACTTTTGAGTGCAGGAGAGCGTCTCATTTTTCAAAAAGTCCGTGCCGTCTGTGGGCCCGATAGAAAAATCGCAATCGATTCGGTGCGCGTTAATGGTTCCGAATTAAACGTGTTCCTAGTCTCTTCGCGTTGCCAGCCACGAACTATCGCCAAGCAGTCTGTCATAAGCTGCGTTACGCAAGAATGAGCATCGATAGTCGTCCTGTAAATACCTCGTCCAGACACACTGAGGTGGTTCGTTTCTCATGACGCAACACACACTGTGGCATTTTAACGCTTGATAGAGTTCTTGCACTTAACGTGTACAGAGGATGCAGGAGCACTGGAAACGAAGCTTTTTGCATCTGGTTTGAAGTTTGGAAACTAGTACTTAGGTTAAGCTCAGCGGGTATAGAAGTGGGCTTTTGTTCGGTTGAGAATGATAGAATTAGTAAGAAATTAATAAATTTATGGATCTTCTATAACTGTGTGATCTCAGGCTAAGGTATATCACTTGAGTCAGCTAAGCTTCAACAACTCAGAATTCAATCATGAACTTTGCACAAAATAATCAAAATCGTTGTACATTAAGAGACACTCAGTATATAAAGAATAAGAAAATATTGCATATGAAAAATGAATCAGATAACCTTCTCTTACTTTATGCTACGTATTACACAATAAACACTTTAACAGTTACTTTTGCTCATGATAAATGTAAAAACAGTATTCAAGCATTTGGTAAAATTTGAAGAAACAGTGAAGAATGATAGAATACGTTCAGTAAGAAATTAATAAACGTATGCAGCCTCTATAACTGTGTGATACCAGGCTAAGGTATATCACTTGAGTCAGCTAAGCTTCAACAACACAGAATTCAATCATGAACTTTGCACAAAATAATCAAAATCGTTGTACATTAAGAGACACTCAGTATATAAAGAATAAGAATAAGATAACCTGTTGTTATGTCTTTATTCAGAGGTAGAATCACAATAGCTATTATTATATTCTATGGATAAATCTATCATACCGTTCTGAGCCAGAAAAACCTTTACTGCACGTTCTTACACTAGAGATAAAAACAAAAGAACATCTTACACCTATCGATTAAATCTATCGATTGTATCTAGAACTATCGTCTAGTTACTTTTTCTTGTAACTAACGCATCTGCATATGGATAGTGAGCACGAACTCCCGTTGTCATTTTCAACATAACCTTCTCTTACTTAAAAATGTTTATTATAAAATAAACGTTTATTTTAAAATATATTAATTTATTATAAAATAAAGCAGCTACTTTTGCTCGCAGTAAATGTGAAAACAGTATTCAAGAATTTGATAGAATTTGAAGAAATCAAAGAAGTCAAAGAAGACATTCCAACAACTTTTACGAGGTCCCAGAGACAATGGATTCTCTGTTTACCTGGCAAGGACCTGAAGCTTGACCAATTTGCGGTATTTATTGTTAATTTGAAGATTTACAGTAATCAGAAGCCGCACCTGAATAGGACGTCAAGCATGAACAACATGGAAAAAGGTTGGAAACATGACGAAGGCGACACAAGACGAAATTGACGCCTTGGGACCTCCGATCCTCTTCCGACCGAAGATAGAAGTTGTAGCAGCTGATGAGCCGTAACCGATGAAGCACAATAACCCTCCGTAAGCAGTACCGCTATCTTTCATTCCGTCTTTCGTGGTCACGGTAGGTGCGTGATCTTTATCTACCACAGAGACCACTCTCGTGCAACGGAAGTCTACGCCACGCGAATATAATTCAAGTTGGATATCGCAGCTGCACGATCCGATGAAATTTTTGATTTCTTTTTTTTTTTCTTTCCGACGTATTACCGTTGATAATTTTTGGAATACAATTTATACAATTTTTCTATAGTATTCGTCTACCTCCATTCCACATTTGACTCTTTCAACGCATTAGATATGATGTCCCATGCAATTTTTATTCTAATCTAACCTAAGCATTACAATGGGGCAAGTTTAGTAATATTTTTCGTTCATTAGAATTCGTTATATTTTTAAGTCATGAAAACGTACGAAATTAAAGTTGAGATTCCAAAAATTTTGTCTTACACTGCTATTATTGTTAGCCCATCGTATATTAGGTTATCCGGAAAGTGTTTTTTACAATACAAACGTGGAACCAAGTCTGTGAAATGTTTATCTCAACAGAACAAGATCGATCGTACGTAATTCGACAAAATAATATAAAAACGTCGTGCGTCTATTATTTCCTCACAAAACGAAGGGAACTTTTCGAACAAGCAATATACAGGGTGGTTTGTAACTGGTGATTCGAAGTCGAAAATATAGAATAAAAATTTTTCGTTTTTTTTCAGCAATTTTTGTAATAATAAACTTTATGATTACTTCATATTATTTCATTACGTATTCCTAATTTTCCGTTGCGGCAAAAGCAAGCTTAAACTGCGATAATATCCACTTTATAACGAGACGCGATAAAGTGGACGCGTACCGAGCCAAAATTCAAAGTCGATTTTCTCGAAAACAAAGCCTCGAACGAAAAATTTTTATTCTATATTTTCGACTGCTTTTTTCGCGTAGAATCACCCCCTTTCCGTTTGTACCACCAATTACCAACCACCCTGTATATGCGTTGACAATGAGCGAGATAGGCGAGCGGATACGTCGCTGACGATATGCATTTTATCTTCTTAATATTATTTTTATCCACAGGAATATATTTTATCTTCTTGATGCACGGAGCTGCAAAAACAGACGCTAAGTTCGGTGGAACGTAATTTTTCTTCGAATCTTCGAACGTAAGAAAACACCGCTGGGATCCATACACCGAGAAAGCTGACAAATGAATCAAGAAGTTCGGAACTTGCTGTCTGGAGAGCAGATCGTTGCATCGTCCGGAAGACGTCGAAATTTCTTTGACCCATTTTATCCTTTCGTTTCCGAACGTCTGCAAATTTTACCACCCACGGTATGTTTGCTCATACGAATACTTTTCCCCGGTTGAAAAAATTCGATTCGCACAGTAATAAATCAAAGGTTGCAACCCTTTGGCTACGACAAAGCAAACCGAGTGCCCCGTTATGTCCCACAATCCATAGCTACTGTCATTTCTTTACGAGTATTACTCACCACTGATTATGCCACAAAAAGGTTTCGTTCCAGTTGATTACAATAGTCATTATTTAGGAGTCGTAAATTATTTAAATGTTTGACACCTCCTAGAAGAAAGTCTATTTGCTTATCTCAAGCCTTTCGCCATCATTTCTCTGCTTTCTCATCTTCCGGCTTCTTCACCTTTAAAATTTGTCTATTCTTCGAATCTCACTTGCACCAACTCTCTCCGATTGCGTTCGAAGAATCCAAGCAACGGTACGCTTGAAATGTAAAATAATTTGCAGTTAAAAGTAAAATTAGTGAACTGCGGATTTTCATACAAATTTGTATTCATAAAAACATGAATTTGCGTTGGATTCCTTTAACTATATTTATTTATAAAAACATGGTTTTATTCATTTAACTATGTTCATAGAAATATTGTTTTATTCCTTTAACTATATTAATAAAAATATAATTTCATTCCTTTAACTATATTAATAAAAACATGGTTTTATTCCTTTAACTATATTTATTTATAAAAACATGGCTTTATTCCTGTAACTATATTAAACCATGTTTATAAAAACATGGTTTTATTCCTTTAACTATATTAATAAAAACATGGTTTTATTCCTTTAACTATATTAATAAAGACATGGTTTTATTCCTTTAACTATGTTCATAAAAACATTGTTTTATTCCTTTAACTATATTAATAAATGCATGGTTTTATTCCTTTAACTATATTCATAAAAACATTGTTTTATTCCTTTAACTATATTAATAAATGCATGGTTTTATTCCTTTAACTATATTAATAAAAACATGGTCTTATTCCTTTAACTATATTAATAAATGCATGGTTTTATTCCTTTAACTATATTCATAAAAACATTGTTTTATTCCTTTAACTATATTAATAAAGACATGGTTTTATTCCTTTAACTATGTTCATAAAAACATTGTTTTATTCCTTTAACTATATTAATAAAAATATAGTTTCATTCCTTTAACTATATTAATAAAAACATGGTTTTATTCCTTTAACTATATTTATTTATAAAAACATGGCTTTATTCCTGTAACTATATTAAACCATGTTTATAAAAACATGGTTTTATTCCTTTAACTATATTAATAAAAACATGGTCTTATTCCTTTAACTATATTAATAAATGCATGGTTTTATTCCTTTAACTATATTTATAAAAACATGGTTTTATTCCTTTAACTATATTATTAAAAACATGGTCTTATTCCTTTAACTATATTGATAAATGCATGGTTTTATTCCTTTAACTATATTCATAAAAATATAGTTTTATTCCTTTAACTATATTAATAAAGATATGGTTTTATTCCTTTAACTATGTTCATAAAAACATTGTTTTATTCCTTTAACTATATTAATAAAAATATAGTTTTATTCCTTTAACTATATTAATAAAGATATGGTTTTATTCCTTTAACTATGTTTATAGAAACATTGTTTTATTCCTTTAACTATATTAATAAAAATATAGTTTTATTCCTTTAACTATATTAATAAAGATATGGTTTTATTCCTTTAACTATGTTTATAGAAACATTGTTTTATTCCTTTAACTATATTAATAAAAACATAGTTTTATTCCTTTAACTATATTCATGAATACATGGTTTTAATTCTTTAACTATATTAATAAAAACATGGTTTAAGGGATATAACCTGAATGAGAATTCCTCGAAGAATGTAAGTTTTTCGAAGGAGCAGAAATAAAAGAAATTGACGAAAAAGAAAAGATGCAAAGTTTCTGCAATTTCGAGAATGGATCGTTTCCAAGATCGACAGTGAACGAAAGCGACCACGATGATCCATCCACTCTTCCTGCGAAGCTGGACGGCACTCTTTAAAGTTTCCTTGAGAAAGTTTGATGAGTCTATCGAACGCTATTATTCCATACCCCCTTCCTAGCACCCTTCTTCCGCGTTCTTTAATCATTCAGAGCGAATCAATCACCCATCCAGAGAAGCTCAGGAACGCTCGAATCACCCTCCATCGTCCGTGAAACTTCGTCGTCCCCAGTCCTCCCTAGAACGACGTTATCAAACGAGGCCATTTCCGTGGGCCCAGCGAATACTTGGAAAGATAAGAAAAAGTAAAAAAAAAAATCGTGTTTTCCGAATGCTTTTTATTTTCTAAGAATTTATATTATTCATAAATTTGTAATTTTTATATTTATTAACTACTACTATAGATGAAATCTCCTATTATTTTTTATATGAAAATAGTTTGAAAATTCAACATGTTGCTAATGAATTTTATATTAGGAAAATTGTCTTTTCATTTGGCTTTGGAGTTAAAAATATATTTTATCGAATCTTCAAAAATATTGTTAGTCATAATTGTTCAAATATTAAAGATCTTTGGATCCAATAGATTATTTTCGTTTTCAATTACGTCATATCAAAATCTTCCAATTTAGTCATAAATTAGTATGAAAATCAAGTAAACAAGGAAAATGTGCTTATAATATTTATCTCTTCAGCTGGTACCTCGAATTCGTGGCTTTGCTATAGTCACAGGGTTGCAGGGTTCAGCCACGAAACCGCAGTCGCCCCCTCCCCTCCATGCGGCAAAATGTTTCTCTCCAGTGATCTTCATTTAACAATATCATGAAAAATGATTAATTATTAAAAATGTAGAATAACATACATTATCAATTATTTAATTTTTTTACATTAACACTTACTGCCACGCCGAAATCACATGTATTTGCTCATTCTATATATAACAGTAAGGTATATTCACATTTCTAACCTCAATTATATGATTATAAAGCAGCATTCACAATTATTTTCTAAGGTGTGTCTATAATAATTTTTGCAGATTACCCCTCAACAATATGGGTGCAAACACAGTGCACCGTTAGATGCAACATTTGTTCTCATTTTTTTTTATTGATGTTCTAATAAAAATATTTCATCGTTCAATGGGGGACTTTTTATCTCAAAGTATCTTTTATTTATCGGTTATACTCAAAATGCCTTAACTGTCAATTTTCATTCAATTTTTACAATTGTAAGAAGCTGAAGCGCCCCGGTCACCGATGACCACTATGGCGTCACAGGAGAAACCGCGGTGGGTCATATATGGCCCACGTGGCAGTCAAAGTGGGTAAAAGAGAACGTTTTCGATATAAGTCGACGTTTTCTTTTTATATTGATATTAAATCCATCCCCCTATTTAATCAGAGAACTCGTTTCAGCTAAGCCACTAAACCTTGTTGCAAATTCTATTTCGAGCCAATAACGGTACGCAAGAGGCTCGTATAAATGCGCATTTTATTAAGGGACCACGTGAATAAGGGTTTCACCGAGCCCTCATCCCTGTTGTAGGACGTATTCGATTTCGACCCCTTCGACAACTCAGCTTCGCGAACCATGTTCACGAGCTTTGTCTATCCATCTCGTTCTCTTCCTGTTTTACGAAGCTTCTCTCTCTCTGCTTCTCTGTCTTTCAGTCGATTCCGTTCGAAGAGAACCAATCAGCGATCCCTCGAAGCCCTCTTGCACCCTGCAACCCGCAGCCACGCCTGCCAATATAGGGTAGATACCCTCGTCAGATCGACCCTTATCCTTTTTACCCGCCTTCCTTCTTCTCTCTCTGCCGCCGTTGTTGCTGGACCCGATTCATTCCGCAAAATGGATCCTTCCTCTGTTCTTTCCAATGGTCTCCTTCGATGCATTGCTCGTTTACAGAATCTCTTCAGATTTCTCTTCGAGAAATTAATCGAAAAATTATCTTATATTTAATTTTATAATATTCAACTTCTTCATTTGGAAGATACACTCATTCCATAAAATGGTTTTTTCCATTGATGTTTTTTGATACATTGCTCATTTAGAGAATTCTTTGAAATTTCTTCGTGAGGAATAAGTCAATGAGTTTCTTCATTCAATTTAACAAAATTGCAGGTATCAATATGTTCTTATATTTAAAAATTGATCAACAATATAAATTTATCAATGAGATTCTTCATGCAACTTAATCAAGTTACAGTTATCAATATGTTGTTATATTTAAAAATTGATCAGTAATATAAAATTGCCAATGAATTTCTTCATGCAACTTAACAAAATTGCAGGTATCAATATGTTCTTATATTTAAAAATTGATCAATAATATAAAATTGCCAATGAGATTCTTCATGCAACTTAATGAAATTACAGTTACTAATATGTTATTGTATTTAAGAATTGATCAATAATATAAATTTGCCAATGAGTTTCTTTATTCAACTTAACAAAATTGCAATCATCCATATGTTGTAATATTTAAAAATTGATCAATAATATAAAATTGCCAATGAATTTCTTCATGCAAGTTAACAAAATTGCAATTATCCATATGTTGTAATATTTAAAAATTGATCAATAATATAAAATTGCCAATGAGTTTCTTCACTCAACTTAACAAAATTGCAATTATCCATATGTTGTAATATTTAAAAATTGATCAATAATATAAAATTGCCAATGAGTTTCTTCACTCAACTTAACAAAATTGCAATTATTTATATGTTCTTATATTTAAAAATTGATCCATAATATAAAATTGCCAATGAGATTCTTCATGCAACTTAATGAAATTACAGTTACCAATATGTTATTGTATTTAAGAATTGATTAATAATATAAACTTGTCAATAAGATTCTTCATGCAACTTAATAAAGTTACAATTATCAATATGTTGTTATATTTAAAAATTGATCAATAATATAAATCTGCCAATGAGTTTCATCGTCCAACTTAACAAATTGCAATTATAACAACTCCAATTGCAATTATCCATATGTTGTAATATTTAAAAATTGATCAATGATATAAAATTGCCAATGAATTTCTTCATGCAAGTTAACAAAATTGCAATTATTTATATGTTCTTATATTTAAAAATTGATCAACAATATAAATTTATCAATGAGATTCTTCATGCAACTTAATCAAGTTACAGTTATCAATATGTTGTTATATTTAAAAATTGATCAATAATATAAAATTGCCAATGAGATTCTTCATGCAACTTAATGAAATTACAGTTACCAATATGTTATTGTATTTAAAAATTGATCAATAATATAAAATTGCCAATGAGTTTCTTCACTCAACTTAACAAAATTGCAATTATCCATATGTTGTAATATTTAAAAATTGCCAATGAATTTCTTCATGCAAGTTAACAAAATTGCAATTATCAATATGTTGTTATATCTAAAAATTGATCAATAATATAAAATTGTCTTGGTTCGCAAAATGAATCCTTCTTCTTTTTTCTATCGATCTTTTTCGATGTATTACTCGTTTACGAAATTCTGTGAAATTACTTATCGAAAAATTAATCGACAATTTTCTTGATTTAATTTGCTATTTAATAACGTAGTTATTAACATACTCTTGTATAATTAGTCGCGATTATAAATAAATTAGATTTAGTCGTGTGTGGGAAATTCGTGAATTTTTTTAATTACTTTGTTGCCATTTCGCGAATGCATCGGACACGAAGGAAACATACAATTCATCATTGATGCAACTACAGTTACGAGTTACTGAATATTCGAACATGCTCTGAGAACATACCGTTATGATTAATATCAAACACCGCCATACTGCAATGTTCCCCGACATGGAGTCTAAGCTATAATTTTCCTGATGACCTCGTGTCCTTCCACACGTACGATCCTTTTCTAAAAGTCATTGTGCGAAATTGGACTTGGAATCTAGGCCCAATACATATTACGTTCGAAGTTTAATCAACGACAGAATTGCAATTTCCTGCGAAATGGCTCAAAGCCAATTTTTAAATTAATGTTCCAAGTAAACTTGAGCCTTAGATGAAAATTAATCTGAAACCGGAGGCCACAATTTTCTCGAAGTTGTATGTAAGTAAAAGCGATACAAAGTGAAAATCATCTGATCTATAACTTGCAGTTATACTAAGACTTGCAGTCAAACTAAGAAACATATTTGTTCAAAATTGGATTTGTTGGAATGAATTGTTAAAATGGAAGCCACATTGGCAAAATTATTTCAATTGATTGAGTTTTATTATCTTGAAATTCTACCTTGATATTTGCAGAGAATAATTTTATTATATATTGTAAAATTAAGATGAATTAAAAATAGAATAAAATAAATTATAATTAATTTATTAAACTTGTTGTATATTATATGACACTACTAGTTTTTAATATTTTCCCAAGACATTCCCATATTTTTGATAATTTAACTATAGCTGACTCAACTAACAGCTAACTACTTTGTTCAAAAATTACACTTCATATCAATCTGTGCATTGTGAACTCGTTTTACAAATTGCATCAATGCTTCCCCAAGACATTTCCTCACTTTCAATCATTTTTCTTAAATCTCTAAAATATATAATATTCTCCCATTCGTTTCCTAATATATTAAACCTAACAAAATATATCTCATAGTATACAACAACTCTAATTATTCCATGTAAAGTGCAAAATCTAATTTCAAGATATTAAACCATACAATATAACAAAATATATCTCAGAATATACAACAACTCTAATTATTCCATGTAAAGTATCTCATAATATACAACAACTCTAATTATTCCATGTAAAGTATCTCATAATATACAACTCTAATTATTCCATGTAAAGTATCTCATTATACACAACAACTTTAATTATTCCATGTAAAGTGCAAAATCTAATTTCAAGATATTAAACCATACAATATAACAAAATATATCTCATAATATACAACAACTCTAATTATTCCATGTAAAGTATCTCATTATATACAACAACTCTAATTATTCCATGTAAAGTATCTCATAATATACAACAACTCTAATTATTCCATGTAAAGTATCTCATAATATACAACAACTCCAATTATTCCATGTAAAGTTAAAAATCCAATTTCAAGATATTAAACCATACAATATAACAAAGTATATCTCATAATATACAACAACTCTAATTATTCCATGTAAAGTATCTCATAATATACAACTCTAATTATTCCATGTAAAGTATCTCATAATATACAACAACTTTAATTATTCCATGTAAAGTTCAAAATCTAATTTCAAGATATTAAACTATAACTGACTCGACTAATGCCACTTTGTTCGATAATTAGACTTCACATGAATCTGTGCATTGTGAACTCATTTTACAAATTGCATCAATGTTGTCCCAAGATACTTCCCCACTTTTGATCATTTTTCTTAAATCTCTAATACATATAATATTCTCCCATTCGTTCCCTATTATATTAAACCTAACAAAATATATCTCATAATATACAACAACTCTAATTATTCCATGTAAAGTGTCTCATTATATACAACAACTTTAATTATTCCATGTAAAGTTCAAAATCCAATTTCAAGATATTAAACCATACAATATAACAAAGTATATCTCATAATATACAACAACTCTAATTATTCCATGTAAAGTGTCTCATTATATACAACAACTTTAATTATTCCATGTAAAGTTCAAAATCCAATTTCAAGATATTAAACCATACAATATAACAAAGTATATCTCAGAATATACAACAACTCTAATTATTCCATGTAAAGTATCTCATAATATACAACAACTCCAATTATTCCATGTAAAGTTCAATATCTAATTTCAAGATATAAGCTATAGCTGACTCGACTAATGCTACTTTGTTCGACAATTAGACTTCGCATGAATCTGTGCACTGTGGCACTCGTTTTACAAATTGTATCAACGTTTCACGAGGTCTGAAAGGTGAAGCTCGATGAAGATCGTTCGCAACAGTTTCAAAGATCGTACAATAGTACTGATTTTATCCCAACGTATGGACAAAAAACGTGACGATAACCTGGGACCTCATCGATATCAGGCGATCGGTCGATCCAAGTACCAGATGAAACGTACGAGTTATAATAATCCGTGATAGCAACAGTGGCGATGTCGAGGAGCGGAGGAGCGGTCGTGCTGTCACAAAGGCATGCGCCACCCACCTCGACCTGGACGCTCACATCGTTAATCAACTGCACCGGGACCCTTAACTTTCGAGGCACCGATCCACAGGTATGGCTTCGCCTCTGCTGAACCCGACTGAGTTGCGCGAACGTGCTTTCAAATAGACCAATGAGACTCTGTTGTCTCAGAAATATCGTCTCTTTTGTCAGCAAAGACCTTGGTGGTGAGTCTCGTGTTCGATCTTTTCCAAGGAGATCCTTTTGTTTCTAATTTTTAACTGGACGCCTAGAAGTCGAATAATCGTTATGTTAGTTTCTTTCGATGAATATGAATATTTTGTAACAAGAATTACATAGAAAATGGGCATATACAAAGTACTTTTTAGTGAAGTGGTTGATTATCAAATTTGTAATTATTTTGTTGATAAAGAGAAGTGTAAGAGATATTTAAATTAATTCAAGGAATATTCAGTTTCTAGAGTGTAGTTAATATTTAAAAAGTGGGACTTACAATGTAATTTATTTATAGATTTTTTTTTTTTTTTAGGAAGCTTGTTAATTATTAAATTAAATTGCTCAGATGTAAATTATATTTCTTAAAAAAGATAAATTCCGATGTTTCCCTGAATTAGACGTCGCTGAATTAGATGTCTCTTCGTTAAAAATTAATAATAATGACACTTATTACACCCAAGGTCAGGATCGTGAAAGAGATTCTGAAAATGCATTATTCATTTGTTGTTGTATCAAGTGTACACCATCTTGTATTATTTCCTACAACGTTAATAGCTTGTAAAATATCACGCTTTGCAATCTTACGTGACTCACTTTACACTTCCATTACATCTTCAGATCATAATCGTCGCATTAAACCGATATAAAACACGGCGAAACATACCTACTTGATTAAACATGAAATATTAACAGTAATTCTTATTATCTTACTATTATTACTAGCTATTACGTAACATACACTAAATGTACATCTTATTAATCTAATTCCTGTAAAGCTTCCAAAAATTCTATTAGCAATAAGAATGCCTGGAAGCATCACAAAAAGGAAAAAAGAACAATCCACACTTTCATTAGTGTTACTATTATCCATCACTATTATTCCTACCTATTACATAATATACACTACATGTACATGTTATTAATCTAATTCCTGTAAAGCTTCCAAAAAATTTTAGCAATAAGGATCTCTGGAAGCATCACAAAAAGGAAAAAGAAAACAATTTGCACTTCCATCACTACTATAGTTATCTATCACTATTACTTCTACCTATTATATAACATACACTAAATGTACATCTTATCAATCTAATTCCTGTAAAGCTTCCAAAAATTCTACTAGCAATAAGAATACCTGTAAGCATTACAAAAAGGAAAAAAGAACAATCCACACTTTCATTACTGTTACTATTACCCATCACTATTATTCCTACCTATTAAGTAACATACACTAAATGTACATCTTATCAATCTAATTCCTGTAAAGCTTCCAAAAATTCTATTAGCAATAAGAATCCCTGTAAGCATCACAAAAAGGAAAAAAGAAAACAATTTGCACTTCCATCATTATTACTATTATCCATCACTATTATTCCTACCTATTACATAATATACACTACATGTACATGTTATTAATCTAATTCCTGTAAAGCTTCCAAAAAATTTTAGCAATAAGGATCCCTGGAAGCATCACAAAAAGGAAAAAAGAACAATCCACACTTTCATTAGTGTTACTATTATCCATCACTATTATTCCTACCTATTATGTAACATACACTAAATGTACATCTTATCAATCTAATCCCTATAAAAAATTCTAAATCTATTAGCAATAAAAACATCGTAATTCCTGGAAACATCACAATAAGGAAAAAGGACAATTAACACTTCCATCATTATCCATCACTATTATTTCTACCTATCACATAACATACACTAAATGTACATCTTATTAATCTAATTCCTGTAAAGCTTCCAAAAATTCTATTAGCAATAAGAATCCCTGTAAGCATCACAAAAAGGAAAAAAGAACAATCCACACTTTTATTAGTGTTACTACTATCCATCACTATTATTTCTATCTATTACAGAGTATACACTACATGTACATGTTATTAATCTAATTCCTGTAAAGCTTCCAAAAATTCTACTAGCAATAAGGATCCCTGGAAGCATCACAGACAGGAAAAAAAAACGATTCGCACTTACATCACTATTATTCCTATCTATTATGTAACATACACTAAATCACAACACATCTTATCAATCTAATCCCCACAAAAAATTCTAAATCTATTAGGAATAAGAACGTCGTAATTCCTGCAAGCATCACAATAAGGAAAAAAGAACAATTCACACTTCTATCATTATCCATCACTATTATTTCTACCAATTACATAACATACACTAAATGTACATCTTATCAATTTAATCGTCATAAAAAATGCCAAAAATTCTACTAGCAATAAGAACGTCGCAATCCCTGAGAGCATGACAAAACGGTAAAAAGAAAATGATTCGCACTTCCATCAGCCAAGTTTGACCCATGACAAGGGAACAAGGGGACAGTGCGACATCTCGGTTGAGGAGAAAGTTCCCGAATCTATTATTGGTATCTAGAAAAGGCTTTTACGAAGGGGCATGCGATACGCGGAGAAAGAAGTTACCAGCCCTAGTTGACGATGCGCGCCGTGTCGGGGGTGAAAAGGAGGTTGGGGGGTTCCGAGAAAGAGGCGGAGGACAAGGGTTTCCTTTTCTACGGTGGCACCCCTCTATGATATTTCCGAATAGCCGGCATCTTCGTATGTGGGGGGGCAGCAGCCCTTCAAGGGTGGTAGAAGATTGGGGGATCAGCGAGAGGGGTAGAAACGAAACCACCCCACCCCTGTCTGTGCTACCCTCTTTCTTTCCCCTGCAAAGCTTCGAGGTTGGCGTTGCTGCAGGAATCCGACGTAACAGCAACGAACCACGAAGAGAAACGGAGAAAGGGTGGGGAAGAAAGAGACGGAGAGAGAAACAGGGAGAAGGAGAGCCATGCCGGCGGTGCTGCTAGTCAAACCAAAACTCGGCATGATTAATGATCGCGAGAGAGGCACAGCGCTGCTTCAAACAACAAACTTTTCCCAAGGAACGCCGAAGAATATAAGAAAAAATATATAAGAAAGAGGGAACTCTCTTTCTTCGCATCCACCCTTCAGACCAACTAATACCCTCCTAGAGCTCTTTCTCTCCCTCTATTTCGCCTCGCTTCCCCACGACCGTTCGCCTCCGCTCTGACAGCCTTTCATTTCTTTTCTTCCTTCTTTATTTCTTTCTGCCGGTGCTCCGCCACCGCTCTTTTCCTCTTCTTTCGTCTCTCTTGTTCTCCGCGGTCCGACTTCGCGCGATCAACACCTCCGTATGCTTCCTCTCGCGTCCAGTTTGCTTCTCGTTCACGCCATGCGTTCAAGATAATGCTTCATACCCTGGTCAACGTATCTCCAACTTTCTGTACTTTTTTATTCTCTACACGTCCTTGAGACGATAACAGAAAAGATGACAGGAAAGTATGTTCTTCGATGATAATTATGCCGTGTAGTTGAGAATCCTGGTGAGAAATTAGCGACGCAAATGACACGGTCTTCCTGGAACCATAGGCTCAGAGTTAGTACAGAGTTCATTTTCTATTTTCGGAATATAAATAAAGTTCTGTATCATCGGTTCAAGTGTACTTTCATTAACTTCCTATAACTTTCCTTATTATCCAGATAAATCAAATTTTACTCTATTACTTTCCATTACAAAGCAAATGAAATTAACATAACCTCAACTAACAAAGTTGCAACTGCAATTAAACGAATTCTGTTGATTAAATCCAGCCTGTTACGTGCATAAACAATCACAAGCAATGGAAAGAATAATTTCTATCGCACAAAATACCTATAACTTTCCTTATTATCNCAGATAAATCAGATTTTCCTCTATTACTTTCCATTGCAAAGCAAATGAAATTAACATAACCTCAACTAACAAAGTTGCAACTGCAATTAAACGAATTCTGTTGATTAAATCCAGCCTGTTACGTGCATAAACAATCACAAGCAATGGAAAGAATAATTTCTATCGCACAAAATACCTATAACTTTCCTTATTATCCAGACAAATCAGATTTTCCTCTATTACTTTCCATTGCAAAGCAAATGAAATTAACATAACCTCAACTAACAAAGTTGCAACTGCAGTTCTAATTAAATGAATTCTGTTGATTAAATCCAGCCTGTTACGTACATAAACAATCACAAGCAATGGAAAGAATAATTTCTATCGCACAAAATACCTATAACTTTCCTTATTATCCAGATAAATCAGATTTTCCTCTATTACTTTCCATTACAAAGCAAATGAAATTAACATAACCTCAACTAACAAAGTTGCAACTGCAATTAAACGAATTCTGTTGATTAAATCCAGCCTGTTACGTGCATAAACAATCACAAGCAATGGAAAGAACAACTTCTATCGCACAAAATGCGTGTCTGCCGCTATATAAACAGAATTCAACGATATTACAAATCTCAAATTTCAGTCTCCTCTGAGGTATTTCCTTTGTGAACGTCGACTACAATCGCCTAACCACGGAATACTGATTTCAGAACGTATATTCGCATAGTCGCAGCTGGCAGGAAAATTGGATCGTCGAAGTGGACGGCGTACTCGGTAAAACGGGCAACGGAGCGTCACCGGTGCGGCTGTTCCGTGCTTCACGGCGCGACCTGGCGTCCGCTCGAGGGTAGAACCTTCGGGACGAATTTGCTCGGTCATCGTCGGACGGCTGAACGTGGACGGCAACGTAACAGTAACTTTCTCTCTCCTCTTTGTGGCCGCGGCTCGTTCTTCCGTATTTACGTACACTCTCGACCACGTGCACGAACACCGGTCGAATAATAAACACTTATTAGCTGGCTACCATTTGCGGCCGATTCACCTGATGAGCGGCATTCTCCAATGTTATCCGACATTGTGTCGCGAATCAATTGGCGGCACGCAGCCCTTTCGCAGCGTCGAATTGAAGAAGAAGCGAAGGATAAACGGAGCCGACGCGTCGAAAGGAGGCAGCACGAATATGTGTAGATTGGAACGCCTGAAGAGTCCATCGAGTGCACAAGTTCCTCGTTTCGTTCTATTCTTCCATTTTCTAATATTCCTGCGAAGGATATGGTATTTGTAAATTTTGGAAAAATTGGAAATTTCGTACATAGATAGTTTTCACGGGCTTGGAAATACCTAGCAGCATGTTCCACGCTTTCAACATTTGGTGCCTCGCTGAAGGATCGTCAGGACGAAATGGCAGGGTATTAATCGCGTTACGTCGGTACCATTTCGAGCCGATTCACCTGATGAGGCTCATTCTTGACCGATAATCGCCGCGAACGGACGAGATCCGTGTAAACCTTGTACTCACTCTCCAGCCTCTTCCTCTTCTTCTTCTTCTTCTTCTTCTTCTTCTTCTTCTTCTTCTTCTTCTTCTTGCACGGTGGATCGGTGTATACGAAGGAGCTACGAGGCGCGCGGGCGCGCACACGCCTCACGATGACTAATGACAGACATCGTAAGTCACTCACAAATTGAATTAAACGCGACTGTAAAACCGTGACGCGGCGCAAACAATCAGCGGCTATTCATTGCCGGAAATCGGGTGCCATGTCCGCGGACCTACGGCCTTAAAACTATGTTTGTCCTTCGGCGATCCTATCGCCTTGTCTTTTAATTATTCGTTACGATCTTGTTACGATATAACGCTTGAACTGTGCCGGTTCTTTCTTTAATTTTAATCGACAAATATTTTACTGAGAAACTTTTCATAAGACCTGCGCCAATATCTTCCGCAGATATTCCAGAGGCTAACGCACGCAGTAGGAAGACAGCAAGAATACTTGGATCAAATTTATCGCCACTACGAAGTTCAGTTTACGGCACAGTTGAAGATGCGAGTGACTGTCGGTCCTGTAGAACGATGAGGCTGTTGGAAATCGAGCGAAAGCATTTTTTTCTCGGGAGAGACACGACTGGTTCACGCGCGATGGATTCTGGTAACGCTGTACGCGCACGATGTTCCGCTCGGTCTTCTTGATCGATCATATATTAGAAGGTACGAAGTGTTTCAGTACACCTACAATGCCGCAGAGGAGAGACGATCCATCGTCAATGAACGTCGGAATTACACGGCTAAATGAGATTCTAGCGGCGGTATCAAAGTGGCAGCAGGTGGTCAGGGCCACAGCCATTTTTTCCCGCTGGATACGCTTTGCTGGCTGTCTCGCAGCCCACGGCCATTTCTATCTCTCTCCTGTCTTGCAAAATCCTGAAACGATAAATAAACGACTAACCAGCTTCGACTTCCTTCGTCACGCGTTGCATTTGCATTTCCTGCACAACTTTTTTCTTCAATTTTCTTGGTAAACTGGTTCGTACGTGTTTCAAATTGGCTTTACTTAAAAGAAATCGGACAAAGTTCTATCAAAAGTTTTCTAAGGCAAAGTTTAGATGCATGCGAACTAGTTTGCCAGGAAAATTGAAGAACAAGTTGTGCAGGAAGTGCAAATGCTACGTGTCATGAAGAAGGCTGGTTAGTTGGCTACATATTTCTAATTAAAAGAAATTGGACAATGTTCTATTACAAGTTTCCCAAAGCAAACTTCAAGTGCATACGAACTAGTTTGCTAGGAAAATTGTGTAGAAAATGCAAATGCTACATGTCATGAAGGAACTCAAGGCTGGTTAGTTGGCTACATATTTCTAATTAAAAGAAATTGGACAATGTTCTATTACAAGTTTCCCAAAGCAAACTTCAAATGCATACGAAGTAGTTTGCCAGGAAAATTGAAGAACAAGTTGTGCAGGAAGTGCAAATGCTACATGTCATGAAGAAAGCTGCTTAATTGTTTAAATATTTTTAATTAAAAGAAATTGGGCAATGTTCTATTACAAGTTTTCCAAAGCAAAGTTCAAATGCATACGAACTAGTTTGCCAGGAAAATTGAAGAACAAGTTGTGCAGAAAGTGCAAATGCTACACGGCATGAAGGAACTCAAGGCTGGTTAGTTGGCTACATATTTCTAATTAAAAGAAATTGGACAATGTTCTATTACAAGTTTCCCAAAGCAAACTTCAAATGTATACGAACTAGTTTGCTAGGAAAATTGTGCAGAAAGTGCAAATGCTACATGTCATGAAGGAACTCAAGGCTGGTTAGTTGGCTACATATTTCTAATTAAAAGAAATTGGACAATGTTCTATTACAAGTTTCCCAAAGCAAACTTCAAATGCATACGAACTAGTTTGCTAGGAAAATTGTGCAGAAAATGCAAATGCTACATGTCATGAAGGAACTCAAGGCTGGTTAGTTGGCTACATATTTCTAATTAAAAGAAATTGGACAATGTTCTATTACAAGTTCTGTTCTATTACAAAGAAAATTTCAAATGCATACGAACTAGTTTGCCAGGAAAATTGAAGAACAAGTTGTGCAGGAAGTGCAAATGCTACATGTCATGAAGAAAGCTGCTTAATTGTTTAAATATTTTTAGTTAAAAGAAATTGGGCAATGTTCTATTACAAGTTTTCCAAAGCAAAGTTCAAATGCATACGAACTAGTTTGCCAGGAAAATTGAAGAACAAGTTGTGCAGAAAGTGCAAATGCTACACGGCATGAAGGAACTCAAGGCTGGTTAGTTGTTTAAATATTTCTACTTAAAAGAAACCGGACAATGTTGTATTAAGAGTTTTTTTAGATGAAGTAAATTCGATGAGGCGATTAGCGAGACGTAATTTAAGTTTTTTGTAACTTTTGGAGAAGATTTCAGGTAAATCGGCATCGGGCCGTGTTCGACGCCATTTTACACGAAATCCTCCGTTCCAAGGATCGCTAATTATCTTCCACCGTGGCTTACCAACGATACGCTTCTAAGCCAGTGGGCTGGGCGTCCTCTTGGTTCAGCTGGCTAGAAATGGTCACGTAAGACGCTGGAACCATCTTGGCTATTCCATTTTTTTCTCCTTTTTTCGGCTCGCTTAGAACCCACAATTAATTATATTTCCGAAGATTTTTCTGACCTCGAGTTGATGGATTTTACAGAAGAAGAGAATGAAACTCGCTGCCGAGGATTCTTCTCTTCCTAGAACTTCACGTGTTTACGTTTATTCGCTCGTTTCCAGCGTTTACTTTTTCTCCACTTCTTCGTTCTCATATTTCAAACTACTTATTTCGCATGAAATGAATTTTTTTCCAAGCTTTTCTTCCATCAAGCATTTTGAAGATTATTTCAATGTTGCACAATTTATTTTACGAAGAAGACAGAAACGAAGAAGAAGAAGATCGTAATTGAGACTGCGATCAACGACGCAAGACAAATAATTGTTCATAAATCAGCGGAATTTCATGAGATGCGCGGCAGCATGTAGCGAACGCATTAAATATTTATGCACTCGTCAGGAATCTAGCGAATTTCCTAAGTGGTTCTCTCTGGACAATCATTAATCGTTGTTCACGATCGTGGAACACTCGATGACATTATTCTTACGGAGTTTCAGCAAATATTCCGTTGCTGCAAAAACAAATCCGACAAGCAACGTGAATAATGTACAAACGAACAGACCGAAAAGATTCGTTGGCAAACGTATCTACCAACGACGTTCCACCAATCTGCAACACGTTTCATTGCAAACTTCCACTGCAACATGAAGTATCCTCTAAATTCCAGTGAAGAATTTTACAAATCTCAAACTTCAAACGAATCTATTTACCCTGTATTCGCAATTCCATGCACTCCGCTTCATTCTGATTAAATAGAAACCAGTCCAGAAACCAGTCCCGGTAGTCGAGTAAAGTAACACGAAATCACGCTGAATAAACTATCTCGATCAGATGCGTGGAAAAATGGCAGACTACTATTAACCTTATGGTATCCACGTCACCGATACCCATCGCTATTAACAGACTTATCAATATTAATATTAAGCAGCTTATTAATATTAACGAGCACGAGCCGGCGAATCGGCGAATTGGCCGCAGGAGGACTCGAAGAATTATCGAGAAATTGCATCCCAGTAGAACAAGACAGTCCGGGACAGAACGAAATAGATAGGCTCCTCTAAGGGGGCAAGCCAGTCATCATTAATATTATAGTGCAGCAGCGCTCATCGCATCAGATCTATGCCGACCTCTTTCTGTCCACGTCCGATCCACGTAGATCCACGCAGAGTTCCGAAGGCCAAACGCGTCAAAGGGCCCACGGCCACCACCTTCCTTCCTTCTTTCGTTTCTTCCAGCGATGCTTGTGGTGGCCGCCGAACGTGCGCCACCACGGTACCACGTCTCTGCCAGACCTTACGTTCATTATATAGTCTTGATCCTAACCTTAAATTGATGACTATCTGTCCACCTGAAAATACGAGATATCAGTACATCCGGTCCGAACTGATAGTCTCGAAGATCTGATGATCTAGAAGACCAGTCTTGCTCGACTCTCGTACGCGGCTTCGTGCATAATAATTAAGAATTACGGGGAATAATTAAGAGGGAGACTGGCGAGGGACCAGTTGTGAGATGCGACAGGATAGTGGACCACCTCCGGGTAACGTGCTGCTTTATATTTATTAAGCGATGTCTCCGCGACGAGGGAAGAGATTGGAAGCGGCGAACAGATCGTGCGCCCCTTCGAGATCCATTTCGTGATGGAAGCTTGATTTGCATAACTATATTGGGTGCGAGATTCTACAGTCTTTAGGTTGTTCTGCAACGATATAAGATAGTATAGAAGATTTTACGATTGAGGATCGAAGAATCGAATGGTAGAATAATAGAATATAGCAAACCTCTGTTTCTATGAACTCTATTTGTTTGAATGAAATTTTAGTTAGCGCTCAATTATACCTACTATCGTTGATTGAATCCATTTATCTTACTTGTGTGTATGAAACGAAGGGGGACGTGTAATGGAAAGAATCAGCGAACTTCTATTACACGAACTCTAATTATATCTGCAAAGTACTTGTCTCGCAAAAGGTTTATGTTAACTTGAATCTGCACTAAAGTCTGTTACTCTGTTGAAAACAAAACTGGGGTCACCTTTTGGCCGTCTGTAAACACGTATAACAAAAATTAGATTATTTCTCTATACGAAATCCTCATCAAAAATAGCTTCATCTCCGACCATACCTTCACATACCAAAGTCAATTAATCCACGTAAGCGAAAACCTTCGCTTTTTTAACGACTAAAGTGTTCAACAAAGAAAAGGAAATATCTAAAGCGGTGAATCACAAAAGATACCAACATCCTGAGCCATAAGTTAGACGTTCCGGGCAGACAAGTTCTGATCAGAGTGACAACTGATGCGGAATTAGCATGATTTGTATCGAACGTGCCTCTGCATAACTCCTCCCTCTTCAGTGCCTCTTTCTGCCGGCGTGTGGCGACGTTTCCAGCTGTCGGAGGATCCATCGTGATCGAGGACGTGCCATCAGTCACCAGCGACGAATCCGACGAGGGTTGCGCTGTTTGCGCCAACTCTCTGTTCAGTTAACCCCGTTCGTTTGCTCCGTTAACCGCTCGACGTGACGACGCCTAAGCGATTTCCTACTGCACCACGAAACGATTTTGCAAACGGTTTGCATAGCGATGCAAGTGACGATTTTATTATCGAGGCGCCATCTGTCTGCACGATTTTATGGCAGTCGATCGTCTCTGTACATTTTGTTATTTAAAATTGATCTACAGTTGCAGCTGAGATTTCTTCCAATTCTCTTCTTTGTACTCTTCTTCTTCTAACTTGTTTCCTGTGCCTTTTAAAGCTCATTGAAGTATTACCATTGTAGATGTTTATTTTGTAATTCTTGATAACGCTGTTCACATCTAGCGTTTCCTTCTTCATGGACAATTGGAATAGAAAATTAATCAGAAACTGTAATAAAATGAAATTGACAATTGAAGAAATTCTGACAGATGCAAATCGAGGAAAGACGAAAGTAATGTTTTATTTTATTTTCACTTCACCTCGTTTAGTGTTGTACGTGATCATGGTTAAGGGTATTTAGTGTAGCATTCAGAAGATTGAGCTTTTTGTCAAGATAAACAATCTAAATACAATAGTGTATAGAAAGATTGTAGTGCTGACAGTGATCAATGATTTGCTACGAACAAACAAAAGGTGACTGCAACATTAGCCTTAAGATTTATTGCGATCAACTTAATCCACTGGATATTCAATTAAACTGCTTCCCGTTGTCATTAAAAGCAATAAATTACCGAAACCAATCGGTTTTCAGAAATAGATTCTACAAAGAGCCATTATAAAAAAAAAAAATTACAAGACTTTTTTCTCTTATTAAAGGCACGCGATGCGAACAACGCTGTTTCATCAAGTGCGCGATGGTAAACAACGAAACGTCCTTTCGAGAATTACTCAATAGGAAGAGAATGTATGAATGGACTAAACGCGGACGATTTGCAACTAATAAAACGGTTGAACCGCAGTATTTTTAATGCAGCGCGGTACGATCTTGCCAGCTAATGAGTAACTGGTGTCAAGCTGGAATGTTAATCGGCTAGAATTCATCAATCATTTCCACGAAGAAAATGTGGAACGACGTAATTTACGAAAACTAATCAGATACGTACGCATTATAACAAGAAAACGAACAGATATAAATCATAATTAGACCGTTGCAAAAAGTCTGGACTCGATATCGTTTCCATCGTGCCTTTTTTTCGGTCTCTCTTTTAATCTTCTCTTTTCTAACCCTTCTGTGAAGAAAGCGGCAATTATTACACACGTTGATGGGGCATAATTTGCGAAACTATATTACCTTTGACATTCTTCCCAGTCGCAGTTCAAAATGCAGCTATTTCAGTTATTGATTAGAACATTTCAACAACGTTGAAATAAAACGCCAACATGACAAATCCATTTTCGTTAATTGCTTCATTTCGAACAATTTATTACACTCACAACTATAAGTTTCCTGAAAGTAAGCGATATATCTATGAAATTTACCATAACGTTAATAATAAAAGTCAAGTAAACGATCTACCAAAGAAACATTTTTGGAATATTCAATAGGATGCACAAATACTGTATGTAATTCCACGATCAATTAAAAGGACAATTGTGGTAATACGTAGAATGGATTATTAAATTTTAAAATTGCTTGTCATATTTTTGTGCTGCTTTTGATCTTCCATCTTGTAAAAACGTAATACTTATTGACAACTTCAAGACAATAAGCGCAACTAATTATTTTGAAGCATCGTCCAAAGTTAGCTGTAAAAGATCGATCTCTCCTCGATATTTCCAGAATGACATCAACGATCTTTCACGTATTCCCAGAAGCAGCAAAAATAGAAGAAACACCCTGATATCGAGGTAACGCGAACAATAGCATCACGTAATATCCAGCAGCGACGTTTCATGGAAGAAACATCAACCTCGTAGCGGCGAACGCGCAAGGTGTCGCTAGGTTCTCGGCAAATGATTGACAAGCATGGAACTCGGCCAAAGCAAAGGACGCGGCAGAATGAAAAGTAGCAAAGCTATTCCTGCGGTTGGTGTTTCCTCCGGCTGCTCTCGACGCCAAACTCGCCAACCAGCCAACCAGCACCCTCTCCCGCGTGTCAGGCATATCATCAATCTTGTTATGTTTTCTCGCGTACTCGGATGTGGATTTAGACTCGAGACTCCGCCAAGATCTCTGGAATCGTAGGTGAACGCGCCCATCGCGAACCGTTTGTCTTCATTCTATCAAACTGATCAAAACCTGGCTGCTGTTCTCTTCCGACGCGACCCATCCGCCGGATGTCGCGAGTGCACCCATTCCAATAAAAATTCCACGAGGGACGCTGCAATTTCTTTTTTGTGAACGCATCGATGAGAGTTTTAAGTTTTTCAGCGATGTTTTCGTCGTGTTGTCACCTTAGCGTGATCGTGGTTATGAAAAATTGCTTTCCAACGAGTGGAAAAAGTATTTTTCGAACAGTGGTGCATTTTATTCTTTCTACACGCAAATAAGACTTTATTCTATAGTGGAAGTATTGGCTTAAACATGTGTAAAGGTAATTTACATATACATATACGATAATTTTGTGAATGTTTGTAGGTAAATGTTCGCTTGATTATTTTACTCACAGTTAGTCTCTGTCATTGCTATTAAAGAGACTGAGCTGACTGAATTTTATTCGGGGCTCTTCGGAATTCCAAGGCTGCATTTAATTGGTCATGGTACGATTGTATTTCAGAGCTGTAATACCAATTACAGCGCGATTTCAATTTCATTTCTTCTCCATTCTGATCGACTAAAGCTACGTACATAACTACGGTGCAATAACTTCACGCTTCTTTCACTCGGAGATATCAAACGGAATTACAAGTGCAACGTTATTCAATTTACCACGTTCATTCGTAATTAATATAAATAATGCTACTTCGAATGCCAGTCATTTTCGTAGTTATTCCTCCTTCAGAATATCTCTTGCTTAAGATTGTATCCATAATTGGATACAATATATACATAATTGGATCAATCATACAGGACATCCCATAAGATTTCAAAATAAATTTCCCCTATCGAATATAAAAAATCTACTTTCAATCTACAATCGTTGTTCATGTACAACGTACAATCAAATAACTTAGCTTCGATAACTTTGGCTTCATAACCTCAATCTAAAATCATGTCCGTAAGATAAGATTCACCTACCATAAAACACCTTGTACCATATCACCATGCGTTAAACTTATTTCCACTGATGACGTAATCACAACAGACGATCGAATGTGAATCAGGTCATGCTGTTCCCAAACGCTTATTCTGTGATATATCGCGTGGAAGCGCAGTTGAATCCCGAGCGCAGGTGCCGCTCGAAAAAGCGCTCGAATAATAAACCTACCGAACGAGAAGCGCGCGAATGCCGGAACGTTCTTGTAAATCGAGTCTAATGGAGAAACGCGCGCATCGAGTTGATGAACGTCCGGTTAGCAGTAACGCGGTTTTTACCGTTTATCCGACACCGTTGGCTCGCGACCATTTTTTTGCAATTTCATATAACTGACGACGTTTTGATGGGGAACAATGTTTACAGGTGAGTTAATGACCTCGAAGTCGAGCTGCTGATTCTAATGAAGAAATTCATGTCGGACGGTTGAGAGAGGCGCTAGCACGCTCTTGTGAAACGACAGAGTTCTTCTGCCGGCTAAGGACACTTTGATGATGTTTGCGTATTAACTAATGATCCTCTCCACCTATGTACATTCCCTGATGAAGGAAATTATGATTGAAATTGATGCGCGTGCCGCTGTTAACGAGCCGTGTGCATCGCGTGTTGCCATTTTTGGCTTAGGTAAGTGCAGCTGTTCCATGTTTTCCGAAACATGAAATTCCTAAGATTCTTGATACGAATATTTTGTGAATAATATTATGTAATTATGTAGGTCGACGTTACATGCGTTCCGAGTTATTATTCAGGTAATTTGAATTTCTTTGGCGATGATTTAAATCTGAATTGACGAAGATGAATAAAAAGGAAGAATAAAGGTTAATAAAATTTGAAAAGTAATATGGAACAGATTAAGATCCGAGGAATAAGAAAAAATTATATAATTCCTCGAAAATGACGTTAAGGAATAAATAAGTTGCAGGAAGTTAACCGCCATTATAAACATTTCCTCGTTAATCATAACGACCGGTACATTGAAACACGCTTCATCGACCTTTGAGCAGGTTTTCTATTAGTCGTGCTCGAGTTTTTCCACGGCTAGCAATTCGCTCTGAATTGCAGATTTTCCATTTTCTTAATTGCAACGCGCGCTGTCACCCCTTTTCTCTTCCTATCGTCCAGGCAATCTGTAATGTGTCAGGATTACATACCGCGATTAGGTACTCACATATCGTAAATACATTAATACATTTTATCGATGGCTTACCTTGATAATTTTTTTACAATGCAAACGGTTTAAACAAGATTTATTTAAAATATAGTCGCATCCCGTCAGCGCAACGTTAAGTACGTGAATTAATCATCATAAATTATTATTTTATAAGAATAAATTAATTTTTCTGTAGGTTTATGTAAAAGCGTAAATGACTCTGATCTTCACTTTACTTGATTGAGATACGATTACCTGATCACGAGATACTAAAGGTCATCTAACTTACTAAAATATTTTTAATGGTTATCGAATTGCGAATTTTATAAATGGGCTGTGCACTTTTATGCAAATTCATACTTTCATATTATATATCATACAATTATATTACAGTCATAAATTCATATTTTTATGAACGCAACTGAAAAATAGAATCTATATAGGGATTTCTCCGCATTTATAAATCTTACGAATTCATACAACTTCATAATTTTTGAATTTCGATAAATACACAGCCAATTTATAAAAATACTATTTTACAAGAATATCTTATTGTAATCATAAGTAGCAAGAATGTAAGAAACTTCGATCATCGTTATATCGCTCTAGATTGTAACAAGGTCAATCAGAAATATTATTATACAAATAGAATTATTAATCAGAAATATAAAACAATTATCGAGCTTCCAACTTGATCTTCAGTAATGTTCCGCTACGTGATGCATTACATTCGATCTAATTTTACAATACAGCGGTTCAGCTCGTTTACACGTTATCGATGATATCATAAACATTGACTAACATTAGAAATAAAAACGAGTCGAGTTGCACAATAATATCTACTCTCTAACAAGTTTCCATTCCATCGCATTCCAAGTACAATTTCACACAAAGGAAATCACTGGTCATTTAGAAAAATGTGCAGCGCGTTTGCCGCCATGAAACATTCTTTTTCCATCTGAATCGTTACGAAATCTTCGGATTTTTTCCCCCTTTTCCTTCGCTCGCGGTTGTTACGAGCTCGCGCGCCTATGGATAGTGGGCAGGCTACTCGACCGGTAATTACGGCCGTGTATGCACTTCATTAGCACTTACGAACGGTTGCGTAACGACCGGCATGTCATTTTAATGTGAGCACGATCAAAGATTAATGGACGCGTCGCAGCCGTTACCGAAGGATGCAAGAAAACGCGCGCGCGAACGCTACGGCTTCTCTTATGGTCGACCGTGAATAAAAGGATAGGATCTCGAATTGAAAAAGATGAAACGACGGGCCGACTCTTACACCGTGAACGAATCATTTTCTTTGTCGCTCTTCTGGAAAACGCAATCGGCTTAAATTCGACTTTTTTGTCAGATTGTATCTGGACAACGAGGATTCTCTAGACATTTGAAAATATCAGATAAATTGCATAGTTGTATGGACTATGTTTGTAATGGATGAACATTTATAGAATCGCTTACTTAATATTATTACAGATTCTTTGAAAATATGCCTTTCTGTATTCAGTATTCTTTTTCTATCTAAAAGCTGTAATGCATCTGAATTCTCAAGAAAGTACATATTTCAACTTTAATTTAAGAATACTGTAATCTTTATTGTACAGACGATTAATATATGAAGAGTAGATTCGATTCACCGTTGTTATTCTCCTATTACAAAACGCATATTCCATGCCTAATAATAATAACAAATAGTTATCACTCAACAAATAAAAAATGAATTCCCAACCGACTTCTCTAGGTCTTCAGCATTCTTCGCAACATTACACAATTACCGAATTAATTGTAAAAAAATATGAAGCGTTTAACAGACTAACAAACCACGAAAATAGCAAACCTTCTAAATGCATCGAAACACGACAACATTTCATTCATATTGCAAATAATCGACTCCCACAATATGCAATGAAACTTTGAACCGTTGGTACAAGAATGTGGACGCTATAATGCAATGTGTGCATCGTGGCGTCAAGTCGGGTCGCCAATTGTAGAGCGCGGTTCATCGTCGACTAGCCTTTCTCTCTCAGTGTATTGTGTGTAGTCGTGGAATCGCGACGAGTTGCTATTAATAACGGTCATTAATTCTTGATCGCCTCTAACAGATTTTTTTTTTTTTAGATGGTAGAATTAGTTCGCATAGTTGAAGAACGCGTGGTTGAAAAACGATCGCGAGCAACGAACATGATGTAAGTCTTGTTAGACTACCAGCGTTATTCGCGAGTAATTGCGTACCGGGATTAATGAAGACGTTCTCGCTTATGGCAACTGCGTTCTTGCCCCTCGCGATCTTCCGAACGAAGATCGTTCAACGAGAGGAAACGCTTGGAATTCGAAGTATTCCGCGTAACTGTGATTTTAATGATCAAATTCTTCGATCACAGGAACGAAACGTGCTAAATTTCTCTACAACGCGTATTAGTTGATCTACAACGTGTTACAACGCGTATAAGTTGATTGGAGACGTTTGTATTACGCAATATGAATTGTTGAAAATTTGCCACAGTAAATTGATTTTTATCGTATTTTTAGAGTGCTGTTTGCACTGTTGTTTTCATTGAAGATTAGTTTTAAGATTCTTAAAATAGTTATTGGTTCTAATCCAGTTTGATCTACTTAACTAGTCATCTCGACATTCTAGTTGCGATACGTTCTTCTACACACTTGAGTGACTTTCGCTTTCGTTAATCAATTTCTTATAAGCGATTGATGTTTTGAACCTTTTTCTGCTTCAAGGATTTCGTATGAACTCGTAGATTGTGCAATAAAAATACATGAAATCAAGAAACGGTCGAAAAATTATAAGAGACGATGATTAAAAGTACTCCAAAGATCTATCTAAAACAATAAATTTCATGCGTTTTTAAGTAAGTGAAATTGAAATGTCCTCGACATAATTTTTCGACCTCGATAAACAATAATTGGATAATTCCATTGAGACGCACACGCAAAAAGTGTGACCGTTGTTTCGAGACCGCTGTAGCTCTGTATGCACCACACAAACCTCTCTAGAACCGAATTTGTCGCCTCTTATCAAACAAATTCGGATCTACAGGGTAGATGTAGAGCATTAACTGGGCCTTCTCGTATCGGCACGTCAATCTTACGACACATGTTCTCTTTCCTTATAAGCTTCTTTATGATTTTTAGTAACGCTCGTGCCGCTTTTAACTTCTTCGTTGGCCCAGTATGTGATCGAAGGTGTTCAACTGTCTATTGCGGCTGAACTCATCCACCTGAAAATATTTTTAGATCAGTATGCTGAAATTTATCATTGAATTTAACAAACTTAAAAGCATAGTGTCTACAGGCAGTTTTTATCTAATACATGCATTTCTATACGAATTATTCTGTTCCTGTTCCAAGAAGCGAGATGCCTCTGAAAGGATTCGATAAGCAGTTAAAAACTGGCGCTCTCACTAGCCGGGATCGAGAGTTGTTGAAACGCGAAGTCATTCGAAAATAGACCTGTTATGTCAAGTCACCGTTACAACCAACAGGGAAGCATCTATTTCTGCTAAATGTGTCGCGGAACGAATATTCTCACAATGGAAACCTGGCTCGATTGCAATTTTCAGAGAAATTATTAATCAAAGAAGCAAAAAAAAAAAAAAACTAAAGGGTATTAATAAAAAAATTTCTAACAGGAAGCTAACTTTAGCATTTTGAAAAGATTTCAATTTCTAATCCAAGCAAATGTTTACAATTCTACATTCAAAAATTCTATCAATTCTCATCTAAAAATTCATCATACTTAGAAATTAACCTAAACTAAAACTCCATCCCTTGAATATGCCGCAAAGTCGTAACCCTAAGTTCACCAAACAATGCTCAACAGTTAATTAACAAAGAGTAATATTATTTCCATGTTCTCGAAGAAACTTTCTAAACATAGATCGAGTCGATGCATTCAAAGTAAGTCACGAATCATGGAAGCCAGAAACGCAATGGCGGCGCTGGTGATTCGTTCGTTTTCTACTCGAAGGCTTCGATACCCCGTTAAAGATAAATCCTGTTATGTCACTTGGCACACTTCTCGGACGTATATCATAGCAGGTTATCTTAGCGACAATAATCATATTACACCTGCACTACCGATAGTGATTGATGCTCGTCCCTGAGTTCGAAAGCACCTGAGCGTTAACGGCTCGCGGATGACACAGCTGAATGCAGGCAAGGCCGTGTTCTCCTTCGTCCTCTTTCTCCTCCCATTCCTTAGCGGTACAGCTCCTTTTATTTGAGCACGCGTGTCGATGTACCTTGCGTTTCCAGGTTACTTGGTCATCGCTGTTGTGTTTACCTGAAAATCATCACGGGAACCTCGTTAGATTCGTTGTCTCTTCGTCCAACTTCGTTATGCGGATAACAACGAAATGTGGATTGATCTCTTAAATGGATTTTCTTATTAGAATATCGGTAATGAAAGAAAGAAGAGACAGAGGTATAAGAAGATTGAGTTCGGAAAGCGTTTTAGGACAACAAATTCACCAAAGTACAATGCATTTTTTCAAATACATGCATATCAGCAAAACACTTTGAAGGTGTATTTAATGTGTAATTTAAGAAATATTTAAGAGAAAATGTTATGAGTAAACTGCGTTTATGACAGATTTAAGGATGCAAAAATATATGTATGTATATAACATGGAGAAATATATAAAATATCCAAAGTACAGTAGCTGTTATCTGCATAAATATTTGCAGCTTAATTAGAAGAGTTATTCGATTCGAATTGTATAAATATAGAAGAGTAATTTGTAGTATTAGGTGTGTTTCGTATGTTGTCAAAATATTTAACCTAACGAGATTATTTCGCCTAGAAAATTGAAACCGATAGGTTAGCGAGATTCTTCGAGGGTTAATCCTCTCAAAACCTAGCCTTCCTTTACGAATTGGGATTAACTGGAATTAAGGCGGTTCGAGTCAAAAACCTGACGTTAAAGTAAACGTATTATTTGTATGCTTAAGATCTAACGGTTTTTAAAACTTCCAATTACAAAGAAGAAGCTCCTCAATCTTCGAAGACTTCCGAACATTATGCCAATTTTCGATTGCTAATATACCTTACACAAGGGAAAAGAAATCGAGCCGCTCGAGTGAGAGGTTATATTTTAACAAGCTGTCCGAAATTTGTCAGAAACTTTAATCCCTCGAAAGCCGACTTGGACGATGACATCCGAAACGATTCCTTTGGCGCGTACATATTTCTCATCAGACGTTGATTTGTTCCCATGGGAAGGTTATAATCTCTCCATGGGGATCAATAAGTCAACACGAGTTACGAATATAAACCTAAAGAAGCTCTAAGGCTTCTGATTAGCCAAAAAAAAAAAAACATTCAGAATTTTTCAAATTGAGAAACCTATATTGGGATTACATAACCTGCAAAATTATTCCAAATAATAACTTCTCTAAAAGATTTCCAGAATATTTAATGCTCCTTTAAACTAGCCAAATAAGATATACAATCTAAGAAATTTAATCATAATAATTGCATAAATAACTGGAAAGGTATCGCGAACAATTTTTTAACTAAAACTGAGTAAACCATATTTCAATTCCACAATCCATAAAATCAAACTATTTCCTCATAGAATTTTAATAATATTCTGCACTTCTTGTGTCTAACCAAAAAAGATATAGATATGTAGCGGCACATGAGCTAGAGGACAACTCGAGCCACGCTGTTGTTTTGCCTCGGAGTATCAATATCGTTAGGATACACATAATGTAATATTAAACCGACTCCGGGCAAAACAATGTCGTCGCCACGTGTAACCGTCTAACAAAGGCGAATGGAAATGTATCGGTATCCCCTCGACCAATCTCAGTCTCGAGCGATCAGCACACAGTTTTTAGCGAATCCGTTCGTACCGAGCGTCTTGGCGAACATTATTTTAACGACCCGTAGCGAGCAATCTACGGTTGACTCTGTATTTATAATTATTTTAAAATATATTTGACGGTTTCAACGTAGTCTCGTCGTTAAAGTATCACACGACCAACCATCCTCCCTAGGTATATGGGTCTATTAAATTTTAGAAAACTTGTTTTGAACACTATCAAAACTTCGAACTATTTAAAAAAATAATGATAATAATAAATAATTAAAGGGATATTGAATAAATCAAATAGAATCCAATGAGAATCGTCGAATTTTCCAAAAAGCGTAGAGGGCGTACTCTTGCAGGAAAAGCTCAGCATTCGATAGGTGGAGCGACGAGTTTCACGACGTCTCCCTCTATCGATTCACCCCCTGGCACGCCATTACTGGCTACGCGGACCGATGTCGGCGACGCTATTATCGCTGCCCCCGCCCCTCCGCCGTATTCGCATAATTATCGGCATTAGAACTGTTGCGCAACGGCCGTTGAAAGCTTTCTCGTTGGACTTAACATACGATCGCATAATGGAACTCGTGTGAACGACATACACACGCCAATTCCAATACTCGAGAAAATACGATTCGCGGCATGTTGCACGAGCAAATGGGGAACGGATAATAAGAAAATATGTTACGTATGAAGTACAAATACAGGAAGATTTACGTTTCTTGTTGATCAGTTAATAATTACTAGACTGTGAATTTTTAAGTGTATATGGAAAGGCATATAATACGCAAACATATATAAAATATGAAAAGTATAGTAATATTACAATATTTCATAAATGAGATAAATCACTGCTTCGATTCCATTTCTTGAATTATTTTTATGAAAATATAAATTTCCATAAATATTGTCAACACAGTCTAATAATTTGATTTGTAATAGGAAGTTTAAAGTTTAGATAGTTTAAATAATAATGAGTTACATAGGTGGATATCAATTTTGGGAAATTTCAATCTACTTGAAATTATTAAGTAGTAGTAAAAGACAGAGGAATAAATGATAATTCGGAGAGTTGTGAAATTATGTCGGGATTGGAATTTAAGTTTAAAAATGCTATTTATATACCTCTGATACGAAGACTTTTGTAGCAGAATGTAGCAGAAATTAGAAGAAGTTTTGTAATTTGATGGTGAGTGATGTCACTCCTGAAATAGAGTACAGAGTTAATTTACTTCGTCGTTTCCTTTCATTTATATTTACGTACCTGCCGATTGCACAGACGTAATCCAACATCGGTAGAAAATGTTTCAATCCCAACGGTGACGGTCACTTTCAGTATCTAAAATGAACGATTCGAATACATTCAGAATTTCTCTTATATCTGAATTTGCAATTCACTGAATTGAAGGCGTATAAGTTAGAATAAACTCTATTTGAAATGTTGTACAAAGAACATAAATGATATATAGAGTACCGTATAAGTGGCGATAAAAGCAGTCGAGTCAGCATCAATCAACCCTTTCACCGCTCGAGCCCCTCTTCAGACAATCGACATCCGCACCCTGCCGCCGCTGAAAAACAAACCGACCGTCAAACTTTTACCTCATCAGCGCGTTTTTTAAACGGAAACTTTCACTTTCACACGACGAACGTTTCAACACTCAGAAATGATCGAGAGAATACTATCTTGCGATAAGAGTACAAGTAAAATGAAAAGTAGTACGTCACAAACGATGGCCCAAAAAATGTCTACATCTCTAAATAAACATTGCCAACAATACAAACTACAAAACATAACCACCACATCATAGACACACAATGCCAACCATCAAAAATACAAATTCACATAAACAGTATATAACAATATTGAACGATTTATCACCGGCAACTTTTTATGGCTTCTGAAAATACACAAAAGCACGTGCAATTATCAGGAAAAATTGAAAGAGCAATTCTACCACGATACACCACGATCCACTATATACCGTAGATTAAACTAATCTTCTTCTGAACTTCTCGAGTCCTAACGATGTTCTTCGACAACGCAGCCGTGTTTTCCTCGCGATCGATGCACCATCGGTGTCGCGGTCAAAGTAGAGTAGATAAGGCCCGCGCAGTTAAGTCGATCCTCCTCAACGTGAGGAATATAAAGAGGAACACCGGCTGGTCTGATGGCTGGACGGGACGTGATGGCTGAACCGACGAATAAACCAATAAACGGCGCAACCATCTGCTTGCCAGCCGGCACATCTCTGTCTCTGTTTCCTTCCCTTTCTCTCTCTCGTTCCACGGCCTTTCGTCCTCTCCATTCTTCTCCCCTCGATGGTTCTCTCTTCCTCACCGTCTCTCCCTCTCGCTCTGTCTCTCTCTCTCATACACTGTTCTTGTTCCCCTTTGCTCCTCAAGCGTCGTCACTGGCAGCAGCACCATTTTATGCGATCCTGAAATGAAATCCATGCGAGAGGGCTCAGCATTCGTGGGGAACTCCCGCAGCTTTTATTCCACGACAATGAACGAAGCCATCCAGTTTCCCCCGTCTCTTTCTCTCCCTCTTTCACTCTCTCTCTTCTCTCTCTCCCTCACTTTCTCTTCTCTCTCTCTCTCTCTCTCTCTCTCTCTCTCTCTCTTTCGTTTGGTGAAACGCGATTTTCAGTCCGTGTCGGAATTTTCAGCGATAACGCGGGCCCCATGGTTCCTCAAGGGGACCCTCCCTACGGTTTCTATCCTCATCCCTGTAGTTTCTCCCTCTTTGGGGTAGGGGAGAGGCAAGTTGCATTGGGTTTGCGAAAATGAAAGTACGGGCCATAAGATGTTTGGATGGTTGGATAGACAATCGATCGTGAGACTGTTTCCTATTGATGACACAGCGAGATGAAAGTTGTGTAACTGCGATATGATAGTGTTTTATGAGGTTTCTCTGTGTTGGTATTGATTTTTGCTGAGTTTTCACGGTGAATCTTTTGGAAAGGCTGCTTTACATGTTATAAGTAGAATTTCTATGCATTTGTGGAATGCAAATGCACATAACCTAAAAGCATGTATGAAATGTTTAAAATACAGGTTTCTAGCTGGCTTTACCTAGCTTCCATTTTTTTGCTTATATTCATAAAAATATAAATTTGCGCGAAATACGAATTATCCGCGTACTTATCACCGTATTTATGTGCTGGATTAAACAAGGGATTATGTTACTATATAGAATGTAATTCTAAGTTACGTTTATCTTTCTCTGTTAGTGGATGATCATAGTTGATAGTGTTTTTCAATGTTGGAACTGCTTTTTATTTTTCAGTGGATTTTTTGAACGATCTGTTTCACGTATTATACGACTGCTGGAATAAACGAGAAATTATTATGTGGGATGTAATTATGGGTCACGTTTATCTTTTTGTGTTAGCTCAAACGTATCTTTAATTTGACACGATAGAAGTAATACTACACGATATTTAATATCTTGGAAAGGATACACGGCAACCAGATCGTAGATCTTTCAGCGGTGAGCTGACCGAGACTATGCATTATTCATGGTAATTAAACGTAACGAGACTAGGCCGATTCGTAGAATAATCCATGTATCAGGAACAAAGCAGACAACTTGTACGTATTATAATAACATCTGTACTGAATATCTAATAATAAGAAAATATAACCAGATTTCAGATCTATAGCTAAAACTAACAACTCTACTTCCATTTCCTCAACAATTAAATTGAAGTTTAATAATATATGTATCGTTAAAATCGCTGTACAAAAGGTAAAGGAATACAAAGAAAAAGAAATAATACTTTCTAAGAGTAAAAGTCTGCAAAAGTTAAATTTCGAGAATTTGGAACCGAGTAGTACGCTGGCCAACGGATCGAAGGTCAATCGACCGCCATTATTCCCTGCCTATTAACTGCTAAGGTCCACGATACCTGCTCCCAGTCAGGACAAGGAAAAAGTTGAACAATAGTATACACCGAGCATCCCTGTTATACTGCAGCAATAAAACTACGCTGCATTCGTAAAACCGGACACGGAATTCTCGGAAAATTTTCAGAGGCCCGTTAATTTTGTTATTTAACGTAGTGTCCAACGCTCGTCTAAAAATACCATTCACAGAAAGCAATAAACGCGAAGATTTATTAGTGAGAAATATTTAGACGTTGTTGCTTTATGGTACTAATTTCGAACTTCGTATTGTGGAAGTTGCAAAGCAAACGTTTGAGTAATTCTCTTGAAAGAATATATTCCGTTATTGACATTTGTAATCTTAAGGTGAACGATAATACGAAATGTTAGATCGAGTAAAAGTTGGAAAGAAAATTCTGGAGGAACTCGAGTAGCAGTGTATATATACCTCACCGTTAACATTCAACATTTCAAGAAAAATGATTATTTCAAGTTTGAAATTTTGTAAGAGACTTCATTTTACGACAATTTTAGAATAATTCCCATAGAAATTCGTGCTTCGTTGTTAAGTAACAATCGAAATTTAAAAAATAGTTATTTTTTTTATTTGTTAATAAATTACAATCAATTCTCGCATTGAGAATTTTCAGTAATTTTTCTGGCGTGGAGCTGTGACATGATTAATTATTTATAATAAGTAGATACTTATTATAGATAAATATAATTTATACAAGGTATTACAAATAATAAATATTGTTTAATAAGAATGTCTAATTAAATCTTGAGCTTAGGTCTAGCGGGTAGTGTCTCTAAAAAATAGTTATGAAGCAGCGTTGCTCAAACTTTATATCGCCCTATATAACGTACGACTTCTTTAAATTTACGATTCCGATGGTAGAACGTATTTATGGTTCGCAATGGACCAATCCAGAATCGATGATAACTTTTTTATCGAGGATCGCGTATAAAAAAGTGACGGATACTCGAACCCCGGGTAAATTAACGTGCAGTTTGTAGCAGCGCGCATCGGTGTCAGTGGTGGGAATCGACTTGTGCCCATATGGCGAACTATAAAAGACTAACAAGAACTCGTTGCGAGTCCCATGGTCGAATTGCGGCGCATGACGTCACTTCTCGCGGAAACGTGTTAATTTATTGCAGCGATGCTTTAATTTCTTCACTCCAGCCGTCCGTCGTGAAATTGCGCGGAAACAGCGGGAAAGCTTTGCGGGAAAACATTGCATTAAAATTCAGTTCCGTCTTCATTAGACGCAACACTGGTCCTTAAGAAGAAATTACTAGATTTTTATGTTTCTATTTTTAACAAAGTCCAATTCGTTATCAAAGTTCGACATTTTTCGTTTGCGCAAAAATCTTCAAATATTTTACTCTACTGATGTTTTGAAACCGTGATATTATCGAGTATGTTTAGAAAAAGAAAGAACATTACCAAGTTCTTAGATTTCCAGTTGTATCAAATTTCAAAACACGAAAGACCAGTTCGCTATCTAAGTGCAAAATTCTTCCTATTCACAAGTCATTGGTTATTTTCATTTATTTCTATATCACAAGTATAAGACTTCGTATCTGAATAAAAAATAAATCTAAATGTCGAATTGGTATCTCGATTTCGTCCATTTTTCATCGACTCTTTTATCGCGAAATCGACAAGTCGTCACGCGAACGTTGGGGCAAGCGGATCGTTAAATGTTTTAACGGTAGGACGAGCAGCTGTACATTTCAATGAATTCACCGACCACGGTTTAACTTTCGTTGAATGTGCATCGCGCCTACACTCATTTCCATTCCATCGGAATAAAAACAGGACTCTGACGAGATGTGGTAGCGAACGGTTGCCAGTGGCGGTCTCGCGTGTAGTTATGTTAAAATATTGAAACGGTTATTGGCTCGTATTTCAGACATGATTGCTGGCCGAAAATTGGATCGGTTATTCCAATATCCTATTTGCATGTGAATTTCAAAATTGCTTGAATTATATCCGATTTTCTTTTCATATTTCTACCAAGCGATAAATTCTACATTTGGTAGTGACTGAAATAATATGAACTGACAGTATAATTTAGAAATAATATATAGCCTTGAAAAATCTTATAAACAGTAACAAATGGATAGTGGAAATAATTTCAAAATGAAAATAAACTTTTCTATAGGAGAAGATACGATATTTGAAACGATAAATTAAAATTTAGTAAGCACGTAGTTATGAATAAAATTACAGAGCGTTGGAATGACGTGTTCAACAGAGAAACAGGTTGAAAGATTGTGAATGGTTCCTTCAATGTGCAAAAATCACGGTGCTTTGTATTTCCGAGGACATCGATCATCCAACAGTTTGTCATGTCATGCCATTTTTTGTTCATTCAGGTGCCGATTCACCGGACCTGCCGATATGTTTTAACTAATAACACATTCGAGGAACGGTGCCTACGGTGTAGATCGATTTCACAGTGTCAGTAAACCGATTTCAAAGCGAAATTGAGATAAAGATGCTTGAAGAATCGATTGAAATATCAACTATCCTTCGGATTCTGTTTATTTCATTTTCATAATCTGATCTTCAAGTTATTTTCGTTAAGCCTAGGTTAAGTTTCAACTTTTAATAGCTTCTATTATTCTTCTTCGAATAAATTGACATTGTAAGAATCAGGTCACAATGTCCAGGGAAGATTCATCGAAAACTGCGAAATAATGAAACCGGGACGAAGATGGACCATAACGTCGAACGTGCCGACGAGTTTAGGGATCGGTGGACTAGACGTGGAATGTGGACCGAGCCGAGTGAGTCCTTGATTGGAGTTATAGCCGGTTTGCCCTCATGCTTACGCATCTACCGAATATTGTCGTTTTCTTGAACAGACTCGAAAACAGTTCATTAAATACAGTCACGTAGGGTGTTGCGAATGTTTCTTTTTAGCTGGAAACTCGTTCTAAGAGAAATCATTACGGACATCATAGAGTAAATATAAGATAAAAATAAAACTATCAAGGCAATACTATTTAAATCAGATATATCATTCCTCCATTTGAAAGATCATGATCGTAAGATGGTTTTATTATATTTTGCGAATTTTGAAGTATTCTGCTATTACATTGCTTCACAGTTACATTCTGCAAACATGGGCAGCCATTGTTCGGAGACACACAGCGCCACGAAAGATTAACTTGAAAAATATCACGGAAAAGTTCGGTCGTATTCGGGTGGAGCGAAGATCGACTATGATACTGCCAATAATGAAGATAATTTTGTGTCTTCCTGAAGTCGAATGTGAGGAACAGATTGGTAGTAATAGCAATAATTGTAAATACAATAACTTGTTATTTTTTACCTCAAAGCTTCTCTCGTGTTCTATATATTTATATACAAATAAGCGTTGAAAATAACCGAACGCGTGGTAGTATGCTCGTAATTGTTTATTCTTACATTATATACCATATGAAGTGCATCGCGTAATATATATATATTATTAAGAAACAAAAAAATGTATCATTAATCGATATATTGGGTTGAGAGCTAAGTGATTGCGGATTTTGTCAATAGGTGGTCTTGACACATTCTTCTGTTTTGTCAGCCTATTCAAAGCACCTAACCTATTGTACGTCTGACTAGATGACATCGTTAGTATCCTACGTATTCAACAATAAGCTGAAAAATTGACACATCGAGTTTCGAGTACAAATATTTTAAAAACAACGTCTAGCTCTGTTACAAATAACATAAAAAGAAAGCTACAGGAAATGGATAGTGTTTCCTAAGTAACGAACTAAGTAACTGAATAACTTGTAAGAGAATGGCCACTGTAAACCGCGAATGAAAAAGAGGTATCGCGCGGGGGGTGGTGGATCGATCGGGTCGGCGTATAATTCCGCGGTCACCTTTTCGTTGGTTGCGAAACGAACCGAAACCGAAGTGTGCCGCGGCTGAGGAGCAGATCGATCAGCGTCCCGCCAGATTCCGAGATGTTGGCCGAAGCTCATGAAATCCACCACCGTCGGCGCCACTGAGCTGACTTTTCGCCTGTTCCAAATAGAAACGTAACGACCAACCGGTCCCCGATCCGACGACGACGAGATTTGACTCACCGGACTATTCATCTTTCGCAAAGATTTACAAGGATCACGGTTATCTGGTATTCTTTGAGTCACACGGTAGAACTTTATCGTCGAATAAATCGTGAATGCACGAGGTTGTATAAAAAATTAAATGAGCAATAGCAAAAAGCTTGGATATTTGATCTAAAGAATATATATATTGAGTGTACATGAACATTTACATTGGAGGTGATATTTTTTATGATTCGACTGAATCATACTTTATTGTAATTAATTGATAGGCTATAAAAGTCTTAGCTACTTAATTAGCTAATGGTAATTGATTGCTAGACTATAAAAACAAAATAAATGTTAAACACTCGTTATTGTAGATGATTATTTACAACAATGGAATTATATTAGTTGCAATGAATGCGATATTGATTTGGTGTTACAACAAATCGGATTTTAGTAGAGAAAATACTGTACAGTTTGTGATATGTTAAATTTTGTAAAAACAGGTTGTAACGATAAAATATGACAATTATATACTTCCATAATAACTTAAAAAACATTCTACCTGAGCCTGTAAATTATAAAATAAATTCTATTTTGAAAATAACGAAAGCATCAGAAAAAATGTAATTCTTTAGAGTAAATGAACAGCCGTTATCTTGCCCAATAAGATTGAGATTTAAATGCAAGAAGTATCGATCATCGATCATATAAATTAGAGATCGTATACTCACTGGAACGAAAAACATCGGCCCTTTGATAATAGTTTCCAATACATAACTAAAACTGCTAGACGTTCCATCAAAATTTCCACTATGCCTGGTCTCGTCCGAAGTAAAATGGTAGCAATGGATTTTCCGCTCTTGAGTCTGCGCTCTGAGGGTTGAAAACACATGCATTAACATCGACGTAATTATTGTGACCTCTTACGGTATCTTCGTACTTTTCTATTTCTACCAACTGAACATGCATATCATCACCGAAAGATCTGCATACAGACAAAAAACCAGAAGCAGCAAGTCATATTCGTTTCTTCGACGTATCTTCATCATTGACAATTCCAACATCAAAACCACTATTCACTTCAAACACGAAATCAAAAAATCAATTTACCAGCGTCGAACAATTTCTTCGTCCACCCAATGACATCCATTTTGTATCTTATCAGCACACAAGCCAGAGGACACCCTATACGTCACACCACATTATTCTCTTCTCTTCCCTTAATTACACCATAAAATATTAATCACATCGACAAAATGGATAAATGCAAATTTTTCATTACTATCAATCACCGATTCGATTATTTAAAATGACATTTTAAGGAAACGTTTGGACACGATGCAAGCACAACGCGACATTTGTCGACGATCACGGGTCACGCACAAGCGCCATGGGACGTGGATTCGGCGAGTTTGCGTGGTAGACAGCTGGATCGACGCTGGGCGTCGCCATCGTGGGGTTGAAACGAACAGTATAAAGCGGGGTGGCGTTGCTTCAGGACTTGAGAGGGGGAAGTCCGGCATAGTTACACCGGCAGACAGTGGCGTGTCCGATCGGCTCCACGGAGACTTGCAGACTGTTTCATGATCCGGCCTCGTCCCTCCTCGGGCCAGGAACAGTCATTAACATAAATTGTCTTCGGTGACAGTTATATCCACCACTCTTCGCCACAGTCTCTACCGAAATAATATTAAGCCGCGGAACTTCTGCCCTCTGGAGAGGACACATAATCAATTCGATTTTCTCAAATCTCCGTACGAATAGAACTGGATCGTGTTCTGGTTAAAATATGTAATTAGGTTATCGTGTATTTTATTATTTTATGCTTCTATCGCGGAATATTATGGAATTATGACATGAATGTAATTAAGTACTTGTAATGTTAATAACTAACGTTTATAAGAATAAAATATTACGAATGATACTTTACATGAATAATTTTCCTGTAAATATGAAGCCTGTTGGAAAGTAAGTAGGCACGTTGTGCATTCATTTGTGGTACCGAGAAGCTAGTGATGAAATATGAAACTAATGTTAAAATTGCATCAATTGCATTTAATCAATTCTACGGTTATATGATTATCGGACTTAGAATTCTTGTTGGTTTGATAACATGGCGTTCGAAATCGTTTGCCACGATTCTTGGTTGTATCGTGTTCTTTATGTTAGCTATTAAACGATGCTATCGAAGATGTTTTCAGTGGCCTTCTTTGTGTTCCGTAATCAACGCGTGTCAAGAGCTTCTTGAAAGCGATAAGATTCTTTCTTGGTGGACAAAAAAAAGGTCGACGAACAAAATTTGTGCAGTGATCTTGATGCGCTGACCGGTCTGGATCGAGACCTTTTCTTCGCGATTATGCGTCGATTATGCGTCAAGAATGGCTATAGGTTGTTACAGTTATAATTTAATTATTTGGAAGAAAACATAGAAATATTCAAGAGAAATTAAGATTTGCGAATAAATATTATTTCTATTTATGGAGATGAAGTGTTTGTAATGAAATCATAACAGATATGATAAATCGAAGTGTAAAATACCGTAAGTGCAATGTGGTGTAAAATAAAAATTATATTTTGAGGTCATTTATATATATCGAACAATTGTATGGTGTAGATTGCGGCATCTTGATCCTATTTATATTCCGCATTCCTTATAGCAATAACTCGTTCGTGATAGTGACCATGACCTTGAGTTTGTCGACGTTTTCTGATGGATAGCCTTCGAAGATTGCATAGTCACGAATAGTATTCCAGTCATTGATCACTGTTGCGAGATATTCCGCTGCGATAGCGGATATTGCTCACCGTGTTTTGATCTAAAGCCTGCGAGCCTTTAGATTTCTATTTTAAAGCCACTTTTAGAATTATGTCATTTTATCTGAATGTGTAACATAATTTTAGATAAACATTTCTCCTTTCCATTGATCTATCATGCGTGGTAATAACACTTCGTTCCTTTCATTCTTAATTTTTCTCTATTCTAGTATTAATATTAAAGAGCGTTCAGAGTAAAAATATATTTCAGGGTAAAGAAATTATTAGTTAATAAAAACATTTCCTTGACAATTCCGCTATTAATCAGAAATACTGTTTATTTTACCAACGTGGGTAATACAAAAATTAGCTCTTTAACGATTGTATGATTGTAAACTATATTAACGATCGTTAAAAAATCAGAAATTTTGCTATGTCGCAGACAAACAATGGTAGAAAAACAAAAGGCATGCGACTTTACCGATGGTAGATGATATTGCATGGTCTGTGATCATTGCGGGATAGACGTGACGTTAAATGGAATTTTGTGCCTCAAGCTGAAATACCGACCTGGAAAATATCTGGGTATTTCTTACACCCTCTGCGATTTTATACGGTAAACACAAAAAATAGAAACAGATGACTGACTCGTTCAACCACAGACGAACCTGCCTTAGGCATGGTTGCACGCGTATAGTCATTATCATGTCTATTCTTATCCTAGTTAATGGCTAAAGTCGAACTGCGATAATGTTGACAGTCGGTATCCATCTATCGATACAGAAATTGAATATTACAGAATCAAAATTTATTACACACATACATAGATTATACGTACATATACGTACAATATTCTTCATAAGAGTGTTGTATATAATATAATATTTTTATAGTATTAATAGTTTACTAGTAATAATTGCAGATTTTCCGGATGATGATTTTCTGAGTGACGAATTTATATTATATTATTAACAATAATGAATATTTTCATTACAAAAAATACATTGTTCGATAAGTGCGTTCTATTTGGTCTAAATAAATATGTGTATACCTTTATTGTAAATTATTATTAATAGACGATATAGTTTTTAATTGAACGAAGGTAACAATTGTTACCGACGGGTTTTATTTCAAAATACAGTTCCTCTGGTTCGTCATAGTGCTGCATCTAAAAACGTGCGCTCCGATCTTCACTAACTGGAAATTCGTCTATGTATTTGTAATGTCATAAATGACATATTATGATATAATATCATGTGTACTGAAACAATCTAAATTTGTAAATTCTTTCGTAAATATTGACGTAAAAATTAAATTGCTGTCGTACTTATAATTTACATTTATATACATCTACGTATCTCGCGTAATAAGGGGTTTGTTTAATTAATTAGAATAGATTAAAAAGTTTAGTTGCTTTGACGCAAACTTGAATCACAGATAAATATACTTAGTGCGTGAATTTTAACATTCCTTTGTCAATGTGATGAGCCCAGGTGGCCGTAGGTCACGCGTAGCCGACTCCACCCTTCGAGTAGTAGGCTTAACCAGAAAGACCCACCTCTCGTCAACATCGCCCCCCACTTTCTCTTGACATAATTTGATTCATGATGGCTGTACGACGACCAGTGCGCCATCTTATAACGTGTCTCTGAATTGTTGAACATTTCTATCGCTTGGTACTGTAGATCACGAAGAAACATAGATCTACCATCGGCTACGAAATACATACATACTGTGCTTACGAAATGGTTATCGTTGCTTTCTCGTAGATGGCAGAATTTTTACTTCGCCTAAGTTTCAACTTTTATACAATTTAGCATTTCTTTCAATGAGTTATAACGTTAAAGACAGCATTTAATTTCCCTAAGAATATTAAATATTTCTTATTAAACAATTATTCTTATTAAATAAATTACTGCTTTTCTTATCGTAAGATTCTTTTCACTTATTGAATTTTCTACTGCGATAACTCAAATTTAATAGTAGGAAAACTGAATTTAATGTTAAATGCTATTCTAGGCAACTTTTTAATATTAACTTTTAATTAAATTTGTAGGATATCAATTTTATCAACAGACATAACGAAAGTTTTATCATCATCTTTGTGTCAACCACATTTTTAACATTTCATACGGCGTGCTTCTCGTCGTACGTCCAAGCATTACGCAATCTCATAACAACGCTCGTCGGCCTAAACGCGCGAGCACGTGTCACATCACGTTTTCAGTCTTCCTGACACCGAGCAGTTTTGTTGGCTGAAGTCTTACCTTCGTGCTCCCATGGGGCCAGTATTCTAGAACATGTAACTGACACTGGTCAGAGGAAAGGCATGGTTCCTTCCTCATTGAAACTGACGCTGACTGAATCCGCACAACACAGCAACGTCTGCCCTTTCCTTTGAATTCCATCAGAACAAACTTAGAACCATCCTTGTTGCGATTTAAAAACACCTCGATATCTTGTTTAAAATATTTTATTATTCTTTGATGGCTATTTGGCCCTCAGACGACGAAGGCTGAATCAATTTTCACTTATACGGATATTTCATGTTTATTACTTTCTTTTAGGTTGGCAACTAAGCGATTGTCGATTTTGCCAATGCCACCTAATGACAAAATCCGTAATCACTTAATTGCCAACCCATAAAATGTAACATAAGTTACATTTGCATGTCACATTGTTCTCAAATAATACGAAATTTTACCTCTTAAGTTAATGTAATTATCGCAATGGTGTAGGAAGCCTTCTTAACCTATGGTTACGATCAGATCTAGGACTAAGATTAAAATTAAAAATTCCATTACTTGATCACGTTTACCAACTGTAAACCATAAATTTGGTTTATAGTTCAGAAAGCCAATCGTAAGGATAATTCACAAGAGTGAAACGATACTCGAAGCCAACGAGTTAAAATATTCACTACGCATTAAAGTGAAAACTTTATTTATTCACATCAGCGTTAAATACGAATCGAGGAATCCTAGATTAAAAGGATCAAGGTCTTGAAACGTAGAGCGTGAAATTTTAGAAGAAGACACGTAATATTTCGCAATGTAAGAGTGGCTGCCAGGCGACGCTGTGTCCCGAAACGAAAACCGTGGCACAGGCATAGTTATAAGAAATGAAAATCGATTAATCCGCAGACAAGTTCTCCCACAGTTTCTCAACGAGTAGAAGTAGAAGGTTCGGGTTTGCTGCCAAGATTCCGGTGACTGGAACACAACGACAAGAAGAAGCGGCATGACAGGCCTGGTCGGAAAGACGCGACAGCTCCGACCCAGACCACGACAATAGCAGTCGGCGTTGACACTTCGATAACTCGTGAATCAATATAGGGAAGAGAGGAAGGCTTTCTTAGAAAAATGACGATAGAATGGACGCAGTTGTTCGCGGCCCCCGCGCTCTTCCCCCTCCTCTTTCTTCCACGCGTTCCGAAGCTGCTGCCAAATCTCAGCCCGTCACCGGCCCGCGTGATTGATATCTACTTCGTCTCGTACGCGGCCCTTCCCTTTATTCCCTCCGATTCCCACCGCAGTCCCGAGGAGAAAACTATTCCCGTTCGCGCTTTTGTTTTAAAACGAAAGCCCCAACTCGATTTCACTCGGTTAAGGGTAGCTCCTGTGTCTTTTCTGAATCGTAGTTCTCGGGACTTTAAATCGATCGAATATCGATTCCTCGATTTTACAATTTGTGGTTCTGCAAGTTGCATTCGGGGATTCGGTGTAAGGTTAAGTCGTATGAAATTTTTGTGCATCGATCTATCTTGTCTTTTCTCGATTTAATCTATTTACTAAGGAGAAATAAATTACAAAATAAAATACGTCTTTTAGATAGCAGGTTATCTACGATGAGAGTCTGATATAAAAATCAGAAAGAACATGGAGATTATTTATGAAAACCTCATAATTTCTTCAAACTCTGCAACGCGTTCTCTTATTCTCCGATATAAATACAATCGTTTCATCGTATCAATTCATTTCGCAATCCACAAACGGGTAACTCCTTTCTCGGGTCAGTAGCTTTAGTTACGTTAAGAAACATCGACCAGACCGCGAAGGTTTCAACGTTCCATCCTCATCATCGGTACGAACGCAATCCTCGGGACGACGTCGACAGGTTAGGCGATGGAGTGCTAGTCGAGTTCCGCGGCCGTCACGTCGCAGTGACGAGTGCCCTCCCTCTGCATCCCCCGACACTCTGGCAGGCCATCGAACGGGCCAACAACCTAACGTCAGGCAACGCCACCTACAACCACCCTCAGAGGCAGAGGGCCCTCCAGGTTCTCCAGAACCGCGGGCTCACTCCCCCCTTTCACTCTTTGCTTCTCTACTCTTCTCTTCTCTTCTCTTCTCTTCTCTTCTCTTCTCTTCTCTTCTCTTCTCTTCCCTTCCCTTCTCTTCTCTGCTCTGCTCTACTCTTCGTCCGCTGTTCGTTCCTTCAGCCACGGCCGACTAGTAGTCGAGGAATTCGAGTTGCTATAAATCTCCCTTGACGGGCGCGATGCCAGAACGCCGTGGGGGGAGGGGGAAACGTGGGTTACGGAGGGCTACGAGCGTGGAAGAACGGGTGCCGATAGGATGGGCAGACGAAAAGGGAAGGGAACGCGCTTCAGCCGCACCAGGAATTGTAATAGTTTTGCTCGCCAGGGTTAACGCAGCTTACAAATCTACCCCGCGATGGATAGAAAGAACTCGAAGGTCGCCACTTTTCGCAACTCCTCCCTTTCCTTGTAATCCTCTGTCCGCTGATCGCTTTTGTTAAGCTCCGGTCATCTGTGTCCATGCGAACGTGTTTCTATGAGTTTTGAGGGCAGAAGTTTGGATGAGATTGAGGAAGATGGTTATGGTATCTTTTGTGATAGTTTTAATAAAGCATCGATTAATATGCTATAGTAATTCTATCGAAAATTGCATGGTATAAGAGTAGGATATGATTGCTTCGGTGTAAACTTTAGCGAAAGAAACTCTTGCCAAATAATTTTCCAGTATATTTTCTACCATTGTTATAATTCTTTTGGTTATTACCTTAACTCCTAGTTTCCTGATTTCCGCCATTCGCGTGTTTACATTTTTATTAATCAAATTAGAGCTTAGTTTACTCGTCTGTAGAGTGTTCAATATCGACGTATTTTCCCCATGTAAATACATATTTTCATTATTACCAATTTCTTACGTTATACCAACTCCTAATTTCCTGACTTCTGCCATTCGCGTGTTTACATTTTTATTAATCAAATTAGAGTTTAATTTACTCGTCTGTAGAGTGTTCAATATCGACGTATTTCCCCCATGTAAATACATATTTTTATTATTACCAATTTCTTACATTATACCAACTCTTAATTTCCTGACTTCTGCCATTCGCGTGTTTACATTTTTATTAATCAAATTAGAGTTTAATTTACTCATCCGTAGAGTTTTCAATATCGATATATTGCGTTGACAACTAAGTGATTCCGGATTTTGTCGTTAGGTGGTATTGACAAAATGTACAATCGCTTAGTTACCAACCTAAAAGAAAGTAATAAACATGAAATCCGTATGAGTGAAAATTGGTTCAACCTTCGTCGTCGGAGAGCCAAATAGCCAGCTTTATACACCAATAGAAGGTTTTTACACCATTGCAATAATTACATTTGCTCAAAAGGTAAAATTTCGTATTATTTGAGAAAGTTATGGTAGGTAAATGTAACTTATGTTACGTATTATAGGTTGGCAACTAAGTGATTGCGGGTTTTGTCAATACCACCTAATGGCAAACTCCGCAATCACTCAATTGCTAACCTAATATTTTTCCCATATAAATACATATTTTTATTATTACTAATTTCTTACATATTTCAGTAAAAATTCAACGATGTGTGTTGTGTATCGATCTTTGTTTCCTGGTAGTCGTCTAATTCTTCATAATAGTACACCATTAAGTATAAAACGCGAACGAGCTACAATCCAATGGGGCTATAAGTCGCTCGCGATGAGGTTAAAATAGCAGTGAAAAGTTTGCAGGTGTCGAGCGAGTCGTCGCGGCACGTAAGCCAACAGACGGGACCCGAGTTCATCAAGTAAGTTGAATTGAAGAAGGACTTGTTTTCTTTGGCTGCGATCTGGTCTTCCGATAAGGCGGTTGTGATTCGACCGCCGCTCTATCTCCTAATGACCCCGCGGTGAATTGCGGCCACCTTTAATTTGCCGATGTTACGTCGATAAAGTTTCCTTTCGACGATGGAAGCCTGCATTTCTCTGTCGCTTGTAAAACAACGATAGGAACATCGTTGACACGACAATTTCTCTTCTCTCGTTTATCTAATCTTATTGTAGTCCCTAAATTTTTCACGTTCCAATCTCGTTTTAGTTTCAACGAAGAAAACGACTTAGCATAGAAATTCCATATTTTCTTTCAATTTAAGAAACTTTTTATTGATAGAAAAATACGATACGATAGAAAATGAGCCAAAGGAAGCAACAAAATTATGCTATCTTTGCTGCTGCTAAAAAATGATAATTTCTTTCCAGATGCTGCCGTACTTTTTAAATAAACAAATAAACCGAACGATCGAAGGAAACAGGAAATAATTTTCGTTAGAAAACCCAGTCAGACCTTAACCTTCTTTGGTCATTAGTTTCAGCAATAGTAAATTATGCGAGGAAGTTTGCAAAGCATTGGAAAATTGGCACTTTTGATTTACGGTCCAGACACTTTTGCTCAATATTTGCAACAAGGTCGTGGAAATACATAGAGACCGATAGCAGTACAAAAGGAAGGGTTGTCATTTGCATTTACCACGAGTGACCCTTTTCAGGCTCTCAACGTCCATCCATGGAAAACGGAAATCAATTTGACCCGCTGCGGACCGCTTGCCAAGATTCCGTACACAACTTTACACTTTACGAAGTCTCGGAAATATTTCAAAATTTTCCGACTAAAACAGGGAAATGTTGTTCGATCATAACCTGGAAGATATAATAAAAACAACAACATAAGGATACAAATACTTTTACGGACGATAACATTTCCATCCTTTTAATATTAAATAATATTAAAATATCAGAAACCATCGAGATATCGGTGATATTAAGGTATTGTTTACAATCGCTAACAATTCTATTTTAATTAATTATTTAATTTAATAAATATTTTTCATATTCGCAGTATATTGAAATACGTATTTTTAGTCACTGGACATCAAACTAAGAAGATGAAGAAAAATGTGCTTATCGCGCTTCTTCTTTCCTGAGATCTCCGAACGAGACGTTCTAACTATTAACACTTCTTGCGCAATAGTAACGACGGCCTTCGTTTCCCATTAAGAAGCACGGCAATAAACAGGAGAAAAAGTGTTGGTTAAGACAGGAAGGTAGAGAATTGATAGATCGAGAGGGGTCCAGAGGCGGTAAAACGCGGTTGTAAATCGGATTCGCAGCGGGACCGTTATCCGAACCGATGTTACTGAACGGTACTTTTCTCCAAAACGGAGTACCGTCGCTGTATAACCGCGGCCTCGGGCATAAATCAATTAAATTATAAATTACTATACAGAAGTTGAGCAAAACGACCACCTGTTGAGGACAGCAGCAGAGAGAGAGAGAGAGAGAGAGAGAGAAAGAGAAGGTAGAAGCGAAAAGGGGCAAGTAAGGGGGTGGGGGTGGGGAGGCCAGCTATCTCGTAAATTCTCCGCTCCTGCCCCGCTGCTGTATCCATGTGTAGAAGTGTTTACTCCTTACTTCCTTTCTTCTTTCATCGTGATCTCCTTCTAGAAAGTTATTTACGAGCAGCCTATTGTTGCCACCTGTGTTACGAATGGCACGCTAATTGGACTGTTGCGTTTGCCGCCTTTGTTTCATTTGCGTACGACGAGTCGCACCTTTAAATCAACTTAATAAACATAGCGTTTTTGTCGATTGAAAATTGAGTGACAGGTTAATTCCGTGAATGGATACTAATGATTCGTTGATCGATGAACATTGTAATCTATTAGGGTAATATATGGCTTTAAATACAGCTTTTTCAGTGATTGACAGTGTACGAATGTTGACCGAGGACTTTACAGAAACAACTCTCTGTGACAATCATCTTTCATCGAATCACTTTCCCGTCAAAGAGTTGCTACATTACAAGAGACCCGTAACGTAACTCGCTTCATCTTCCAGGATATTAAATTTCAATTTATTTCACGCGTTACGCGTGGCAAAAATTAATCAAACAGAAGAAATAGAAGCAGCTTTCTAGAAGAAAGGAAACGAACCGACAAGACAATTTGCTGGAAAATATTTTTACATGTAAATACGTACACGTAAATTCTCTTTTGCCAACAGAGTTCAAATTTCCAACTCTCAAGAAGGTCGTTTATGTTTAAGCTTTGACGCGGATTTGCTAGATAAGCGTATAATTGGGAATGCGAAGAAAGTAGTAGGTAGGGACATTGAGAGCTGCCAGGGATGATTAATTCTCGGCAGGAAAGCGCCAGACCCTTTGGAACTCGCTTGTAGCGCCCGCTCCACCCCGTCTTCTCTACCATTCCAACAACCCCAACCACCGTCACTTCGAACCTCCTCTTCGCTCCTCGCGTACACCCGACAACCCACACCCTCTTCAACCCTCTGAGCTGCTCTTACCACCAAGCAGACTTTCTCGTTTCGTTTGTTCTCCGGCCGTGTCATTCGTTATTACATCGTAGAAACTCGCGGATATTTGGAATTCCGAGTGACGTCTAAAGGCCGCCCTCGTTGCTTTAACCGGTAACCGGGCTTCTTACCGCTTCCGCGGCTTCTTTGTCTGTCTTGACTTCTTTTTTCTTGCCCTGCCGCACCAATTTCCCATTATTGTTAGTCCTTCTGTCATTTTAACACGGAGGTTTTCAAATGATTCTTTTAGGACAAGGACAAGGCTCGCTATAAGTTTGATAGTGGATTGATAGCTGGGTTATTGTTGCATTAATGTGTTTCCTTAATGAATTTTTCTAATTAGTAACGAGATAAAATCGCTTACTATGAGTTAATCAAAGAATCTTGAAGATTTTGTTGGTAGTTTGAATATTTAAGAATCTACAATAAACTGTAATTCACTAGTCAAATAATAAACCAGAAGTTGACTTTTATTGTTTTAATATTTAACGTTCCATTAGCTAGATAATGGAGTGTTAATCTAATATTTAACGTTCACTAGTTAAATAATGGGAATTCAGAAGTCAAAATAATCTGTGTATTTTTGAACGCAATGGACTGCCGAAGGTCCATAAAATTTTATAGTTGGAGTTTATCATCTTCCACGATAATCCGGAAGAATATTCCTTTATTTATTTAATATTCCTACAACTTGTAGACAGGAGATGTTGACTGACCCAAATTCGATGAACCAGTGAAGTTCAGTGACGATGCTGTCGCAAAGAAAAGCTCTTGCTCGATGGTGATCGCCCCACCACTGGTCGCATGCGGGTGGAACCCCAGGAAAAATGGGAAAACCCACGTTTCCTCACTTTTTATCCGATGGAGCAATAACCATAAGGAACCTCCTGACTCGAAGATGTTCTACACCAATTAACGGCCTTAACGATAAATCGAAAAGTTTCGTTTTACGACAGTTCCTTAGGATTATTGCCGTCCGCTTAATTCTATGTGCACAGTTAGTGGCCGCTTTGACCGTAAGGTGTCACTGGACGTAAAAATCTAAAAACGCATATATGCGTTCATAACCTAAATTGAATGGTTGTGTGAGAACGCATATATACGTTCATAGCGCTCAAAGGTTAAAGTACAAAACCGCGCTCTTCTATTAGGTTGACAACTAAGCGATTGCGGATTTTGTCACTAGGTGGTACTGACAAAATCCACAATCATTTAGTTGCTAAGGCAACATCAGTACACGAATACTTCCACCATACGTCTCCTTGTGGAATAGAATCGCGAGGACCGTGTATTCTGCTTTTCCTATCAGCGTGTTGGTAAAATTTTTCCCCGGGCGTCTGAACGAGTAGAGAACGCGAGCGAATCCGGCGTGGGGCCGTGGACGGGGCAGGTTTCTGCCCTGGTCTGCTTCTCCATCAACGAAGCGGGTCCGTGCGTCTCGCGGGGAGTGCTCGCGATATCGCAGCTATTTGCATAAGGCTATCGTCTTTCCTTTGTTGCGGGTTCGCCTCCCACATACGTGGCGAGGCTGTCACTCAGTTCTCGGGCCTCTTTCCACGGCCCGGCCTTCAGTCACATCAGCCGCGGATCAGGGGCTTCTCTCTATCTATCTTGTCGTCTTCTCTTTGCTCTCTCCGTCTTTCCTGCTTTCTTACGTTCCCCGCTGCCCTGCGCCCTTCTTACTGTTCCGCCCGTCCTCGTTCGTTCGATTTCAAACCTCCCTACGGCAGCAGAAGACCGTACACCCTGTCTTCGCTACCTTGCCTGCATTCCTGCATACAATTACACGGGGCTGCGCTTATGCATTTCGTGCGTAACGTTCGTTGTAGCCGCACTCCAGCGAAGCGAAATAGTCGCTGCGTCGATTTTTGGCTCGAGTTACGCGTTTCGTTGGAAGTATAGCAGATGGAGATGATACGGTGAGATTGAAAACTCTGTCACTGGTTTAGGTTTACGTCTGCCAATGTTTGTAACAATCTGTTTGTATTGGTAGGACACGGAGATTCGTTTAGGGCAGGACAAGCTAACACTTTGACTGCCACGCTGAAATCACGTGTTATATACCCGGTCTTGTTTAAATTCAGAATCTAACTTACCTACAAAGCATCTGTGAGATGAAGATAATGTTAGGGACATCAATTCAGGTTTGCGTGTCAATATCTATTTCTTATATTATGTATATGATGTTTTCAGCGACATCAAGACGAATTGAAGATATTTTTGCAATGATGTTGTATGTAGCGTTAGTAACTTTTCAAAATCTTCAGTAACAATAGAAATAATTGAATATATTGCTGAAACGTGTAGAAGATATCAGTAAACAGTATTTGCTCATTCTATATATAACAGTAAGGTATGTGCACACTTCTAACCTCAATTATATAATTATAAAGCAGCATTCACAATTATTTTCTAAGGTGTGTTTACAATAATATTTGCAGATTACCCCTCGAAGATATGGATACAAACACAATGCACCGTTAGATGCAAGATTTGTTCTCATTTTTTTTTTTTTTTTTATTAATGTTTTAATAAAAATGTTCAATCGTTCAATGGGGCACTTTATATTTCAAAGTATCTTCTATTTATCGGTTATATTGAAAATGCCCTAACTGTCAATTTTCATTCAATCTTTACAATTGTAAGAAATTGAAGCGCTCCAGTCACCGGTGACCACCATGGCGTCACAGGAGAAACCGTGGATCATATATGACGCACGTGGCAGTCAAAGCAGTTCATCCTTTGCAGTATATCCTTTTCTATTCTTTTGTAGTATATGTAAAACAATTTGTCTCCTTGCAGAGCACAATGGTTGTATATTACTTTTAATTTCTATTTTGGAAGCTCCTGTAATTACTAAATATGAACTTCTCGTGTGTTCAAATAAATAGAATTCTACTGAAAGGTTCATTGTTGACGTTAATTACAAACATTCAAGCACATTTATAACATATACAAATCGTATCAAAACAAGATGACTCTTATCAATAAAAAATGGCAACGATGAAGGAGGTGATACAATGTCTTTAAAGGAATGATTTTTTAGTTTAGTTATAAGGCGAGTGAAGTTGAAAAATAACGTTATCCTAGTTCAGGTTCCCAGGAAAGCCTTCTATAGGACAGGTAATTTAAAACACACGGAAAGTCGACTCCTGTGCAGGTGTTTTTTATATCATAGGCTGTAAAAGACTATGTTTAAAGTGGTCATGGAAAATCGTGTTTTTCGAGCGTTTCACCGTGCTTCCAGCTACTTCTCTACTTTCTAACGTTCCGTCCGTGAATCCGAAAGTCCTGGAGCTAAAAATTAATCGCAGGACGTTGTCCAATTAATTACGCACTTTTTATCATCATCGAGTAAATTGTTTCATCGTCAAAGAAATTTCAACATTTATCAGAAACCTAACAACGAGAAAGTTACTACCCATTTCATCAACTTTCCACTAAAAATCATCAACGATTTTTTCTACTAGTTAAATCTTAAGACATTATGTGGTCTGAGTCACATATGACGCTTTAATTCCAATTATACATCAGATATCGAGTTATGGTTTACAAATATAGAATTATTTTTATTCCGCTTGATATTTAGCACAAATTCTATGATTTTTAGCTTTTTTTTATTATTTCCTACTATTTTATCATAAATCTCGTATTGCATTTGTCATCATACGTGTTCTATAACCTAAAATACTAAATTAAATTACAATTTCTTTCTATTTCTACAACGTGTAAACGTAACGAATATATGCGCTGATATCTGTGAATTTAGTTCATCTCAAGGAGAAAACCAGAACATTCAAAGGTTGCGAAAAAAGTAAAGTATGTTAATTACAATATGGTTGGGTTTCAGTGGACCGGACTGATATGAAAATTTTATAATAAACGCAACCGGTAGCCACGGGTGGTTGCATCGTCGCGTACATGTCGATGACTATCTCGCGGACCGATGACGAACTGGGTAACTCGGTCAAACCCACCGGCTCCGCGGGGATTTACATACAAATTGAAGTGGCGCGCGCGAGAGAAGCATCGATCGCGCGCGAATGCGAATATGGTAATCGGCTGAAGCTGCAACGTTAGCCATCGATGAGTTCGGGAAACGTGCCCGGCAAATTGAATTAGGTAGGTCCCTTGTGTCACGAGACTCGTCGCGTCTTCCACATTGGTTCCCTTCCCGTTTGACTCGACGCGTCACGATCTTCCTTCCGATAGAAAATATCCTTCGTTCTTATGCGAAAAAAGAAAAGGAATTGTTATAAATACAATTAGAAATACAAAGCATGGATTAATAATGCAGAAGGTATGGGAGTATAATAAAGTTCAATATATTAATAATAAATTGGAAAGTTTCATTAACGTTAGGTGCGATGAAACTTTCGAACTAACCGAATATTTGTGTACTGTGTATCACTGTTTTTCTAGTTCCGTTGGATATGCGTTTCCGAAGGTTAGGAGTTGATGATGTCATAGACGCAACGGTTAGAGTATTCTGAGGATAGAATTACACAGGATAAAAATTTCACATCAAATATGTCTTCTTATAATTTATATATTTGTTCGAATGTTAATGTCGCTTGAAAGATATTTGGCAAGAGGAGGAATATATTTCAGTATCTTTTAAATGTATTTTTATGTATTTTTTATGTATTATTTCCTCCTGTGTTCTTTCCCACATTTTCAAATTGTATCTTCCTTTGGCCAGAAGAAGTTTTAAATGTAGGAAGAACGCAAAGAAATCGCTATCGTGTATCGTATCAACATGAAACAATCGTTGGTTAAAATGAAAGCAGTAGGATTGTATAAGCATTATTTACAGATAATACGATATGTACTAAATTCAACAACAGATAAACAATATGAATATGTAGTGGTACATGAGTCAACGGAGGATTCGAATCGGGAGAGACTTACAGTGTTGTGCCTTGAAGTGGCAACGTTGTTTTGGCTCGCTAGGCTTAAAGGTAAACAAACTCCGAGCAAAACATCGTCTTCGTTACTTGTAATCGAACACCGGAGATATGTTTACAGTTTTTGTAATACCACAGATCCATACGAATAGACGAACGTGCTCTCTAGAACGATTATTGTAACGAGTTTATACAATCGACTAGCTAACATAGAGTTGAACAGTAGCATTGAGCGAGCGATGATTACAAATGGCGCACACTATCTCTGCACTTGTATTTAAAATGATTTTAATATACACTGTACTTTAATAAACTAACACGTATAATAAGCCACCTCATTAGGTAAAATGATTTGTGTATTTTCGTTTAATTCAAAGATTGATCTCTAAACGTTTAAAATTATCGATCTTTTGAGTGTTCACAATTATCGAAAAATCTAAAAGACCTGCATACACCATCTTTGTACTTGTATTTAAAATGATTTTAATATCCACTGAATATTACAATTTTATCACTCGTCTCTTTATTAAATCAACACTTGAACGTTCTAAACGTTTAAAATTATTAATCTTTTGAGTTCTCACAATTATGAGAAAATCTAAAGGTCTAACATACCGAACGAAGAATACACAACCAATTTTAACCACACAAATCAATAATTCTTCCTTAGACTTGTAGTATATTTCAATATTATAAACAAGCACCAAACATAGAAAACTACATCATAACTCTATATGTACCTCACAATCTCACCTATCGAACTGAACGATTCTTTATCTCTGAACCTGCATCGAATCTACCGGAAGCCTCGGTCCTTCGACCTTTCGATCCAATGCATCGACTATCGCTTGCGAATTTTTTCAAAAGCGGGACTCGATCCGCGATACCGGGGCGTCAAGACAAGTATCTGCGGACGTTATGGTTGGACAGGCGATCAAAAGCTTGTCCGGAAGGGGGCGCACATCTCATCGGCTGGCAAAAAGCGCAAAAGGAGAAACTGGAGGTTCGAGAGCAGGATAAGCGGGTGTTCCCCGTAGCGTGCTGATACTACACCGGTGGATCGGCGGAGATCGTCGAGTTTCGTTGGCCAGAGGAAGAGTTGCGCCTGGTGTCCGTCCGAGTCTCTGCATCTGTGGAGTGGAATGGACTCGGCGGAATGGGACGAGGACGGAGGCCGCATTAATAAAACATTAAGGTTTTGTAGACGATGTATCGATGTAGTGTTTATATTATCTTCTTTGATGTCGACATGTGAATTGGACAGATTTGTTATTCAGACTCCGTACATAAAAGTGGTGAAGTCTTGCTCCGCTCCGTTTGTGGACAGGGGACGCGGCCACGGACGGACAAACGGACGAACAAACGCGACGCGGACGGACGGACGGACAGACGGACGGGCTCTACCTCCTTCGTCTCTGACTCTTTCTCTCTTCTTGGTCCCTGCGTCGCCTGTCACTCAACCGATCGACCGCTGATGGAAGGAGAAAGGGCCGCGGGATCGAGGGCCGCCTTTCTGACTCGCCGCGGAAAAACTCACGCTGCCGATCGAGTTATCGAACTTTTCCAAACGCGGATCATCTTGCCGGTGTCTTAGCGGGAGCCTGTTAATGGCTTTCCGGCCACATCGTGCCGCTTTCGAGAATTGCGTTACTTTTTCGCCATAGACGTCTACCTTTCGCATCACAATCCTCTCATTCGTTTGCTTCGATTTATGGCTCGCTGTTTCTATGACGAGTTGTCACGTAGTTATAATCATTTTACGAGAACATTCTGCTAGTACGAGACTTTACTATTAACGCGTTCGGAATAAAACGTTATTCACGGATTGTGCTTTGTTCTTTGTATTCTTGTACGACAACTCAGATATATTTTTATTATAAATTTTAACATTATTCATTATTTTTTTAATCTGTGGCAGCACTCGACAACAAATACCACCGGACGACACCAACTAGCAGCGCAGTGTTTTAGCACCTTAGGTTAGGAACGTTCGGGACCCGGGATCGAATCGCGGCGACCGTAGTCCGATTTTTATTCCACGATACAAAAGCGAGAAGAAAAGCAGCAGTACCCCAGCAGCGACATCTCTACACCAGCAGCAGAACCTATCTCGGCCTCTATACACTAGCAACTACAACTATCACAATCATAGCACCTCAAGTCGACTACTGTAGTTACATACATCAATATAAATCCTAATTCGATTTAAAGCGTGATACGTGTGTGACGTTGACATGTCGAACAAAGATGTCCTGATGGATGATACTCCGGTTTATCAAAACTAGAAAGAAAGCTGAGCTCCACGAATATAACGATCGTACGAAAGATGTTCGTTTCTTGATACAAACTCGGTAACATGGAACAACGACTGTAACAGAATATAATAACTCAAGTTCATTGCACGAGGCTAGAAGGGCTAACGATTGGCGCTCGTCTGAAACAAACACCGGGCATTCCCTGTGGTTGCACGCGCGACGAGCACGTCTCCGCTTTATTCCCAAGGAACGTGCGGTATCGATACTCGTCCCTCTCGAGAGCTCTCCCGTCGTGTCCCCTACTCTGAACTCGGCACCGTGATCCCGAACCTTGACTCTTCATTAATCACCGCGCGGTATCAATGACTGACTGAGTGACTGACGCCAGCCCAGAGGTATTATATACCTACGGCGTTCCGCGCCAAACGCTTCACGCTTTCTGCTACGAGTTTTCCCGGAGACGAGGCTCGCTTACCCACCAAGAAGAAAATCCTACCTCGAAATCTTGCGAACTTTCTACCGTTTCGTGTAAACCACTTTGCTTCTAGCGTTTAACGAACACGAGGATTTCTTCAGTCTTTTACCAGCAAACGTGGTGGCGAACAGCGTTTACGAACAGGACATCTGTAATATGTGTTGAGACACATTTTGTGATTTTATAATTGCGGTATTTCTTTAAATGTTACTTGTCACAATTAATGGTCAGGAGAAATAGTTTGAAGCCTATTTGTGACAGGGTCAGAAATGAACAAAGATATTTTATAACATGTGGTTGCTAGGCTGTGCTCGTGAGAACTTTGATCCAAATGCCTGAGAGACCGTTAAAAAGAATCTGGACACTTGTTTATTATTGATAAGATGTATTTTATTCTTTCTAATCGTTTTATGAGATTAAATTGATTTGCAAAAGCCAACATACGATAATGAAACTGTTCTTTGTAATTATGAAACCTTGTAGAATTATATTTGCTACTTGACGAACTCTCTGTCATCGAATTCTTTCATCGCTCTATTATACTAAAATTCTCTCTCTGTTATTATCATATTTATGAGTAGTAGTATCACGAACATGTCTTCAAACAGTGAAAATCCACTATTAGCCGTTCCTCGACTAGACGAAGAGTGTAACGAACTCGTTAGACCTCGTTCAATGTCGATAATCATCGACTATCAAATTACCAAAGTCCTTTACGACTTTCGACTGAACCATCAAAATGAGAGGTTGGTAGAAATGAAAATTCTACGTTTGCCAACGAACCACTCTAGTTAATGACTATCATGGATTCATGGTTGTCCGCGTAAGACCGGCCACGGATCCAGCGGAAAGGAAGGGATCGATAATTCGACGGCGCCATGCTCGTTTTATCCTTCGATCCGTGCGGTCTATCGTTACAATCTGGACAAGGAAAGTCACGATCGTCGAGTAGGCGAAATGTGCAGCGTGAGGAACCGGTGGTGGATCGAAACTTGCGCTGTCATCGTCGGTAGCATGGTCAAATCGTAGGATAAACAGAAAGAGACAGACAGAGAGAGAGAGAGAGAGAGAGAGAGAGAGAGAAGCACTGCTCGAAGCATAGATCGTGACTTGCGTTCAGTCCTCTTGTCTCTTGTTGTCTCCTTGTTACCCGACTCCTGTCCGTTTCGGTAGTTTTTGAGGGTGTGAGACTGCTTTATCACGCGCGACCTCCCGCTGTTGTCACGCGATCTTATCGCGCTACTCGAGCGGATTCGACCGCTCACGATCGCCGATCTCCACCAGTTTCTCGATCCTTGCCCTTCGAATTACGTCACTGTAGCATACAAGTGGTGCTCGCGGGTAGAAAATATTTTTTATCCAATTTACTTTACGAATGGTCGATATTGGACGAATAAAAGGAACAAGGCAGGTAGCTGAAAACGAAATTATTTTTCACCGCCGATCGACCACCGATCGGATACGCGCGATTACTGTCATCGATGCGATCTCTTATTAAAGAAGGCAATTATTCGGTTCGTTTCGATGTTTACGGGCAAACTATTATTTTCTGATGCGGCGAAATATAATTAGCCAGCCTTGTTATCGATAATTACGGATAATTCACGAGCTCCCGGTAGATGGAACCGTTGTTCCGTACGATTGAAATTAAAACTCGTCAAACGTGTGGCCAATTAGAGTACGAGCCATCCACACATACTGAACGTTATTATAGTCGAAGAAAAATGCGCGTGTACACGCGTGCACTGTATCCGATAACCTTTGGGCTGGGCATCGCTCGATCTTTCGACTCGAATGTTATCGCGGCCTGGAATTTCAGCAACGGCTGGCCTCGTCCTATCGCCCGTAATTGTAAACATAATAATTATCGTTTTACGAGCTCGCCGTAATTAACACAATTTTTATGCGTTGCGTCGTGTTATTCCACCGATTAAAAGTAATTCAGGATTGCGTTATCGGACAGTTAAGTCGCTCGGTATCTCGTAATGCGCAACAATTATTGTTGCACTCGAAGGGAAAGTAGTTTTTTCCTTAAGCGATCTTAATATTTTTCGTTAACCAAAATGTGCAGAGTTTACGAGTAAATATGGCCGAAATTATTTGTGTATTGTACCTTGAACGATTTCTTGCTTCTGTAATTGCAGGTTATGTTGCCTTTTGGAAGCCATATTTAGTAGTTGGATGAATTTAATGTATCAGGTAATGAATAACGATCGTATGTTTCTGTACGTCATATCATTTAATAATTACAATTTAAATTATATAATTATGCGACCTTACACGTACGGTGCTCTAGGTTACGTAGATGTATTAAGTAGGTATTTTTAGTTAGACTATTACGTATATTACATGGAATGAAGTAACATTTGAGTTGACGCTACACGAACGTAATACTTGAGCTTAATTTAAAGTGGAGAACGCATCCTTCGCACCTGACGAGTAAATAGGCTTCTTCTTCTTCGCTTCGTTGACCACTGTTTCTTTTCATCCTCGATTTCTACGGAGTCGGCGACGCGTGTTTACCGAACGACGCGGTCGACTTGAAGAAAGTAAAACGACGAACGTCGAAAAGACACGCGTTCCGCGTCTCCCATTCACGACGGATTCTTTTCCCTTAAAGAGCGCGAAAAACCGAACTCTGCATTCATAGGTACGGAACGTGTTGTGTACGACACGCGGCGTGAACAACAAAAAAAAAAAAAAAATAATAATAATAATAACGAAACAAATAAAATACAATATTAACACTGGACCAAGTCATTAGCAACAGGCTCACTCTCAATAGAATAATAGCAATAATGTCAATAATTTCAATAATCATTGTAATAATATTAATAATAATAATAATTACTATTATAATCCTCACTATCTTTTTCTTTAAATATTCCTATATAAAGTACCAGGCGATAACGAAAGATTCTGCAACATAGGAAATATGCTTCGATTCGTTCTTCGAGCAACTTGTATCCTGCATCTGTGCCAGATATCACAAACAATTACGTTCCACGAAGCACGGATACATCATTTTTTGTCGCTTATCGACTGCAAAAGAACTGGAGGAATCGGCTCGTTCGTTAACGCCTCGTACGATAATAACGTCGTTCAATATTGTGTTGCCATATATTCAATAGCTATGTACAATTCAACATTATAGCCTACACTTACATCTCTCTTTCCGCCTTGTTCGCTTTCACCTTACATTTGTAATCTTTTTCTCTCTCTCGCGCGCGCGCTCTCTCTCTCTCACTCACTCACTCTCTCTCTCTCTCTCTCTCTCTCTCTCTAAATATCGATAATATATACTTTTTTAGATCCCTGTATTCTTCCGAATTTGCTTCGCATAAAGTTACGCAGTTCACGACATCTTACTAAGCACGGAGCGACTGCTAGCTGTTTATCTTATTTTTTTCCTCGTTTAATTATAGCTTTTCTTTTTTTCATGTCTTCGTATCACAAGATAAACCAATTAACGCGAGCGCGCGAACGTGCGCGCACCACGACCGCGAACACATTATCTAAATTCATTTATACACCTGCCGTTTTGTTCGATTAAGTAGAGGAATCTCTCTATTCCACTTCCTCTTCCTTTTCCTTCTCTTGCTCAAAGGACAATTGCTCGTTTTTTTTGCCGGTTCGTCCGTTTTGCTGTACGAACTGCGCTTCATTCGCTCGTATTCCACGCGGCGTCGCGTCGCTATGCGTAGTTGCGACCGCGCAGGCAAACGGCAAACGCATGCGCGGACTTGAATGTGTTTATCTCACATATGTACGTGTGAACAGCTGATTTGAAAATCTCTGTTACCTCTAGACGAAAACTTGTACATTCTTTAATTCTTGTACAATTTCGAACAATATTGTATCGTATATATAATGCACCGAACATTTGCAACTATTATAAACAACGACGCGACGCGAGAATTCTGCGAGTGCAACGAGACTCGACTTCATACGATTCCGTATCGAAATTGCGTTGCTCTGGTTGAATCGCACGCGTACTACGCCTAAAGTTATCGTCGTAAAAAAAGAACAGTTCATATTGTAATTCGTTCTGAAACGACGATCGTTAGCTGCCATAGAAAAAACACGGACCGCGGTATTTACAGAGAGCTTGCTGTATCTTCGGCTGCCCACCGATTTCTTCTTAATATTCTATGGAAAATTTAAAACCCATGAAGTGTTATCTTCGAGAACTTGGCTGTGTTCGATGAAGACATGGGAAATAAAGAAACGTATATTTAAAAAACACGGCAGAAAAGAGAAAAAAAAAGAGGAACATGGAATATCGTGTGAAAGAAGTGACTTGGTGTATTAGATGTGTACATCTACGATGTTGTAAATTGAAGAGGAAAGCAGTGATACTTTTCTGATCGATTTGGCTTAACGAACTGCGGTATAGCAAACGATGTTCGCGATGGCGCGATACAACAGGTTGTTCTTAACTATCGGCTGTTCTTACTCGCTATAAAGTTAACATGCGCTTTGTCGCATCGATTTGGCGACTTATCTCGTGTCGACCGAGCGGACCTTGAAAATTGTCAGCAGCCTCTATCGAAAAACGGCAGAGAATAGGCTCGAGTATTAATAGGCACCTTACGTACTATGAAGTAGAGACTTTAACGTGCACATAGAAACTGCGCGGTACGCCGATGGAGACTGCGTGGTTCGCGAATCTCCGTCGACGAACGCACCCTCGCAGAGAGATAGATTTCGAGAACGAGCGAAAGAACAGAAAGAGAAGAGAGGAAATGGAAGAAGAAACAAGAAGTTAAGTAAGTACATCAGCGCATCCTCTGTTTTTCTTTCTTTTTCTTTTTTAGTTTCTCCTTCGTATTCGGAATATAGGGAACGATGTGCATAGGTTGGATACGGGGGCCAGGGGGTGGGGGGGGGGGGGGGGGGGGGGGGGGGGGGGGGGGGGGGGGGGGGGGGGGGGGGGGGGGGGGGGGGGGGGGGGGGAGTAGGAGGGTTTGGATAGATCCAGAGATGCGGAACAGTGCGCAGCCAGACAAGATAATTAATTAATTAGTCGCTCAATTAATTAATTTCTTAGACCGCTAATTTCTAAGCCTTAAAAACTACTGATGCGGTTTTATCTCACCCGCTGAGGTGGCTCCTCGTCCGCGTTCAGCATCGGTACGTTTGTAATCCAGCCGCGGCGAGAGCCCCTCGGAGCGCGTCCAGTCCATTTAATCGGGCGCACGGCGTGCTTTGCAGAAAATTTTTGGCTTCCCTTCAACTTCAAATAGTTGTATTGTGACGGAGTATCTTATGGATGGACACAGGCACAGACCGACGAACCGTCGAATTCCAATCGATCGTGTAAGACAAAGTACCATAAAATATGGTAAAATCACGATGAATTTCAGGAAGTTTCGTTTCTTAAAGTTTAAAGACGTCAGGTCTAGGTTCCTCGTGATAAAAACTCTAAAAACCCTTCGTCTGAACGCAACGTGCGTAGTACACGAATACCAGCAAAAAGACGATGGGAGAAGACGACGGAAAGCCTGGGTAAAGGAAGAAGAAGGAGAGGGATAAGAATAAAAAGAAAGGGAGAAGTAGAAATTCTGCTTGACGAGTGACAATCCGTCGAGGCATCGGTGGCCTGTGTCAGACCTCGTCGGGTCTCACCACGTGTCCTACTGGAAGTGAAGTGTCCCGGGCCGCCAGGTCACGCGAGACTTGCTATAGTCTTTGGTGACGGCGACCGAGCCGGGAACAGGAAAAAAGCCTTTTAGAAGTTCTGCTCGCCGTACATCCCGGGGAACCGGACAGCGTGTGCTCCGAGCTCGGCGGGCGAGAACTCGTCCTATGTGGCCAAATGAGCGAACTGGCCTGGGTGGGGCGCGAACTGGTAAGGGTGGCCATACGGCGACATGTGGTACGGAACAATGTTCATGCTCGCCATCTTATGCTCCTTTTTCCACTTCATCCGTCGATTCTGGAACCAGATCTTGATTTGACGTTCCGTCAGGCAAAGGGCATGCGCGATCTCGATGCGACGCCGCCTCGTCAGGTAGCGGTTGAAGTGGAACTCCTTCTCCAGCTCCAGCGTTTGGTACCTGGTGTACGACGTCCTCTGTCGTTTCACCTCGCCATTCGCGTTCACCGTGCCTGCCGAACAAATATATCGATCCGTTATTACACGATCCTTCTATGACAACATAAAGTCTTTAGTCTTTAGTCTGAGATTTTTTTATGGAAATTTGAGGATCTTCCTAAATAAATAAGGATCTTCCGGGCTATTTTCAAGGTTGAGCTTCAATTATGTTGTCTACGATTAGATATCAATGGTGGTTCCTTACGATCATTAGGTGGAACGACCATGAGTGGCAATCATCTGACACCACTTTCGATCGACTTAGCTTGGACAGGTTGCGTAGAATTATCAGCCAGAGGCAATCATGTGTTTCTATCAAATTGACCTATCGAATTGAGAGTGTGTCATAACACAAGTCGAAGAGAAGGCGACAAGATCCGTGATCATCCAATGTATCGAAACGTTACGCACGAACGATGCAGAGAGGAGGAACAGGGGGAAGAGGATGAAACGCGTACGATGCATAATAGCTGGGTTGAACGCGTGTAACGCTTCACGACTTGGTTAATTATTTCAACGAGTCGCGGCTAATACATCGACCGTGGCTACCGGATCGCGAACTGGTCACTTGGCAGCTGTTTTACCTATTTGCTCAGCACGCCCGAGCCATAAATAATTTTGCAACGCTGTTATTACGATACTCCGCCTATTACACCTATCCTCTGTGCGTTGCAAAAGACTCGGTAATGAATAGCTCGGGCAACGAGCATCAGGAGAAATCTCGAGGTCGCCTTTAAATACCAATAACCTGTTACTTCTGCTTTTCCAGCCACGCAATCAGCGGCTCGCGGCTAAACTCGCCGATTTACTGCTAACATTTTAATATCCCAATTACAATAACGCTCGATACTCTCATTATGAAATCGGTGAATCATGTCTCGTTGATCGTTGCTCGCGTAATCTTATCGATTCAGGAAGCCTCATTGATGGAATTTGCTGCTCGGGTGTCGTTTAATATACATCTGGTCGTTAGATTTCTGTCTGATAAGGTTGATTTACAAGGCAACCGAGGTAAACTAGAACCGATGGAAGATAATAGAATTCACTTACAAGCTGCTGCAATTTCTACCTGTTCCATTTTTATTAATCGATACAGGCGAGCAAAGCCATATCGATGGTTTTGGATCAGCGAATCGAGCAGGTGCTAAGCGGATCGAAACTGCACCTAACCTAACCCCAACCTAACCTCAACCTAACCGCTTCACGATCATCATAGATCCATGTCAATGCGGATATTAAAGAATCGGCTCATTTACAGCGATAATGAGCGGGCTATTAATAGCAGTGTGCAAGGGATAGCTCGACTCTCTCAGGGACGGCGATGTAGCTAAGCTATTGCATGGTCACGTGCGCGAAAAGCAGGCTTTCTAAGCGGTGGGAAAGCACGTGAAATGTGGTGTTGCAAGAAAATCTTAATTCGCGTGAAACGTCCAACCTCGAACAATTATTTCTCTATTAATCTTAACGAATAATCGAAAAATTCCAAGTCAATGATCGTCGTCCAAAAAGTTCTTAAACAAATCTAAATAAAAATTGAAAGTCCGAAAATTGAAAGTTTTGATCCGACCAGCCCCCAAAAGCTGACTTTCATCCGGCAGAATTCTCACAGAAAATAAATGCTCTTCGCGTGGAAGCTCGTTGACGAGGAAATCAACTTGCTTTGGGAGATTCCAGAGGAAAGTTTCCACTGACGCACCTCCTGTCCAGCGAAGCTTAATGACCGGACCTTTCGAGCCGCGTGTTATCACTTTCCTCCCGATGTAGCACGTCGTCGAGCTGACTTTTTAATAAATAGTAGCCCGACTGGAGAGAACCCGCATATCGTTTATCCAGCGCGCACCTAGCCGTTTTGTAACGGCCAAACGGAATTCCTTTTTCTGGCTGGCTCATTATTATACGACAGTCGAACGCGCGAACTATAAAGCCGGCACGCGTGCCGACGTCGCTGAACGGGGCACCGAGGGACACTCAGCGTGCTCCTCCCGTAGATCCTCGCTGTGGATCCTTTCCGGTGATTAATTGCCAGCCATGTCCCGCTGACGTCGATACGCCCTATGGCGCTGCGCGGAGACAATCCGCTTGGCCATCCGCGCGAGTAGTTCGATACTGTACGATGTTAACTCCACAGTCGTTGGTGTGTTAGTTTGTATTATAAAATGGCTATAGTTTGGGGGAAGCAGAATTGCAATGGCAGGTTGATAAGAGTTTGATACGTTTGGATAAAATGTAAGCAGAATCGATTCGATTAAAAAGGTTCTTGGAGTGTTTGGTCGGAATTTTTAATTAAAATTGAGAAACTTTCTGGATAAAGGGTTTATACAGGGTGGTGCAAGCGGAAGGGGGTGATTCTATGCGAAAAAAGAAGTCGAAAATATAAAATAAAAATTGTATGATTACTTCATATTATGCTTGCAAAAGCATGCTTAAACCGCGATGATATCCACTTTATAACGAGACGCGATAAAGTGGACGCGTACCGAGCCAAAATTCAAAGTCGATTTTCTCGAAAACAAAGCGTCGAACGAAAAATTTTTATTCTATATTTTCGACTTCTTTTTTCACGTAGAATCGCCCCTTTTCCGCTTGTACCACCAGTTACCAACCACCCTGTATAATAAAATAAAGAATTGGATAAATTGCTTTAGAAATTTTTAAATATTAGCAGGTCTAAATTTATAATTATATTTTAAACAAATTTTAAGTTACATTCAAAATGGAAAACGTTCAAATCAAGTAGACAATGGATGTATTTTTCAACCATTCAGGTTCTTCTTGTATTCTTCGAATGGCTGCTACATAAATTTCATAAAAATTCCAGTATTCAACTAGAAAATAGATTATTGGTCTTTTTCCAAATCAATCAGAATAATGGAGAAGAAATGTGAAGAAGAAATAAATAAATAAATATGAATAATAATAAGTATGATAAATATAAATATGCGAGATGGACTTGGAAGTAAGAAGAAGCAAAATCCAGAAGAGATTAGCTAAAGAAGAAAAATATCTTCCAATGGTTGGTACATAAATTTCACAAAAATTCAAATATTCAATAATTTATTTTCTAGTTGAAAGTCTAGTCTCCTTCCCAATTAATCAGAATAAAAGAAACGTATGGAGAATAAATGTGAAGAAATAATTCTTGCAATGCCAATCTTTTAGAATAAGAGGAAGAAATAAAATTTGCAAAGCTGAAGTAAAAAGAAATACAAATGTTTCGAGTATACAGCTACGTGCATCCCAGGTATAAATACGAGATGGAGTTGGATGTAAGAAGAAGCAAAATCCAGAAGGCGGGGGCGGAGGTTAGCTAAAGAAGAAAAATATCTTCCAATGGTTGCTGCATAAATTTCATAAAAATTCAAGTATTCAATTGGTCTCTTAGCTAATTAATCAGAATAAAGGAAATGTATGGAGGATAAATGTGAAGAAAAAATAAATAAATAAATATGATAAATATAAATACGCGAGATGGAGTTGGAAGTAAGAAGAAGCAACGTGCAGAAGACGGGGGCGGAGATTATTGATGGTGACGATGCACGGGAGATTTGGAAATTAAATGCGGGGGTGGAGTTGGACCGATCGGATGGTAGCGTTGAAAGCGATTGCAAATTGAAAGTAGTCGATTCGACGCTGAAGATTCCAAAGCCGATAATCACCGCATTCAGAATCTGTTACAAGCATAGTGATTAGTTGTTATTTTTGGTGTATCAATCTATTTGCAAATCAGTCTATATGTTATAAAGTCGTTGAATATACGTTAGCATCTATTGTTCAATGTTATTTCAAAAAATATTCTTATCCAATCTCTAACATTAAGGTGAATGAATAACGACAAAAGAATTCTTTACCTGATGTATCTTAAAGAAATAACCTTGAACAAGTAAAATTCCGCGCTCTCTAATCCCTAATCTAACAGTGCTGTTAAATGCTATTCGATGAATACGAACTTTCCCTTCGTGTCCTTGTACCACATTGTCTCTGTTAAACAACGAAACGAACGCGACATATCATCCACTGCGTCCTTTAACTCTGTCGCGTTCTCTGAATAATTTTACACTCAATCGCATCTTCTTACTTTTTATAAATTTTTAAATGCACGAAAAGATCACTGTCAATATCCATCATTTTCCATCCTTTAATCGTGCGTTGGTGTTTCTAAAAAATATTACAAATTTCTTAGTTTATCGAAACGCGTGTTTATCGCGAGATATGAAGAATACAATAAGGTTAGATATTCCACACAACAAACAATATCGGATAATATAAACAGTCGGTAACGTCTACAAAAACGTCGGTAAAAAAGCGCGATTGAAAAGCAACGAGGAAAAAAGAACGTGGTTGTGTCGATCGAATAATAAAATCGCGGTTCATCGCGTGCGGCATAAACGCGTATCAAACTATTAGCCAGAGAACAAGCTGTGCCTAGGCTCTGTCATCGAGAAGGACACCGGTCGGATGCTTTTTCTAAATCCTCCGCCACCGATGATTAATGACTCGTCCGCGCGTTTCGTCCACGTCGCATCGGGCCAATGCTGTGAAAGAATGCCACGACCAAGGATTTGCAACAACAGAGCCCTCTCGCAACAACTCTGACGCGAGCGTGCACACGCGTACGAGCCCGAAAGGGAGAGAGAGAAGAGGGAGAGAGAGAGAGTAAGGACCGCCTTTTGAATAATCCGTGAATGCGTCCGCGGATTCGTATTCGGCCACGGGTTCGTTCAACCGGCGGAACAAAGAGAGCTGGATAATGATCCATTATCAGTCGGTGATAAAGATACGGCGGCGAACTGGCGCGATCCACCGTGACTGGAATACACGGGGCTAAAACTTTCTTTCTTTTCCCGCACGACGCGATGATTAATCGCTAGCCGCGTCTTGTCAACGTCGATGCACCGGCCTGTGTGACGGAAGAATGCGGGTCCCGGTGAAAGTCGAACCTCGTTTCGTTTGTTTCGGACTCGCGATCGACCGTCCTTCCTTCCTTTTGGAACACGCAAAACTGTTGTAATATTGTTTGCCGGACAGTAATCTATTTTTTTTTCAGTTCTTTTAGTGCTCTTTCACTCGCTTTGAACAAGAAAATTTGGTTAGAACGTGAACGATTGAGCGCATTCTTCTGTTTTATGTGCAAATTTGAATTACCTGATTGGCAATGTACACGTTATTCTTTAAATTCCACTGTATGAACGATAGAGGAATTTCTTAATTTCTATACAGATATAAAGATGATTTTATTGTTATTAAATAGGTTTTAGACAGATTCAGTTTTTGTATTCTGTATTTCACCATCATGTACATCCATAGGAACACACCGGATACACTGAGATAATCACGTGACGCACGCCAAAACAAAAGAGCGTCGTTAGAAGTCGTACCAACTTTGCATGTAGGAACTAGTGATCATACCAACCTAATATTTTCCTCAACATTTATGCGACAAATTTAAAATTTCTATTTATTCCTTGAAACTTCCTCCCATTCGCTGTCTATATTGAGATATGTATAATTTTACGTGCTAGACTAGGTTAGCTGCGTGGTAGTGATGCCTGTATGCGAATATCAGTGTGTGGAAGTATGTGTGTGCGCTGCGTCTCGAAAACAGACGAATGTAAACTGTTCCATCGGTTAACACAGTTTGTTACGGAAGAAGGTGAGACGCGTGCAAATGTGTATCGCTGAATATTTTTGAAATCGTTTATCAAATAAATATATAACTATTCTAATATAGATTCTAAGTGTAAATTTAGTATTCCTAAACCATTATTTCGGCAATTAAGATCCAAAATTCTCAACAGTATAGATCAGCTTTTATCGCTCTTTGATTTACCTCAGACAAGGAGATTTGAATTGAACAATCGAGTCCTTTTGACAGATGTCTCATTTACGTAGAATTTAAAACGTTTATAGTACAGCAATCTTCCATTCCAATTGAAATTCTACATACGAATTGCGTAAAATGTGCATTTACTATTCAAAATCTTGTTCCATTTGTCATATATAGTTGACTGTCGGTCCTCGAGAGACACTTGGTCCACGCGAACGTAAACACGTAAATCATTTTATTCCAAGCAAGCAAGACAAAGAAGGCGAGCGAAAAAGCACGAGACTAGCTTTTCCTCGTAACATTATCTCGAACACCGAAAATAACCGTCGAAATTAAGCTGCTTGCTGGATCACACGACGATAATTGAACGGGTGTGGGCGTAAGACGCGACATCTCCGATCGGGTTTCCCTAGCGAAAGAATAAATCTGTTCGCTGGGCGGACGAAGAATCGCGATCAGTTCAACGAACGGAAAGGCGGCAAGCAATTAACGACACGCGTGCCTGTTGTTTTTCTTTTCCTTCTTGGTGAGCAAGGTATCACGGTAATTAGAGAAAAACTGGCTGACGCGAATCGCCGTGGAACAACGTTTTATTAAGCGTTTGTTACGAGAGCGTGTTACTATTAATGGAGGCCAGATCGGATCTCTCGAACGCGAATGAATCGGCGAAAAAATCTCCGCTAACTACTGGCAATCAATCTTTCTCTGCAATTGCTTTCGCTCTGAATAGTGCATTAAGCGTTTTACTTCTTTGCATTCGCGCTGTATTATTAAAATTCTCTTTCTTTCTTTTCCCTTCTTCCTTTCTTTCTTCCGAACGAAAGTGTGTTTCTGGTCAGATCCTACGTGTTAAATATTTGAGGTATAAGTGTTAGTTAATAGCTGTTGAGATAAGATTCTGCCGCTGGTGTAGATGTCGTTGCTGGGATACTGCTGTTTTTCTTCTCATTTTTGTATCCTAACGTTCGTAACCTAAAGCGCTAACCTCTGCGCTGTCGTCGTCCGACATTAGTTGGTGTCGAATGCCGCTACATATTAATCAATGGTTTTTTAAAGTTTTATTAAAATTCAAATGCAAAGTGTCATGAATCATCGTGTTCGTTTTGAGGGATCGTTATGCTCATACTGCAAGTTTCATTAGATTGTTATGACAGACGCACCATGTGCTATCGTCTTATTTTCGTTTTGTTTCACTTTTGCTAGTAGATGAGAAAAATAGCGAATAATAAGGATAGGGGCTTGTGCAACTTTAATTACCTTTGTACCGTTCCTATCGTTACTCACTCATCGAGCAACTTATGACAAAATATACGGACCGTCAGCGATGTGTGTCTTACTACTCGCAGCAGCTGCAAGCGTTCGCTTTTGTGTTACGCTAGACGTCCGGATAGCTCGGCATAAACAAAAGAAAAGGGGAGGAGCGGCAATGAAAGAAGATCGTAATTCTCAGCAATTTGCAATGGGCGTTGGTAATTATAGAAATTACAGATGTTAGCATAATACCACATTCATACCAAATATCCACAGCTACAAACGAACACGTTTTTATGTTTCTTTTTCAAATCTCACATTTCTTAGATTGTCCAATTAAGAGGAAGAATATATGAAAATAAAATACAATTAAAGCTGTTATTCGCAATCGTCTAGCAAAGGCTGCTAAATTGAAGGTACTCATTCAGATTCATATTTTTACAAATACAAATACAAAATGGAACCTGACGAATTATTATAACTCAAAGTACTACATTTTAGGTGTCCCATTGCAATATGTTTGTACATTGTACAATCCTAACAACAACGCACAAATATATCAATGAACGAAACTCGATTGAAACCTCATGGAAGATAAAAAAAGGATACCAGCATCCCAACCCATCGAACTGTCTGCAAACTCTGAAAGATTTACTCTCTGGAAAAGCAAGAAGCGGCGTCTAGCCTAATAATAATTCCCGAAGAAAATCGGGAGTTTGCTCCATCGAGCGTCACCGAGGGAGTCCCACTGCGTAAAAATGTTTGACGTGGCCATAGGGGAGAAGAGCGAAATAACGACAGGGTCAACGAGTCGCATAGCTGTCGGTGCTGTTAAGACACCAAGGCAACCGGTGTGGTGTAGAATGAAAGACTGCGCGCTAAGCGCAGGCTCGTGTCGTGTCAGGCATCTCGGTGTCACCTCGTGTCGTCTAGCGTTTTCGTGGTTCGCTCTTAATAGAACCGGCCTCGCGGCGCGTGTATTCGCACTGAGCCGAGCCTGTGTACCGAACGTGTCACCGGCTGCCAGCATCGAGACTGTTCCTGACCGAACTGACTGACAGATCGGCTGGCTCAGCCTGACTAACGCGTGACCGGGATAACCTCGCTAGACCCCGTTCTCCTTCGGATCTGCTGTCCTTTCTGTGTCTCTCGTCACAGAACGATCAGGGGTGGCATCGCCAGGTCCACGTATGAACAAGATCTTCCATAGATGAGGATTGTTTAAGCGGCTGATTTTTAGTGTACAGTATCAGGGGCTGGACTGGCCTAAGGCTATCGTGGATGACACTATCAATTAAGGGAATCATTAAGTAACCCTTAACCCTTTGCACTGGTACGTCCATGTGACTCTGATGTGAGTTTTTATCTCTTTGTCGAGTCCCAGCTTTTTTCTGACATTTTGGAAATTGTTTCAAGATATATGATACACTGAAAAATTAGAGAATACAACAATAGCGTGAATAAAACTATTTATTTTGTATTTAAGTGAATTTGTTTCTTCCTGTATTTATTTAAATTCTCTTATTTTTTAATTAAAGTAAATTTCAAATAAAACACTTAAAAGCGTTGGTAGTTGCTGCTAAGGAGATTGAAATAGAATTCCCAGTGCAGAGGGTCAAAGAATGAAGATTTTGTCGCCATAATAAACAATATTGTCAATAGAAAGAACTTCGCATAATATTGGAAACATATTGGAAAGTTAGAAATATACTAACCATCTCGCAGATTTCAAATATAAAATTGACACCAACAGAATTAACTGACTAAATAATAAAATTATACAAGTGCGATGAACTAATTGATATGTAAAAACTGAGGTTTGAAAAGGGTGGAAAAATTACCAGTCCTAAGATGAATAAAGAAACCATTTAGAAAGTATAACGTTCAAAATTGTATAGTTCATATTTCATAAAAAAAAGCAAACCAAAATTCACTGTAAAGCATCGACTGCCATCAGTACCACGTCCGTCGTTGCGAAAAGCCAAGCAGCGTCGTTTGATCAAACGTACGGACATCCAACGTGATTCAGATATCCGCATAAAGGAAGGCGGGATTATCTCGGTGGACGTGGAATTAATCGCGTTGGCCGCGGCAGCACTATCGGTGAGGAGGCGAGCAACTGGTGAGCCGCACAAGTAGAATTGCTCGATTAAGCGAGCCGAACAGCATCAGAATCTGAAACGGCCGCGTGTCACATTCCAACAACCGTCGCGAGCTCTACGCGCAAGCATGATAGAGCTTCTCTGGTCGACAGCGGACTCGACGAATGTATATTTAGAATACTCACCACCGTTAACCCTCGCCGCCACATGCATCTAAACGATTATCTGATAGGAATAGCGAGTAGCGGCGGTTTATCGTTCGTTTCCATCTGACCGATCGATCGTGGAATTCCAAGAAAAGCAATAAAACCATCGACGTTTCGCGACCTAATGATAACGAGCAGCTCAGTTTACCCGATGCTTGGAAACTGTAAAAGTTTATGGGCCGAGTGAGTGGAGACTTTATCGTTAGCCGAGCCTCGGTGATTCGTTGACCAATCTGTTCAGACGTTCGTGAAATTGACAACTTTCAATATTAATGTGTATTATAATATTCACATCTACAGCTCTACAGAAATTGTTATATATTTTTCTTTTATTTGGAAGAACTTTACAATCAATTCTCATTGAGAGTTGTAAGTAAATTATTATGGCGTGGTACTATGTCTTGTTTAATAAGTGTTTGAATTGAATCTAATGTTTAAATCGAAAGGGTAATGTCTTTTTAGCCTGCGGATCTGATCCGTCGTGATTTTTACATTTGAAATTGTATTATTAGGTTAGGAACTAAGCGACTGCGGATTTCGTCATTAGGTGGTATCGACGAAACCCGCAGTCACTTAGTTCCTAACCTAAAAGAAAGTAATAAACATGAAATTCGTATGAGTGAAAGCTGATTCAGTCTTCGTCGTCTGAGGGCCGAATGGCCAGCTTTATACACCAACAGAAGGCTTTTTACGCCATTGTAATAATTACATTAACTTAAAGAGTAAAATCGTATTATTTGAGAAAATTGTGATATGTAAACGTAACTTATGTTACGTATTATAGGTTGGCAACTGATTCCGGATTTTGTCGTTAGATGGTATTGACAAAATGTACAATCGCTCAGTTGCCAACCTAAAAGAAAGTAATAAACATGAAATTCGTATGAGTGAAAGCTGATTCAGTCTTCGTCGTCTGAGGGCCAAATAGCCAGCTTTATACACCAATAGAAGGCTTTTTACGCCATTGCAATGATTACATTAACTTAAAAAGTAAAATCGTATTATTTGAGAAAATTATGGTAGGTAAATGTAACTTATGTTACGTATTATAGGTTAGCAACTAAGTGATTGCGGATTTTGTCAATATCACTTAATGACAAAATCCACAATCACTTAGTTTCTAACCCAATAGAGGAGCGAGACATACAGTCGAATAGCGAGCGTAGAGTTGAACAGTAGCATTGAGCGAGCGATGATTACCGGCACACACTATCTCTGTACTTGTATTTAAAGTGATTTTAATATACACTGATTACTACAATTTTATCACTCTACTGATTACTACAATTTTACCACTCTACTGATTACTACAATTTTATCACTCTACTGATTACTACAATTTTATCACTCGTCTCTTTATTAAATTAACACTCGTAATAAACCACCTCATTAGATAAAATGTTTTGCGTATTTTTGTTTAACCGACCTCTAGATGTTATGTTTAAAATTGTTAATCTTTTGAGTGCTCACAATAGCGCAACCCAATAGTACGATTAGTTCTACCACGCCCTCTTTATCTGCCTCGTTACAATTATCCGTTTTTAGAACGATAGGAAGAAACAGTTATGAAAACGAGTTACAAGAGCAAATGGAAGAAGTTGTCGATTCGAAAACTACAGCGTGTTTTCGAGAATCGTGGGCGATTTCTCGTGAAAGTCTAAAATGTATTGTATTAGGTTGGCACAACTGAGTGACTGCGGATTTTATCAATGCCACCTAATGACGAAATCCACAGTCACTTAGTTGCGAGTCCAATAGTACTGTAATGAGACCTGGCTATCTTTAGCAAAGTTTGGAACAAATCTGGAATCTTTTATATGTTTTATGTGTTATACGTACATGTATATGATAAAATAATGGGAATATCTCTTATATGTCTATGTATATGACATATAAGGGGTGTCCCCATTATTTTATCTAACTCCTGTACGAGATATTTGGTGCAAGTATACAATTGGCAGAAATCACAGGAATATTTAAACGGTTAATTACACTTATGACATATGATCGTATCGTTCGAAAAAATCTTCGATGATTGCATCAATTCGACATCGTTCTACCGTGCTCCGTTTATTTTTTATTGAATGTATATTATTCATATACGTAGTCACTTTTTATTAACTTTCCATTGCTGTACAAATTAGCGATGCAAACATGTAGCCATGTGCAACGCTGCATTTTATATAAATAGAGCTGAAAGTAACAAAGCAGGTCTTATGGTTAACATGCAAAACGACCATTCTTGACGCACGAACATTCTCTGTGAAAGCGCGACCGCGAATGCTGCGCATTCCGAAAACGTAGACAAAAAATCCAGCGCTCGTTGAGCTACGCGATGCAAGAGATGCTTTGCATTTCATTAAACGAAAACCTTCGTGTGGAATGTACGGAAAGAACGTCGTGGAATTCGGCCTTCGGCCAAAGAATCAGCTTTCGTTGTAAGAGAGAAAAAAAAAAAAAAGAAAAGAAAAAATTAGAACTCCGAAGAAGGCGCGAGTGATAAGGTGCAAACATCGCGCCGCGATTGCTTCTATTTTCTCAAAATGGCCGTTGCAAAGTGAAGAACTCTATAGAGTCTACGTTGCATGATTGAAACTGGCGTGGCTAACAACGATGATAGCGATAACGATGGAAATGCGGAGAGCAACATGTAGCCGATCGAAGTAACAGTATGATTTGCGATGATCGTGACTCGTGAGCAGACCGAGCACTTTTACGTGTTTAAGGAAAATTTGAAGATGAAAAAGTGCGAAGATAGACGTAATATCCAAAGTGGAATGCTTATAATATTTACGTAGCTATTTATATTTCAAAATAATCATACGATGGATCACGCGAACGCCAATATGGCGCCCTTCTTTAAAGAAGAATTCGGAGAAAGAAGAAAAGGAACTAATCGAAATACATTGTCAGTTATAAACATTGGAATATTTATTAACCGCTGCTTTTACTTCCTAGTTGCTTTATTATAAATCTATTATCTCATTCGCATCATATTTTCTGAACGCTTATGACCTGCGCTGTATATCAAATATTGAGGTTAGGTTTGCAAATATTCCCTAAAGTAGCGTTTCGAATGGCCGATGAGAGCAGTCGGACAGAGCAACGGCTGTTTATCAACGAAAATCAGGCCTCAACGCGGCGAACGCCAGAACAACAAGTATTTATAACTACGAACAGGAATCTGAGTCCGGAGAAATTATAAATCATCAATCCTCGACCGAAGAGATTAACCGAACGAGAAAGAGAAGAGGAAGAAGGGGAAGAAAAAGAAGAAGAGACTGAAGTACCGCGTGGCACGACGACAAAGACGATGTAAATCTAAAATCTACTCGGGCCCGACATCGTGGCCCGATCCACTGAAACACATCCAGCACCGTTCAAATCCCAGCTCCCCATTGACACGGCCGACAAAAGAAGAGCGTAGGTTCATAAATAACGCGGCCAGTTTATCGTGCCTATTATGCAATTACGATTGCATCTTTCAAGCCTAGGTGGTCCACGGCCTCAAGATCTCAGGGCCGAGTCAACGAGATAATGCCTCTTAAAAAGTTGTCGTTGTTTCGACTCTTGGATACTCGGCTAACTGTTTCGCGTGCCTTTTATTTTTCGTCTTTTTTTTTATTTCCCTTTTGGTCCGTTCACTTGACAGGTTTCAAAACAGGAATTTCTATTTTCCATTTAGTATACGTGGAAATCTTAGAAGAAGGAAAGCGTGGTATTTTTAGTCGAAATCCGATTTCCCGTCTCTCAACCCTGGAGTATTTACTTTTCTCTCGTGGCGCTTCCAAGACAATTCTTAGTTGAGAAACGAAAATCCCGACGAGATCATTAGGTCGAATAAATAGTCAGGAATATTTCATTATGAAAGTATGGCAGACATCGCGATCGATGAAGAAATCGTTGTGTAATTGATAATTACAAAACGCGTATGGAGGAAAATGGAACAGATGGCAGACTGTGACTAAGTTGTGAAAAAAAGCTAACCCTCCGCTGCTGTTCGTTTCTTGCAGCACGTGTCTGATGTCTTCGAGCCAATCTCGAACCGCCGTTCGTGGCTAATGAAAATATTGCAAAACAGTGAACTGATGTTTTCTCGAGCTTCCAACATCTCGTTGTTTGATCTTGTAGTTCACATGATGCAATTCAAAAACAACTTCAAACAAACTGAAGAAGAATATCATATGAGAAATTGCCGAGGAACATGATCATAATCTTTTGATAGTTTTTCAACTTTTCTCGAGCTTCCAACATCTCGTTGTTTAATCTTGTAGTTCATACGATGCAATTCAAAAACAACTTCAAACAGCCTGAAGAAGAATATCATAAGAGAAATTGCCGAAGAACATGATCATAATCTTTTGATAGTTTTTCAACTTTTCTCGAGCTTCCAACATCTCGTTGTTTAATCTTGTAGTTCACATGAACCAGTTCACAAACAACATCAAACAATCTGAAGAAGAAAATCAGAAGCAAAATTACTGAAGAATATAATCATAATCTTTTGATAGTTTTTCAACTTTTCTCGAGCTTCCAACATCTCGTTGTTTAATCTTGTAGTTCACATGATGCAATTCAAAAACAACTTCAAACAAACTGAAGAAGAAAATCATAAGTGAAATTACTGAAGAACGTAATCATAATCTTTTAACAGTTCTTCAACTTTTCTCGAGCTTCCAACATCTCGTTGTTTAATCTTGTAGTTCACATGATGCAATTCAAAAACAACTTCAAACAAACTAAAGAAGAANTCATAATCTTTTAACAGTTCTTCAACTTTTCTCGAGCTTCCAACATCTCGTTGTTTAATCTTGTAGTTCACATGATGCAATTCAAAAACAACTTCAAACAAACTGAAGAAGAAAATCATAAGTGAAATTACCGAAGAATATAATCATAATCTTTTGATAGTTTTTCAACTTTTCTCGAGCTTCCAACATCTCGTTGTTTAATCTTGTAGTTCACATGATGCAATTCAAAAACAACTTCAAACAGCCTGAAGAAGAATATCATAAGAGAAATTGCCGAAGAACATGATCATAATCTTTTGATAGTTTTTCAACTTTTCTTGAGCTTCCAACATCTCGTTGTTTAATTTTGTAGTTCACATGAACCAGTTCACAAACAACATCAAACAATCTGAAGAAGAAAATCAGAAGCAAAATTACTGAAGAATATAATCATAATCTTTTGATAGTTCTTCAACTTTTCTCGAGCTTCCAACATCTCGTTGTTTGATCTTGTAGTTCACATGATGCAATTCAAAAACAACTTCAAACAGTCTGAAGAAGAAGAAGATTATAAGCGAAATTACCGAAGAATATGAACATAATCTTCTAATAATTCTTCAACTTCTCACGTAATCAAGTTCGGGAACAATTTCAGGAACTTCTTGAAAATGGGAAAGTAATCGATATCCGAATAATGTGATCATAATGGAAATTAATAAACTGCCACCGTGGTTCCACGTTTGCACAAAGCTTCATCCTCCGAAGAACTGTTCTCTTCAAGTTTCCCCCAATTGCATAACCAATCGCTCTAATGGAGATCGCGTCGTTTCCAAGAAACCTCATATTTCCTAGCGCAACAACTATTCGAGCAAAGGGATCCTCGCATGGAGTCGGTTACCTCGTTGACGATAGGGATCAGGTCGGACCACATCGACGACTGGCTCTTAGCCAGTCGCGACCATCGCAACGGAGGTATCGCGAAAACGCTAGACTCGGCCCGGGTCGGTGCGCGCGATTTAAATTTATCTAGGCGTGTTTTGCGTCATTCAGACCCTATCCCGGTTGATTTGTGACCTTTCGGTGCTTTCGCAGCTGGCGGCCGATCGCCGGCCAAAGATCGCAAAATCAATGACCTGTCGACATTCCGCGACGAGGAAAACGCCGTGTCCTGCTCGACGCTCGCCTCCATCCGCTCTGGTCGTTACGCGATCCACCTGTTACCGTACGTCCGACAGCACAGCTCTAGGATCTGTCGACCGTGTTAAATCCGCGTTGGAAAGCCGGATCTATTTCCACTGATAAACAAGGTACACGTTCGAATCATCACTCGTCCCGCGAACATTCCGGCCAAGCGATCATTTTCAAAGCTCTGTATTTATGAGCCGTGTCGAGCTTCTTCTGAATCGACCAAATGACTCGAGAGAACGGTGGGCGAGGAAAGAGAGACACTTCGGACGTTGCGAGCCCATCCATTTTTCGGATTGTCGAGGTACGTGGATCACGTGGGTGGAATGGGTTGGTCAGACAGCAGCAAAGTGTGGGCTGAATGACGGCTGACGATATTGTGATCTGATCTGTATCATTGTTTTGAGGTGTTAATGGCTCGCCTCCGTGAAAGTTGTGACATCTTGTGGACGCTTCTATACTTAAAACCATCGTCGCTCTCACGTAACACGGCCCTAAACGCGTTCACGTGTATTAACATTTTCCAACACATTCTGTCCACCCTAGAGAGTCCAATACGTGGCGCTGCGGTTCCGTCAGGGAAATTCGATCTTACTCTTTGCCGTTCTATTCGTACATTTGAAGAAACTGTTTCTTCTCATATCGCAGACCCATAATCCATAATCCTGCTGGATTATAGCAAATGTACGCTATCTCTCCAACTCGCGTTATGTAACAGCAACATGTTTCGAGGTTAAATACTTTTCAACATCCACCGTCTGTTAAATCTAATATGGCGGTTTACCTTTGAAAGAAAAAGAGCGGACACAACGAAGAAGCGGTCTAATCAAATTAGATCATTCTGGTTCCGCGTTGGCCGTGTGAAGCGGACAGTTATAAATAGATTGAAAAACTATTGCTTTTCAATCCGCGTGGCACGGCGAGAGGTTTCCCCGAGAGAAGAGCGTGTCGGTGAAAGGGAGGGGGGCGACGCGGGTAAAACGAACGAAAGAACAGCAAAGGGGGTTGAAGAAGGAAACGATGCCCGATCCCTCGACGAACGGGGAGAGAAAGAGAGGGAGAACGACGGGTTCTCTCTGCCGGTGAAGCTTTTATGCCGAAGTTTGCGAGCCGGCCGCCTCGTGGATCATTTGTTATCTTCCACGAGAAAGCTCCCCGACGCAAATAGGTTTGTTTCTGGCCGCTTTAAACGCTTCACAATAATCCACACGAACCCAAATTCAATTAACGCCTCTCGTCGTTGCCGACACCAACCCCCACCGTTTCTGCACTTTGTAGCCGTTGACAGGCAACGAAAGTCGCACTTGGCTCTCCTTCTTTCGTCTCTTTTATGCGAGCTCGCGGACCGACGGAATATTGACGTACGTGCCTGGAATGCTCGATGACCTTGAACCGTCCGCAGCTCCCGCGGGACACGAGACGGCGACTGTATAATTTCCAGAAGAAACTTTATTTACTATCGAACCCTATCGTTCTTAATTTGCCGGTTCTGCGCGTTTTTTGGCCCCTGCGAGTGGTTAAAAAAATTCGGAAAATTGGATTCGTCGGAAGATGGATACACACGATCCCCTCGGCGAGCCTCAATTGGCCCAACATTTTCAAGGAAAAATAGTTCGCTACCGAGCTGGATGTCACGTAGAATTTCATGAAATTTACGATTCCTGGAAATAGTTGAGCAGCAAGAACCTAGCGATCATCGAGGAATCGCGCGACTCCTCGACGACCGCGATTGCTTTCGAATTATCGTAGGATTCCTCGTAAGTCTCGTTTTTGATCCCCGTAATCCTCGTTCGATCCTTGGAAACAGGGCACGATAAATCATAGCTGATCCAAAATTAGACGGTGTCCTTTCAGTGGGTCACTCACTCAGCCCCACGAAATCCACAACAACGCATTAGCCATCTTCGAGTGCGTGGACGCAGGGGTCGAATTGACGCGCGCGCAACAAACTGTCCTGCGGCCGAGGGGTTACTTTTGTGCTACGAGAGGCACCGAGAGAAGAGAAACGGGACGCGAGGAAGATGGACCCGCGTGGGACATCCGTGCGTGCGTAGAGGGAAGACGATGAGGCAACGACGAAGACGATGGAACGGCATCGAGGAAGAATGGGTGTACGGTGGATACGCGTCTCCATCCATCAGGCAACGGTTCGATCGTTCGAAACACGCGACTCGAAGCTACAGACAACCTCCGAATGCATTATCTTCCGTTCACATTGCGCGGCTATCCTCGATGCTTTTTCGATAATAAGAGCGTTTAGGCCTCTTTATGCATTCGTGGAATAACGTATGGCTCGCCACGGCACCGATACTCATGTCACTGTCCTTGCCTTTCAATGTTCCGTGCTCTCTACGTGCTCTGCCTTACACGCTCTCACCGAGCCACAAACGTCCTTGGTATTCTGCATGGACTACGGGGCGAAAATATAACTTTGGAATTTACTGGACTAGGAATGCGCTTAGGAGTCTCGAAAGCTTCCAGTATTGCAGTCGGTTTAAAAGAAAAGTGTTGAGCAATTCAATCATCTTCGTGCATCTTTAGAATTTCGTACGTCTACTAATAAACATCTTCTGTGAAACGCTTACATGTGTATTTAAAATAATTAATAAATAAATTCGCTAAAGACTGTGTGTAAATCGCAAATAAGATCGCTAAGTCTAACTAAAACTCTTATGGTTATTTGTACTGTCCGGGGCAGCGACATTGCTTTGCCCGGAGTTTGTTTATTATTTTAGGTTAGGATACATTACGTGCATCCTAACGATATCGATACTCCGAGGCCAAAACAAAAACATCATTTGAGTTGTCCTCTGGCTCATGCGCCGCCGCTACGTATGTGTTGATTCAGCCGGCTGATCTTATTCTTCGTTTAATATTTCCAGCAAGAAACCATACAACGCATATCAAGGTTTGTCAAACTTAAGATTAGATCGAGTCTGAAATATTGCGGAGTCGGGTGAAAAGCAAGTCGATGACGCGATTTGATCAGGCTCACGAACGTTTACTGCATCTTGTAAATTCTTCATACTTTCATTCGTTATAATAAAAATCTAGTTAATTTAATCCGAAGAATTCTAATGTTCTTAGTAACGGTGCCATCTAGACTTGCAATAAAACATACATCCATTATTCGTCTAGAAACGTCATTAAGATTCTCATCGAGCATCGACATCGCCATCTAACAGTGTAACCAATCGAGAAACCGCGACTATAGATTGCAGGCAATGGTACACGATGCCAAGCAGATTTTTAAAAATTAATTGGCAATGATCCTTCGAACATTGGTCCGTGACACACTGTACGAAGGCACGCGCGCGCATTCACACACATACGTATAGGAAACGGCACACACAAACCACTGAGACAGCGTTGCTGCCGCGGCAAAATTAATGACTTACCTTCAACGGGAACAATACAGTCAGCTGCGACTCTTTACGTGTCTGCGAGTAGCGCGCAGGCCGCCGCGATGCTAGAGGCTCTCGCCTAAGGTCGAACAAAAACACACAAACGAACGCAAAGAGAGGGACGCGTGTGTATCCGCGTGGATCGATTTATTTCCAGACGCGAGAATGCGAACGATATCATTTTCGTAGCAGTTTTTCGTTCGGGACACGCGTAATCCGATAGAGGCCTGTGTCTCTCTTGGCGCGCTACGAATATTTCACGCGCAATTTGCCACGGTCTCGCTGGATTATCGTGTTGTATACCTCCCCGTCTTCTCACTACCCCCTCTCCCTCCTTCATACTACATTGTTGGCAGTTTCTACACTTCCTATCCTACAATTTTAGGATGTTTGCTCATATTTTCGGCCACCGGACGCATCTTGCCTCGCGGCCAAAGCGAAACGCGTCTTATTTCAATTTCAAGCTTCAATTTCAATTCCAGAATACCAGTGGACTCGCGTTTGTTTGAAACCCACTCACAGGCTAACTTTAGAGTAACCTGAAATCAACTATCCTGGTACTGGTAGGTAATTCTTCCAATCTTCAATTAAAATGGCTGAATGACAGATAAATGGACGGGCTGAATTATATACACCGTGAAACTCAAGATAAAATTCTTTTACATGAAGTTTATGTATTTTTAATCGGTCATCGATTAATACGTACTTTTTGTATGCTGGGTTTTGAAACAGGAACGTAATTTCGTACGTGTCATTGCAATGGCAAATTCGAAACGAAACCTAACCTCACATCTGTTTTACTCATTAGTTGAATACTTTACTCTCGATATCTTACATATTTTCGAATATTCAACGATTTTTCTGATCTAGTCATTAACCTAAACAGTTATATTCTTCAGCGTATTCGTACAACGTACCAACTCAATAGCAAAGAGTAATGGATAGGTTATGTTCTCGAGCAACTACAAAGACTAAGGTCTTATCAGGAAAATCATCTTGCAAGGAATATTTTCGCAGAATTCGTAAGAAGTTGCAAGTGACATCTGCTTCTTATTTTCTATGCAAAGCGCACGCGTTAGAAGTAGATATCATCGGAAACGCATCTCTCTTCCGAGGCCCTGGAGTTACCGCTCCTGTCCTCTATGAATCATGCAGTACACCGATGTTTTAGGTCAGCTTGTTCCTCTTAGGAGGCTGTCGGTTTTGATCGGCCATGGCGTTCCTCCTGGTTACCCTAGTCGGGTGGTGCTCGAGCCTCTGAGGCCGACTTGTAGTAGTACATAAGCCTCGCGCGAGCATTTATTTATGGTGCCGGATCGCTAGGGTGTACGTGGAACCGCCTCTACACAACCATAATGCTCTTCTCGAGCATCGCCTATCGAACGAAGCCGTTCACTGTTCAATTCCGATTTCCTTCGTTTTATATAGCGAAATCTCGTTGCTGAAGGTAAGCTTGCTGATACTCTGCTAGCTTCGATTAATAGTATTTTCAACAGTGAAGGTCGTTTTAAATAGTTTAACTATCAAACAGTATAAATTAAACAGTTTTCTCTAAAATTTTATGCAATTCCTTTTCTACTTGCAGAATCAATAAAATATACACAGACAAGTAATTTTCTATGAATTTAAATTATTCTAAAATTTACATTAATGTAACTTAGTACCAAGATGTTTACTGCATTGCACAGTAATATGTTAATTATCCGAGTGCCTTAAACATCTTTTGCTAATTTCAACCTCTTAAAAAATATTTTTTACATTTAAACATTCATATTCAATTTTATGTTCGATTAAAACGATTAACAAACAAATTTTGCATTAAATGAAACATTATATTCAAACATGTATATAATATATATAACATTCTTGAATAATAAAAGTAATGTAGATATATAAGGATTCTTAAAACATTTGTCTTCGACCTTTTAATAAGAGAACAAATTGTATTCTAACATTTACAGTTGATGTAACTTAGTACCAAGATGTTTACTGCATTGCACAGTAATATGTTAATTATCCGAGTGCCTTAAATATCTTTTGCTAATTTCAACCTCTTAAAAAATATTTTTCACATTTAAACATTCATATTCAATTTTATGTTCGATTAAAACGATTAACAAACAAATTTTGCATTAAATGAAACATCATATTCAAACATGTATATAATATATATAATATTCTTGAATAATAAAAGTAATGTAGATATATAAGGACTCTTAAAACATTTGTCTTCGACCTTTTAATAAGAGAACAAATTGTATTCTAACATTTACAGTTGATGTAACTTAGTACCAAGATGTTTACTGCACTGCACAGTAATATGTTAATTATCCGAGTGCCTTAAACATCTTTTGCTAATTTCAACCTCTTAAAAAATATTTTTTACATTTAAACATTCATATTCAATTTTATGTTCGATTAAAACGATTAACAAACAAATTTTGCATTAAATGAAACATCATATTCAAACATGTATATAATATATATAATATTCTTGAATAATAAAAGTAATGTAGATATATAAGGATTCTTAAAACATTTGTCTTCGACCTTTTAATAAGCGAACAAATTGTAGCGGCACGTCGCTTTCAGAAAAGAAAAACAAAAAAGAGAAAGAAAAATCTCCAAGCTGGTTTTTAGTGAAGTAGCTGACGCTTTCCCGAGGGCGATGTTTGAAAATCTTATCCAAATGGAAAGGACCCTCCAAAGAATTCACAGTAGTATGTAAACCTCACGCAAGCATTTATTTATGGTCTCGGGTCACCGGCTGTGCGCGGGGGCCGCCTCTACGCCGCACTTTACAGAACATATTTTACACCGAGCCATCAGCCATGGAATAAAGCTGTTTCCTACTTAATTCCGCCTTCCACTTTGATCCATGGGATGCGAAAGCGCCTCTGCAAGCGCTTGTTAATTGACGCTACACCATGTGATAATTGGCGAACACAAGTTATCTGACATCATACGGTGCACTTTGTCTCGCGCGAACAACTAGGCCCTCCCGAACGAATCTGAGCTCGTTCAGAATGTGTAATCAACGGTTTTCTTTAATAAGAATGTCTCTATTATGTCATCGTATCTACTTTATAAAATAAAACATTTTCTATTTAAACATTCAAACTAATATGTCAGACTTTCACAAGCCAAATTGATTGACAGTTTACAGGACTTTTGCAGAAGTATTTGTACACTTTGAAATTAAGTTGAAATTAGCTAAAGGTATTTAACGCACTCAGATAATTAACACATTACTGTTCAATGCAATAAACGTCTTAGTACTAAGTTACATTAGCTGTAAATTTTAGAATAATTTGAATTGATAGAAAATTAATTTTCTTTGTATAAGTACTTGCTACACAAGTATAGGACTGAGCTTTCATTTTCATTTTCAGAAGGTAAATTTCTGCCATAAGTTCATTTATCGTGAGAAGTTGACATACCTCCTTGCTGTAGGTAAGCTTGCTGATACTTCGATGGTATTTTCAACACTGAAGGTCATTTTAGATAGTTTAAGTATCAAATAATATAAATTAAAAAGTTTATGATATTGGATTGGCAAGTAAGCGATTGCTGATTTTGTCATTACCACCAGTAGGCTCTAAAGCAAAAAGAAAATCATTTTTTTAACATAACCATGCTTCTCTGCTTCTCAGTTCATGGAATTGGGCTTCTGAGCAGTTCATATTCTGCAATTATTTTCAAGTTATCTATACGATACCAACACAAATGTGGGGGATATGAATGATAAAATTATAGAAAATAATAATTCACATAAAACAAATATGTGTACCAGGTTTCAGTATACAACGATACAACATCATAGCAGTTAAATGTGTGAAATAGTGGACACGTACAGTTCTTACTGATCAAAATTACCCAACTTGCAGGAAACCATTAAGGATCACATGAAATCCTAACCTAACCTCAATCTGTCTGACCACCCTATCTCCGTGATAATCATAAATCTTTCTTTGGCCAAATAAATATAAATAAGAATCAGCGCAGAAGAAAGCACATATCAACGTATTTACCAACATTCCCTTGGAAAATGGCTTTTACCGCGTCCACGGTAATCTCTGTTCCCTTGCAGCCAGTCGATCAGAGCATTCACGGTAGGCACGAGCCGAAAATAGTTGCTGGGGGTGTAAAAGGGGCAACGATGTAAGCTGAGCGTGATTCCGCGTGCGGATTGAAATATCCGAAGGGATAATTAAGCTGGCGAATGGCGCATGGTTCAACGTATGAATAAATAAATTGAATGGCTCACGCAAGCCCCGTAAGCGTCGCATTATGCAAAGCCTTTTTGCCCTGCGAGATTCCTTTCTCATTAAATCGATCAGCCTGTGGCGATCTACGGATGGAAAATGTATGTGTTGGCTAAATTGTTACACGGGACGTAATGTGCCGTGTCATAGAACGTAGGTGCTAACGAATCGACTCGGACCAACTCTGCATCTTACTCTTAACCACTAGACCCGTTAATGGACACGATTTGCGCGCGTTACCGTTTCACCGTTCGGTGATTAGCGCCATTTTCAAAGCGATTGCCTCTCCAGCAACTATTCTCTCAGTCTTCCAACGTGTGGTCATTAAATAGCTAAGACCATCCTGCTTCTTCGTTCTTCAAAGATAGAGCGAGAAGATCTCGAAAGAAAATTGTTCGCAGATTAGTGCGATGTTTGGCATTTTTGCAATTAAAATGTCAAAAGGAAGACTTGGCGATTGCAGGAAACCGTTGAAACGACTAACGGAATGGCTGAAGTGCAATGTGGCTGGAAATGCAAAAGTAGACTCGACGTGTTTGTTACTTGGCATGCAGAATTCGGTGTTCATGGACGTCTTCATATGCACGACCTACTCCTCGCTAACCGTGAATGTCACCGTGACCAATCTTTCTTCAGCGAGCGAGCAGCTGACTTATGCATTCTTTTTTATCACGCGTCAAAGTAGGTGCCATACTCTGTTCCCCTGCTGGCTTCGGTAGCTTTAATTTTCTCTTTTTCTCTCTTTCTTAATACGCGTTTCTTATCACGTCTTTTTTTTTCTTTTCAACCGACAGAAAGTTGCATTACAGTTACTACAGGTGTTACAAGAGTTTTATCGTCACGGTTTTTCGACTAATTTTCTTGTAGCATTCGTGGAGCTGATTTCCAAGCAAACGTACGTTTTCCTTTCTAGCGTTTCGGGTTTTAACTGAGGGAAGAATTCATCGTCTTTGAAAATTATTCCACTGTTTTCAATAGCCAAGTTTTTTGCTACACTGTGTCATCAATTTCAATAGGAAACGTCGTGAAAGGCCTGAAACAAAGCCAACTTTCGATTTTCCGTGTCAATTTCCACGATGAATTCTCCATCTTTTTCCAATCACTTTTAATCATGATCATCATCAAACTTGTTTATGTTTCTTTAAATAAATAGTGTCGTTTAAATATTCGTTAAATAGTGTCGAACACTTTAGATCTGAATATGATCATCGAGAAGCTGTTAGTTTTCCAACATAATTTTCACAATTTACAATGATAAAAACGTTAGGTGATTTAATTTTTAAATGATTTGCAACTTCGTCCAATTATTACCATTTTTCTTAATGACTCTGGGATGAAATAACTCTGCATGAGATTACGTTTAAATTGCAGTATCTTTTTGCCGTAGTTAATACGATTGCATTAATTATAAAATAACACCGTTACATCGAATAAACATTTATCTATCAGATGTTACACACGTAACTTTCATAGAAATACGTTTCATGCGCGTGTGCCTTGAACTTATCTGCGACGTGTCATTTACGTAAACATTTCTCAGCATAGAGGACGCATCTAGCTACATCTTGTGATCGATGCTTCAACCGATTCTCCGATATCGTTCACTGTAATCCAATTGCACAAACGAAAACAATTCATTCATTTTGAAAACAGTGTGAAAACAGACAAAATATTCGATATAAAAAGGCAAAAATATACATCTGTCTGGCACTAAGATTATTTCGATTTGCGTGTTAGAAATAGATTGACGGGTATAATTATTACAGTTAAATTATCGTGTAATATCCTACTTTAAGGGGGTGTGCTGAATTAGAATGTTCTGAAACAGCGTCTTTTTGTGATTTTTTTTAGAAGGGAAAGAAAGAAATGAAGTTATTGAATTTTGAGCTATGGTTTTATATGTATTTAACGAATACAAAAAAATTTTTTTAAAGTAAGAAAAAAAATTACAGTAGATTTCTAAGCCTATTTCATGGGCTACAGTTTTCAATCTGCGTGAAAGATACACCTCGTAATTCTTGGTCGAAAACCAAAAACCAAAAACAGATTAAATTATTATGTATTTTTCTTCTCGATGAACTAAAAAAATTCGTCAAAAAGTTTATTTAAATAATTGTTGTAGCACCTTAATGTTTATTTCTTCTTTTTATAAAACACATTTTTTCTTTAAACCCGCCAACATTTCTAATTTCACACTATCTTCTGCCCTTTTTTCAGTTCATCAAAGCCCATGCAATGGGCTTAGAAATCTGTTATAATTTTTTGTTTTACTTTAAAAAAATTTTTTTGTATTCGTTAAATATATATAAAACCATAGCTCAAAGTTCAATAACTTCATTTTTGTATTTTTCCTCTAAAAAAAAGAATCACAAAAAGACGCTGTTTTAAAATCACAAAAATTTTGGACACCCCCTTAATCAAAGACAAAAACATAATATTGGTAAACATGCAACGAGAAAATGATGTAAAAGCAGTAATTCCTTTTCGATAATCGATCAACAATGACAAGGAAATATATTTCTCACTGTTCAAACGGTATTCAACATCCCTTGACAAATAATCCACGATTTTAGCTATGGCAATTTCGCTCAAGATTTCCTCTAGAAACTTGGCCCATCGATCAATAATAAGGAGCAATGGTAATAAGAGCGACGTTAATTTTACGAGTTTCGGAGATTGATCAAGCAACGAGAACACGTGCCACGCGAAGGAAACCACGAAGTCGCGCAAATTGTTCGAGAGTTCAATCGCATCGAAGAACGTGTTCGACCATACGTTTTAAAACGATGATGTAAATGCGCAGAACCGTTGATCTCGTGTGATTTATTTGCAAAGGAGCGCGCGGCCAGCGAGCAGACGTCTATTACAGTTGATCGGCCGTAAATCAGGCGTCGCGACGCCCAATCTTCCAGAATAATTCTCAGATTGTTTTAACTTCGACTAATCGTTTAGTATAAACAATCGGCTCGGTACAGAATTTTGGCGATTTTTTTAATATCTTTGCACAAACACGTTTCAGAAAATAAGCAAATGACTAAAATTCTTAGAAATGGTGTTATAATACCGAAGAAGCATATTTAAATGCATAGACTTGTATTTCGACGTTCACAGCATTACTTTAGTGTTGTTTTCCCTCTGAAATAAAACCCTTAGAGTATCACAATTTCGAAACGTGAACTTACTAATTTTAAAATGTGGAAAAATATTCTAAATAGCATTTTAAAGTATACGTATTATTCTATATGTGGCGGCACTCGACCATGGAACTTTCCAATGGCTTCGCGACACACAGCGCCATACCTTCAAAGTGTAAAAGGACGACATTGCCTAATGTATCATCGATATCCCTACGGTTCTTTCGCCGAATATTCGGAAGAATGCATACGCGGCAACGTCGCGGACATCTAATAAACGCGAGCGTAGTGAGGATAACGTGGGGTAACAAAGAAAAGAATCCGTTTGGTTTCGAACCAAAGATTCATTTGCCCCGAGCTGCGAAGTGCGAAAGGTTAGCGTCATAGCGAAGCAAACACTATTAGAGATACGTGATTATTCACTCTTGATAGTTAATCGTTAATCGTTAATTGTCGTGAGGTGCAATAGTAGTTGGTAGTAGTTGTTGTAGTAGTGCAATACTGCGCTGGGGTACTGCTGCTTTTTCTTCTTAATTTTGCATCGTGGAAGAAGAATCGGAATACGATCGTTAGGAGCTAACCACTGCGCTGCCGTCGTCCGACACTAGTATGTGTCGAGTGGTGGTATTTGCTGTCGAGTGCCGCCATATTTGTTGATCGTTAATCGTTATTTGTTGTTTATAGTTAATCGTTAATTGTTGATCGTAAATTGTAGACTATTGATTGTTAATAGTTTAATAAACTTTTTTGTTGAACATCAAGAGTATTTCTTGTGAGCACCTTCACCAACATACCACGTCATATAATTATTTAAAAATTCGCTAACATCTGTCACAAAATTAGAGACACTTTAATACCGGCGCTCTTACAAATGCAAACTCGAAAAACCTGAAGAAGGGGAGTCACGATCGATTAAAAGACCAGAGGTAAAGACTTATCCTCTAATTCACATAAATAATCCGGGCAGTCGTGGTGTTTACCAGGTAGAATTATACGACGATGTTACGCCTTGAGGACACATTAAATTGTTCTCGATACCCGGGTTGATACAGACTGGGTGCATCCGCAAGGATCATTTTGCCCGGTTGTTGCAGTGCTCGTGTCGTATCAAAAAGCCCAAGACGCACGAACAGACGCCATTCAAGAGCAGGCCATAAATTTCCTGCGGAGTGAAACACTGTTTTTTTACAATCACTCGTTTGGCCTGGATCGACAAATGCCCCGTTTCATACGAGCCTCGAATTCCTGCCGACCTTTTTATCGGTCTCGTTTAAATAGCTAGTAATACGTAGACAATTTGTCGGCCAGAGAGAACAAGGATGATATCTGATTTAGACACTGCAGCTTTCTAATTGACTTCGAGTTAAATTTATAATAATTCCAAACTAAATCGAGCAGTTAACAACGTCCGACCTAGCGTTAACCAATTTTTTCCTGTGGTTTTCGAGAGTGTAAAATAGTTGAATAATAAAACGATCAATTTCTGACATTAGATTGCAATTGGTTAAATACAGGTCAGGAAATTTAATGTATAAAATATTCTGAAATTTCATTAGCATCGTAATAACGTGCAATTGGCATGATGATGTTGGTAAGAAATCAATCTTGCAAACATACATTTAGAAAGAGAAATAGTGCACAGCATGAATAGTGGCCTTAAACGTCTAATTAGCCAATACCACCTATACGATTAATAAATATAATGAATAATTGACTGTTCAAATACTTTGCTAATTGTTACGCAGTATAGCTACATTTGCAATAAACATATTGCAATTCCTATATACAGTTTCAAACTCGTTTCAAACTTTATCAACGTAATCACAATAACCAAATTTCACAACAGTTCTAATGAAATTTCAAAATGTATAACATACATAATATGTTCATAAAATATGTGTGCAAGTGTTGGAATATGTTTGTAAGTCTGTGTATAGAAACTTGTACTCAATGGGCCGTATGAAGATGTTTGGAAGCAATCGGTAGAAAAAGACATCAGGAGGTTTACGCGTCGGTTTTCCAACGACTTTTGTCGCGGGAAAACCACGGAACGCGTGTAACGTGGCGGCAGGCCAGCTAGAGCCATTCAGCGGCAGCTCGTAAATTTTCAGGAGCGGGAATCCTCCTTCGGGGAGGGGTTTGCCGGGGCCGAAAGAGAGCGACTGCAGGAGCATAAGGATCAAGGATCCCCGTGGTGAGCGGGCCACGCAGCAACAGGCGGCCCACTTCGCTCCCGGCACACATCCATTACCCCATCGGCTCATCCCGTTTGCGCTAGCTGCTTGCATTGAAAATTTATGTCCTAATAAGTGATTTGTACCGCGCTTCGAGTCTTTCCCTGCGCTAAATCTAAATTGGACAACCTGCCAGCATCCACCTTCTACCGAGGTGAACGCGTGCTTCAGCCATTATACGATTATGGCTTTGAATTTTTTCAAATGGCTGCTGTTCATCCTTGTAGTTTGCTCGCTTCATAATCGCTGTTTGTATTTTTCTAAATCGCTAGATTTTTTACAACAATGCAGCTTCGTACAAACGTGAAAGCAAGTCTGTGAAACGTCGTGGTGTTTATCTCAACAGAAAGAAATGGGTCGTACGTAATTCGACAAAATAATGTAAAAGAAGAAACGTTGTGCGTCTATTATTTCCTCATAAAACGAGAGAAACTTCTCCGACAACCTAATATTTTTGTCCATTTGAGATTGTATTTGGTGGCGAGCTATGTTTTTATTGAGATATGTGTAATTTCGTGTATTACACTAGATTAGTCGCGTATTAGTGACACACATATATGAGTACGAGTGTGTTGAAGTATATGCGCGCGCAGCGTATGGTGAAACAGAAGAATGCAACTGTTGCGTACGCATGATGATGAAAAAGATGGCGAGACAAAAAGAGTGCAAAGACGCGTGCAAATGTGTATCGACGAATATCTTGTAAATCACATATTAAACAAATCTGAAACTATTTTAATATCAATTCTGAGTGTAATGTAAGTATTCTCATACATTTATTTCGCCCATTAAGATCCACAATTCCCCACAGGTTTTATGAAAGAAAACAAGATAAGCGAAAGGTGTTGGGGTAATTTAAATTATTTCAATTAGAGTTGGATATTCAAATTGGAAACACCTGATAAAACGACATGGATACGGCCATTAAACATCCGCTATATCTCAGTTCCCATAAAAACTTCATGAAGTAGCAATCCGGAGGGTGTAAATTAAGTATTGTTAACCGGTCATCTGCAAAGTTGGATCTCGCAAGGAAGAATATTATGGCTGCCGCGTGAATGTCCGAATGCGTATGTAACGTTAACACGGAACTAGCTGTATATTTGACAGGGTATTGCTTATGCATGCTGATTGATTAATGCATACTAATGAAAAAAAGTTTTTGTTGTTACTAAGATGAAATATGCGACGCGACTGGGAAAACCAGTTCTAGTCTAGCGTTCCCGTGTTAGTTTCGCCTGTTAGGCATGGTATAATCGTGAATGCGCACATACGTCTGCGCGTTCTCATCATCATGCGTGGCCGATACCGTCTGCCTCGACCATCTTTCGATCTCTACAGGCTTGTTAATTTCCTATTAGAAATCAGGTGGAAAAAGACGATCGTTCGACCAACTCGTTGGCCAGCTTTAATTCGAGATTAAACAGTGCGTCGAAGATTACCATAATAAAAGCAGGTAGATTTGCCAACGATCTTGAGAAAAATTCTTCCACTATTCTCATACTTAACCAGCAGCTAAATGATAAGCTGAAATAAACCTACCCTTTTAACCAGTCACACCATTAACTACTACCTTTCACTAGCTAAATAATAAAAACCGAGTAGACTACTATAACAAGAAGGTGACTGCATTTTCAAGTAATCTCAGTAAATCAGCAAACATTAATTGAAAATGAAAAAGTGCTAGAAATTCACACTGATAAACTTTTGCGTTTTTCAATATGAAAACCTATGTATTTGTTCTCGCAATAAATACGTTTGAAATATTGAAACTGTCTTCTTGTTGTTGTAAACCCTTTAATGGATTTCTATTCTTGCGATAGTTAAGTGAAATAATAAATTAAAAGTCGACTAGAGAATAGAACGTTTAACCTATTCCTGTGTTGCTGCCTACCTTGACCCAAACACGACCAGGCCGAACGCCGATCAATCGCAAATGCTTCGGCTATTTATTGCAATCGACCAAACAAATATGACCCCAAAGAGCTGACTCGTAATAGCTTCTCGTATTATCCGCTTGTTATCCTTCGCTCGAATCGCACCACCCTTTCCACAGCCGGTAACGAGTTCTAGCCACTCAAAACGCAACCGATGATCACCAGAACCAACACGTTAAGACGATCGAGACGGACTTGTTAAAGGGGGAAAGCAATCGCTGGTTGTTCTTACCAGCAGCCATTTTAACAGCTACCGATAGGCTCCTATAAAGTACAATAAACCTTTGCTCGTAGCACTTTCTGTTCATAGTCTTCATTTATGGTGAAATGATCGACTCGTGATTACGGGCTGCGAAGGTAGACGGTCTTCAGATTGCTAGATGGCAAATAAATGGAGAATGAAAAGATATGGAACGCCAGATCGACAATGAAGTCACGTACAATCATTTGTTTCCACACAAAAACCGCCATTGGAAAGGATTTTGTGCGCCATTCAATGATACTCGGAACGGTTACATGAATCTTTTATGAAAAATTACATGGCAGCCATAGAATTCCAGAGGAGTATTACGTGGTCATCCGTTCGTCTTTAATTGTCCTTATTATCACGCTATTTATTTATAAGTTGAGTAAATTTATGTGTTGAGGTTACCTGATGCAGGAACGCGTGAATGAAATTGTAATATTGGCTTGGCGATTGCGGATTTTGTCATATAGATTTCAATAGAAATATATAGCGAAGTAAATACAGGTACAGTGTGTGCTGATGCAGACTCCACTGTAGGCAGTGTCGCGTTACAACTGAAGGCGATAGGGAGCGTGTTGATACATTTACATCAAAGAACATTACCAAGAAAACGAACTTTGGTGTGTAACTCTAGTTGAAGGTTACAACAGACTGCAATAACAATCTACTTATAGCTCTTTTGTTTCCAGATCTCGTGACTCGAAACAACATTCACATTCAAGGGCACAATGACATGGACCACTCCTTTTTCAATTTCTCTTATTTCAGAAGAAGTAATTACTTCAACAGGATTAATACGGCAAATGGCGATAGATTTTGATACGAATGCTGCGTTCTCTCGTGAAAACATTCTATTTTATTGCTGATCATGGAAAAAGATATAGACAAAGTCGAAAAAGATTCGAAGAAGACTGGACTTTCACGAAAGCGGATGCGCCATTCTTTATAGAAACGTTCTCCTCGAACATCAATTGATTTGTTAAAAGTATCTAAAATCTAAGGAATAAAATGTATTCAAAGGAAATATAGCTATTTCGATCGTGGCGTTTCTAATTAATATTAATCGTTGCGCGTAATATATTTGACATGCGAACGTCAAACCACATGGTTTATTTATGAAAAATTCTTCGGAAAAGTGATAACTTTACTGCAAGACTTTTCCCGTTATTTAAATCACGAACCGTACGTGTGAAAAGAAAATTCGTTTTCCAAGCTTTTTCTCAAATATCAAGAGAAATTTCAATAAATGTGAAAAATTGTTACTTTGTTCTTGAGAAAGATTCTAAATATTTGAGTGATTTTTACTCGATTTAGTAATCGATATTTTCCACTTTATCTATTATTCATAACATAACAAGCAAAAACTATTTATTGTAAAAACAAGAGTGTCCAGTTACCCAGGCATCTTATTTCTATAATCATGAGAAGCGAAGTTTACATGAAAGTTTTCCACGCGAAACTTTAATCTATGAGGCTTTCAGCGCCTGTTACAACAACTTTCCAATTACTCTTACAATTACAAACGTATTCTACCACTTCTACACCGAATGAAAGACCTGGTTTGTGTCTTCTCCATCACACGGACATCGTTCTCCAATCAAATAATCCGAAACGTCCAAACAAACGTACTCACGACCGAACGATTACCGTCGGATAGACCAGAAGAAACATCCGGAGAGGACGTTTCTCTGTGTTTATTTATGAGAGAACGATCGGCTTGTAATTACGCGAACCCACGTTCCGCTTGCTTCTGCCAGCTTCTTGTGGAATCGTTAACCTCCAGGCAAAAATAATTGCGCGATCGTTCGATGGACGATAGCGGGTCGCGCGAGGCCGATTATCGTGCCGTTTAACGGCCAATCGACCGTTTCTAAATAGACGGCGAGTTGGAAGATGAGGCACCATCGTTCACCACTGATTCGTTTTGTCGACGCAAGAGATCGTCGTGCACCGGTAGGCCGCGTTTCACGATCGTTATCGCGAGTCTCTTAACGCTGCGTGCTCCGTGGACATTAACGCGGCTGCTACTTCGCTCTTCTCGTCGATTTTTCACCGTCCTCCAACCCACAATGAAGATTTCCGACTGGATTGCAACGAGATTTCGTGTTAATTGTGATTTTCGTGTCTCGGTTCTGATTGATTTTTCAGCTCGTTGGAGGGGAACGTCGATGCAAGTGTGAGAAATTGCTTAGGTTAATTGGCATTGTCTTCGCGTTCCATTCTAGGAGAATAATCGTGCAGATTTCTATACATAGTTGTATTATACGCTAATAACGCTTAAGTCTCTCGAATATCCTTAATGATTCTTCCTTATTTTGAGGAATAATTCACCGTTTGTATGGTGAAACATGTAACTCTTTAAACTACAATCAAGATACATAATTTCGAATAAATTCCGATCGCGTATAATGGAAAGGATATTGAGAATTATACCGTTCTTGTATAAGATAATTATGCGTGGAATAAGCCAAGGATACCGGGAAGTAGGACTTTAATTGCGTGCATCATTTTCTCGGAATACTAATTACGTTCAGCATCTCCCAACTTTTAATTTGCCAATTTTTTGCACAGCCCAATAATAAAAAATACAATATCAAATGATGCCATCTTCTGCCCCCGGCTTCCAGGAAAAATGTTCCATCGAGTAAATTACCTGCCCTTGCGAGAATATTTACTTACTGGCCTTATGAAAGCCTATCGTTAATTCTGAATTTTATTATGATCAAAAATAAAATAAGCAAGTATGAGAGCTCAATACTGGTCTGAAACCGGCAATTTTGGAAATTTCGCTACAGAAAGTAAATTTGAACACCAACCATCCACGATCTTAACCGGTAAAAATCGTCTTTCTCCACTAATAACTTTTTTATATCAAATTCGACGCGCTCAAATATACATTGTGTATCTATTAGCAGGGAAAATGACGCCACATTGAAATTCCTCGATCTAAAATAATCGATGTTCCCCATCTTCGAAGATAATCGTGGCTTCTTCTCTCGAACGCGGAAAATTCGATCGCGGAAACGTCTGATCCGTGACACGTTTATTTCTTCAGATCACACGGTTCAACGTTTACGTATCAGCGCGTGTTTCAAAGCGTCGCGACGCTCCAGCTAAGTTGCGTTGTTGAATACGACCCTTGACGAATCAATTATTTCCTCCTGGATGCGGACATGCGAGATGTCTATTCTTACGCGTTCTTTCGACCTCTTTCAAAACAAATACTACGCCGTGACGAGGAGTGACGTCATCGTGTCGCTGCCGCGGCTTCGAATCACCGCAATTCCACGTGTCTTCGATCAGAAAAATTAGCCACATTTTCCCTTGAATTTTATGCGCAAAGAAATTCTCGTCAACTGTATCGACAATTATCCGGATTATTTGATAAAGTGAATTTTATGGTAAAGCGACGGTAGGTTTTCACGACTATTTGAAGCATGTGAAGTAGCATGCACAAAGGAATAACGTAAATATCAGTGTAGGAACTGGTTTTGTGAACCAACCCTTACGAATATGCGTCTGATTTGTGGAACGAAGATCTTTTGACACGTGTTTTTGTTGAATGAGAAAAGAATATGTAATAATAAAGTATGAAGTCTTAGCTTTTCCATTCGATATAAAACAAAATTAAAGGTATCATTTTTTCTTTTTATTGCTAGAATATTTCTCTTTTAGTTTTAAACTATTTTTATTATTTATTTATTTGTGAATGTTCATACAAATTAGTATTTTTATGAACTGATTAAAGAAGCCAAAATTTGTTCCACCTTCTAAAAAATAGTCAGTTCTTTCTTTTTCTTACTAGACTTTTTTTTTCAATTTTTGAACTATTTTTATTATTTATTTATTTGTGAATGTTCATACAAATTAGTATTTTTATGAACTGATTAAAGAAGCCAAGATTTATTCCATCTTCTAAAAAATAGTTCTTTCTTTTTCTTACTAGACTATTTTTCTTTCAATTTTTAAACTATTTTTATTATTTATTTATTTGTGAATGTTCATACAAATTAGTATTTTTCTAAACTCCATTAAAGAAGCCAAAATTTATTCCACCTCCTAAANAAATAGTCAGTTCTTTCTTTTTGTTACTAGACTATTTTTCTTTCAATTTTTAAACTATTTTTATTATTTATTTATTTGTGAATATTCATACAAATTAGTATTTTTCTAAACTCCATTAAAGAAGCCAAAATTTATTCCACCTTCTAAAAAATAGTCAGTTCTTTCTTTTTGTTACTAGACTATTTTTCTTTCAATTTTTGAACTATTTTTATTATTTATTTATTTGTGAATGTTCATACAAATTAGTATTTTTCTAAACTCCATTAAAAAAGCCAAAATTTATTCCACCTTCTAAAAAATAGTCAGTTCTTTCTTTTTGTTACTAGACTATTTTTCTTTCAATTTCTGAACTATTTTTATTATTTATTTATTTGTGAATATTCATACAAATTAGTATTTTTCTAAACTCCATTAAAGAAGCCAAGATTTATTCCATCTTCTAAAAAACAGTCACGAATACTTTGAATATTTTGTATATTCTTGCACCGCACTCGCTTTCTATATTTCTTTTTTTTTTTTTTTGCATATGTAATCTATGCATAGGCAAACACGGTGAATCTACGATTTTGAAATCCGTACAATAGCAACATCATTGTTTCTTAAATATCGCCGTTAGCCATTCGTAGATCTGGCAAATTTGAATGAAGCTGCTCTAAATCCAGAATCTCTGACAGAATAAAGAAGCGAAGAAGAGAGCGAACAACGGGTTCTTTGCTTTCAAAGATCGTTTACAGAAGAGACGGTCAGGTTAGAACTCACCTAGCGTAATTATCTCGGGCACAATTCACCCTTTGACGGCAGGAGGTTCGTGTGACTTTTCGTGATTTACGATCATCCTGTGCTTCACCCGTTTATTCACAATTCTGTGAACGAAGCTGTTATTACGACAATGTCGGTGCAATTAACGAAAGGTTAGGTTAGGTTCGCTCAACAGACGTCCTTTCGTCCCCAAAAAATTCGAGTCTCGACAGAGCGGTACCGTTCGCCGTGCGTCGCATTGGATAGCGAGACGAACTTTACAGGACTTTTGTACCGTCAATGGAGCTTCAAACGCGAGCTCTTTCGGTATAATAAAGCTTCTCTACCAATGCATGCTAGACGGTTCTAAATATAGCTCCGTATATTAATTCGATTGAATTCAAGTACACAGCGATATTGCACGGTTGCAACAGTTCTTCGCGTTTCTGTCAAAGCGTTTCTACTAAATCAACATTTGAAGCGGGTAGAACCGTCAGGTAAATACAAAGAGAAGCACATTTGTCGGAGGAGGAAACTCGCAACGTTCCTCCAGCCTCTAAAAGATGCTCTAGCCGCCGCAGTTGGGAAAATCCGTGTCGGTAATCCTAGCCCCCCAGCGCAGCAGCCGCGCACTGGAAACCAGAAACGCACAGGCAACGTAGGGGAAAGAATGAAAGCGCGAAGGAGGCGTGAGCGCGAGGGAGAGGAAGTCGAGAGAGGCGCAGGAAAGGAGCTTTGGATTTCGTATCCCGTTCGGGAGGCCCGTCGAATGGGCTTCGGCCTTCGTTCGTGAGAGGCCGGACGCGCACAGGGAAAGACTAACAGAGAGGGAACGCGCGAGAGAACGGACCATGGAAACGGCGAAAGAAAGACACGGCGAGGCGACGAGACAGAGAGGGCCATCGAGAAAGAGAGCAAGACGACGAAGGAAAGGGCCCCCCGCGCCTCACAATGCAGCCTGATTTATGGCCCGGGCGCACATACATAGAGTTACACACGATATCATAATACCATTAATTCTTCGTCAAATTCCCCGCTGACTGAATCATACTGGCCACGCAGTAAATCACGCGGGGCGACTAATGTGAACGCGACCAGCGCTCGCTGTCTTATCTCCTTTGAACCACGGGGGCAGGTGGATCCAGTCTCTTGGACTCCGCTGAATTACTCTCGTCCTGGCCTCGGACTAGCCCCCTCCTTGTCCTTCCTACTCTTTCCTTCTCTACCACCTCTCTAACCCCCTTGGCGTCCTCACGACTCGAAACCGACGCACTACTCTATTTGTCTCCTCTCGTTTCCGTATTTTTATAGTCGACGTCGGTTATCCACGGGAGAATCAGCGAGCTGATTTCACCAGGGACTACCACCACGGTAGCGGCATTCGCTTGTAGGGACACCGTTTACGTAATCGCGGTTTCACACAGATCTCGAGGTTCACGGTGCGAAGATACCCTCTGCGAGAGGACAACGAGTGGTGGGCAGTACTGGGAACTGGTCACGGGCTTTCTTCCATTTAGATGATTCCGCTTTTTACTTTTGCTTTTTTCCATATTTGTTTTTGTTTGTTTGAAAGGGACGAGAGAAGGTAACGAATCGAGAACGTTGGGCTGCCGCGCTCTTTCGCCATTTCTGGCATCATTAATTTTGGTAGACTTTTAGAAAGAGTCGCTGTGTTTGAAAGAAAATATAGCATTGAAATCCTCTCAAATAACAAGGTCTCAATTTTAGATACTCGTATCGAAATTCTACGATAGGAAAGGTGGTTGAGGAGAAGTTTCAAGTGTTTATGTTACGGTTTCATATTTCTTTTCTTCGGAATTTCGTCCCTGGAAACGTCCATTTAACTATGCTCTCCTCTATTTATAATTCCTGTTACATATTCCGGTTATCAAAATAAAGAACTTTACCAAACACCCGAGACTCCTAATAAGTTTTCAAAAACCTGTGTCAGATTTTTCACGAGTACAAAATTCTTACCAAGCTTAGCAATTTTTTATTCATCATTTAGAAGAAGACGCTGTAGCTAGTATCTAACATATTTCTCATTTATTACCATCCCCATCAGAACCCAAGCTAATATCTCACATTGTCCGCGTCTATCATTTTTCGGAATTTTGATTCGTTCGTCGCCTTTCCTCGGCTTCTATTTATCCTTCTTTTACTTGTGACACAATAGTCACGTAATTTCCAACAAGTTTCGAAGAAGCGAGGCTATCCTATCGATTATTTTCTGCTATTCTTGCGCGTCGTTCGTCTTTACACGTCGGCCATTCCGCGATAACGGGAAACATTTACAAACTACACTTTGCCCCGACGCAAATTGCTCCAAATTGCCCTCCGATAAATTTTTTTCGCCGCGTGCCAACCCATTAGCCGCTCATAAAGCAATACGCATTTAATATGGGAAAAAGCAGCGAACTTCTATCTCGATTTACTTACTAAACGATTATCAAACAATTTCACAGAAACGATAAAGAATATTTGAAATAGTTGCAACATCGGGACATCACGGCGCATGATATACGAACGAAGATCGCTATCAGCGACGAGTATCGAAATTTATAATCGCTTGGCTAATATATTTTATGCGTGATTTAACGACGATTTAAGGTGGCGACCGCCGCGAAGTAATCACACGGCCAACTAAGACCCGCATTCCTGTTATGACATACTGGCACAAATTTCCGTGGCGCCGAAAAACAAATCACCGACTGCTTACTTTTACCCAACCGCGACGTTTCTTTCGTAGATCTACGCGATGACTTATCGCCGATCGGGTCCCAAGCCGACGCACGATTTACGGCCTAACAGAATCTCCATTTTCGCGTGGTTCCACGTCGTCCTTTTTTGTCCATCGTGCGTGTGCGCCCGGAGTAATTCGTTTACGGTGGTCCACGCACTTCCCGTGTTCCAGGAAACACGAGAACTGTCGGACTTCCAGAAATTCGAAACATTCTTTCGCCGATCACAGTTAAGGAACTCGCGCGCGCGTCGCCGGAAACGAAAATTGGAGAATGATGAAAAAGTGAGGGATATCTTGCGACATCTTATATCTTTTGCGATACTGACGAATGTTATTTTATATTTCTTCTTCTTCGAATGGGATCTTGCTATATCGATAAAAACCAAAATCGCAGAAAGTCTAATTTATACGTGTCCCACAAGGAAACGCAAAATAACCGTGTTTTAACGTTCTCTCCGCAAAACGCAGACTATGCTTGTTTTGCGATAATTTCCTAACAACCTGACCGCGAGTATCTGTTCGAATCGAACAGTCTACTGTCTTCAGGACCAATTCGCAGAGTAATTTGGCCCAAGCTCGTCTACCGTCCGACCTTAACCCGCGATTAAATTCAATTAAATGCGATCGCAGCGATTGAGTTAAAAGGAAGAAGAATAAGAAGAAGAAAAGGTTCGGGACTTACTCTGTCCGATGTGCACCCTCTTCATCCACGAGTAGATCTTCGGTGGCTCGTTGCCGGTGGGGTTTGTCTTATTCGACGTGTTGTTGCCAGTGCTGGAGGTACTGGAGGTCGAGGATGCTGGCGAGGACGCGGATGACGCGGTGGTCAATGTGGAACTTCCCTCTGCTACAGGCCTGGAACTTCCGCTTGCGGGTGAGGCGGCCGATGCGGCGACCGACGACCTCGACGAACTTCCAGGCGGCGAGGTGAGGCCTGACGCGGCTTTGCTGGTGCCAGGCGCTACCAGAGGGGTCGGACTGTTCCTCGAGGTGGACGTGGTCAGATCCTGAGGCGACGCGACGCTGGTCGAGGACGTCGAGTCGGCGTACTTGCAGCTCGACGTGGACGGTGCCGATGGCGCGGACGCGGCCTGAAGAAGTGGCGTCGTCGGATCTTGATGCAGCTGCTGCTGAGGATGGTGCTGTTGCGGATGATGTTGCGACTGCTGGTGCAAATTGTGTTGCTGCGAGGTTGTCGTTGCGCTCAATCGAGGTTGTGGCTGCAACTGCGTGTAGTCTATCATACCCGTGGGCGCTGTATGTTGCATTCCAGAGGCTGGTGTGGCGTACGGATGCTGAGGATAGTGTTGCTGAGGAGAGTAACACGGTGCAGGGTAGCTGGTCGCCGCTGCGTTCGGATTGTAATAGTCTCCACCTGCAGGCGATGCCGCTTGCATCGGTTCTCCAGGTGAATTAGCTGTGGCTCGTGGTTGCTGTTGCGTCTGCTGCCCCGCGTAGCATGACGCCAGCGAATTGACGAACTGATAGGAACTCATGGTTCACGCGAGTAGCGCACCCGTCGTCAACGTCACTGTTACCCGATTCGTTCCACACGTGTTACGCGATTTGTTATTCCACGACAACAACACCACCGATCTAATGTGGATCTCCGAGTGGCGGCAAGATACGCGCACTGTCGTTAAATACGAGACCCTGTCATCGCTGGTCGTTGATTTCACGACGACGACGACGACGACGACGACGACGACGACGACGACGACGACGACGACGACGAAGACGAGGGCGATGACGGTAGGAACGGTAGCATGTCACACTTGCCGATAACAGAGGAACCTTGGATATTAGGTGCTATCACTTGATTAGGAATAAAAAACGAGCTCACCGTTCTCTTGTTCGTTTGCCGTGTTCACACCTATCGCGGCTCGTTACACGCGGATAAACACGTCCCTAAACGATTCGATAATGAACGAGGGGGATCGCGACGAATAGAAGGAGACGCAGTCGTGTACCGGCAGGCGGGCAGAGTCTAAACCGACCTGAGCCGTGTCGAGTTTACGAGGGCCACGTGGGCCTAGGCTATAAAACTGTCTTCTGCTTCTTTACGACCTCACGAGTCGCAATTACCTACAGAGAACTCGTCGAGGCAGCGTGCAGTAGCGCGTAACAGCCGGCTTATCGGGTCGCCCCATTGAAGACCAGACCCCATGCACTTCTTTATTTCTTTCTTCGTCGATGATTTATTCGCACGAATCACCGCGTGTCCTTTGAAACAGCGTATGCACGAAATCCGCGGTTGTGCTGGCGTTCGCGATACGACGTATCTCCAACGTAACCAACCGATGCGATGCGTCCGTATGACAGAAAGATCGACGAAAAAATGAGAACGTACACGGCGAACGAACAAAACGCGATCGTCGTATGACGGAAGACGGAACCGTGGCGAATGACTCTCTGTCCGCGGTGAATCGTCGGTATGCCGGTGTACCGATATCACCGCATTAGGGGGTGAAGCGTTATTGCCGCGGCTCGGCGTTCACCGTTCCTGTTGCGTGCGCGGAGGGTGGTTGGTATCGTACTGAAGGCCTCGCTACGATCCAACGGAGGCCCGGTGTATGCGGTAGCTTGTCACGTGCCCGCGCTCTCTGCGTGTCAGAGGAGCGCCTCGACCAATCCCCGTCGTTCGTCAAACCTTGATTGGTCTCTCCGCCGGCGTAGGATTCTTCAACCCCGTTCCTTGCGTCTCCGTCGGGTCTGTGCGGTGCTGGTGCTGCTGGCGCTGCTGCTGCTGCTTGCTCGTGTGGTGGTGTTGCCTGGCTGCTACCCGACGTGACAAGAGGGGTGTGCGAGCAGGACAGGAAATCCGTGGGGTCACAGAGAGGGGATAGCACCGTCAGGGGGGCTAATGGAGAGATATTCGGGAGCCCCGAGGACCGATGGTGGGGCGAGGATCTCGCTGCTTCTTTCTCTCTCTTTCTGCTTCGCTGTCGTTCTCTCCTTTGCAATCTTCTAGCCGCAACGTCACCAAGAAGTAGTCTTCCGCTTGCCGTCTCTGCGAGGGGGCAACGCGCGCACGCGCCCCCTTCCGCGTACACCCTCGTGCCGTCGAAAGAAGGAAGAAGAGGTGGTTCCCCGCGAGATGCTACCGCCGCGTTCTGCTTGATCGCCGATCGCTTCGATCTTTTTTGCAATTTCTCGTTTTTCGTTACGTTAGCGGTATCGCGCGCTCATCGTCGTTTTTAATTGCTACCTTTAATTTCCTCCTGTGTTTTCGACGAAATCTTCAAGATTTAACAAGCTTAAGCGTCGATGGTCTTCGATAGTTTCCGAGTTGAAAGGTTGCTGCTTCGACGGAATGTAGATTCTTCGTTTCTCTTAGACGAAATTTCTCGCGAACAAAGCAAGATCACTGCCATCGAGCCACTTTCGGCCGCATTTCGCGGGCCCCGTGCTTCAGGAGGAATACGCGTCGAGGAGCGAACGGGTCTCTAGCCGCGAACGAAAGAAGGGATGCGCATAAGTCAGCCGGCCGGCCGCGGCTGACAGTTTTATGAGAGTTTGATAGTCTCCGGCGCGGTGTTCTCTGATGGCAGAGGAGCCGGAACGTGTCCGTGGGAGAAACGAGGCTGCTCTCGCTGGTGGGAAAGAGAGGAGAGCGCTCGTGCGAGCAAGAGGGAAACACGCGCGCACTACGCACCGCACTCTTTATTGTCCCATAAATTCAAACCTGTTGCCCATAGCCGAATGAGAGAGACGGACCGAAGGAAGGAGCAACAGAGATGGAAAGGCAGGGTGACGGATAGAGAAAGATGGATAGAGAAGACGGTGAAGGAGAGAGGAAAGCGTGCACGAGGTTAGGAATCCTCTCCCAATCGCGCAATCCGATTGACGCCCCCGTTATCGCACGTACGGCGAACCCGGACGCAACTCGTAACTCACTGAACCGACTGAGCCGGTCGAGAGGAAAGCCTCGGAGTTGGCGGCTCGAAGCAAGCAGAAGCATGTGTGACGTAGTAGCCAGTTGGTCAAACGGGGGGCACCGCGGGGTGGCGACGTGTCGGTGGGGTTCCGGAGCGAAGGGGACGGCCGAGGAGGCGGAGCTCTCCTTGCTTCTCGCGGATAACTCTTCGTGCTCGACTTCGGCCAGTTTTCATGCATATTTTCCGCGTTCCTCGCGACTACGCTTCACGTAATTAAATCATCGTCTTCCTGTTTTCCCTTTGCTCCATCTATCTGTTATTTTCATCTATTTTATCAACTGACTACTCGTTGTACAGTCGGTGTTGCATTTCAAACGATCCCGTTACATTCTCCTTATCTTTATGATTTCGAAATTTCGCCGGAGCATTCTTACGAAACCGTCGCTACACGTTTCGACCATAGATGGATAATTTCGAAGCAGCAGAGAAGCGAGCGAAAAGCCACTAGTATGCCACTCGCTCGCCAGATGTGGCAAGCGCGTCCGTTCCTGTTGAATTGTCGCGCGCGCCCGCCCCCGGTCGCCCCACCCTTCTTCCGCGTCCCCCCACCACCGCACCGTCGCTCCCCACCATCGCCGACCAAACTAGCTATCTCTTCCTCTTTAAGTTCGCTCGCGGTTGTGTACGTGTACGCTACTATCCCCACCACCTTTTCAGTATTCGCCACTTCGGAGCCCGGTATTTGTCCTACACCTACCATCCTTCTAGTCCTCTCTTTCCACGTCGCGGTGGCGTGCCCTCAACGATCGCGCGCGCGCGCGCGTCAACCAACTCGTTCGTCGAAGAGGAAGAGAGAGGGAGATGGAGGTTGACAAGTGATCGCGGATCAGACACGGTTCATTCTCGCCGCAAAACACCGTCGAGTCGTTGGAAGCGCGATCATTGCCAGGACGTTTGCGGATTCGTCATCGCGCCGACGATGCCGCTTTGTTCTTGCAGACTTGGGGGTCCGTGTTTCCGGTGTTCCGCAGGCTCCTTTCCAATGAATTCTCGCAGCCAGAACCGGATACAGTTGCATCGTTGCAGTTTACCATTCGATAATAAAATTCGGATGAATATCGATTGGCGAGAATAAGTCACGTTTGAAGTTATTCATTCTTTGGACTAATGGAGATGGATCTTATTTGCAGCTATTTTCTTCGAACAAAGATTTTCTATGCAGGCTTTATAATATTTGTAGGGAATTTAAAAGCGTAAAAATATACGGAAAGACATTTGTTATGATATTTAGTGGATGAAAGAAAATGTAGCTTCCATTTCTTTGCATTGATAAAAATATGAAATTATGCTGCTTAGAAGAAGTTACATTTTTTCGCGAATTACGTCAAAATATTTTATAAATCAATTATGTTATAAATGCTTCTCTCGTCACGATCATTCGCCGTCGCAATAATTACGAATTATATTTGCCAAATGTTTGATCGAATTTCGTGCCACGTTCGAATACCCAAGCTGCAGCAAGCAACAAATTATACTTCGATGAAAATTACGAACGTCCTATAGCATTCGGAGAATACTACGGAGAGTCGCGTTGATGTACGTTCTTCGGGACGTAGGCCGAGATAACGAAGTCATCACGTCAGGACGTCGATGTATTTCAGACTGACGTAATGAAAGCCAAAGGCATAGGGGGAATCGGTTTGGAAAGAAGTCGACCACGGTCGGGGCATTTCGGTCTGATCCGCATTGCCTCGCGGCCGCGTGTCACTCTTTTGTCGTTTCAAAGCTGTCTCTCTCCCGCTCGGCGTTCGTCCATTCTCCGCTTCTCTGTTTCTCCATTCGTCCCATTAGAAATTCTAATAAAGCCGTCTCAGGTGTAAAAAACGTATCGGGACCCCCATGAATCACGTGTCGCAAAGCAGAGCCGCCAGGACACGTGTATCTGTTATGCCTTCCTCTCCGCGACGCGAAAGGGGGTGCTTTGCGCGGCCGTTTTCTTCTTTACCAACGGTAATATTTGCCGCTCGTCCAACCAGAAGTACTTTGGGGAAGTAATCATCGTCGTTGATAGCGGGTTTTAATCAACGAATTATCGTGAAGTACATTTCTTATGACTTGTGAGTAGCAATGGGTTGAAGTGACTTGTAAACTACAGATGAGGATGGGTAGGTAAATCTGTGTAAAATATGTTTAACTCTAGTTTGGGTAATCATTTCTTTATTTCTACGCTTCTCTTTACAAATTTACAAATTACAAAAGCTTTACAAATATGTTAACCATTGAAACTCATTTACTCGTTGGACAATTAAAATTCTGCTTGCTCACAAGGTTCCAAATACTTTACATATGCTTCGCAATATTTATACAATAAATACAACATTATATATACGTGTACAATTGTTATATATTATATAACACAATATATAATATATATTACATGGTATATATATAATTGTTCCTTTTTTACTTTGGAAATTGATTTAATTGTTGGATAACCACAGTTCCGCTTGCCTACAAGGGCCCAAATATTTTATATGTGTTACAGAATATTTAATGCTATATTATATATTATATATGCAATTATATTATATAGCGCATGTTATATAATATATTGTACAGTATATTATATAGTACAGTATGCGTTACATGTTATGTAGTATATGTATAACTGCCTTTCTTTTTATTTCTGAAACTCATACTTCTTGCATAACCACAGTTCTGCTTGCCTACAAGGGTCCAAATATTTTATATGTGTTACAGAATATTTAATGCTATATTATATATTATATATACAATTATATTATATAGTGCATCTTATATAATATATTGTATAGTATATTATATAGTATAGTATGCATTACGTGTTATGTAGTATATGTACAATTATTTTTTGTTTTTTTATTGAATTCGGTTTGCATAGAATACATTAATTTCAATTTGTATGAACATATTGAACTTGGTGGCACCCTCAGCTATATGACACGCTAGAGACCAATGATGCAATGATTCGTGCAAGTAAGTTTAGAAGGCAGTGGTTTAATGGAAGTAGATCTTGTCGTGATTGTGCGCCTGTCACGATGCTCATATATTAAACCCCTGCGTGGATGGTTTCATGCGTTTGCATAAATAAGGGTTGCCAGGTCAATGGTTCTCTTTTTGTCGTTGGCCGGTCGGTGGGCCGATGCTTCTTGCACGGTAATAGAGATATGTATTTGGAATATAACCTTTGAGATATTTCTTTCTACTCATTATTAACAGTTAATATGACAGGTTATCTGAAACCTGTGAATGCAACTGAAGGATTTTTATCAATGAAAATAGTCAAATGTCAAAATCTGCGTAAAATCGTTGTGAAACATTTAAAAATATAAAAAAATTAACTAATAAAAAAAGGGCAATAAGGCCCTACTTGAACCGTTAGAAAAACATTCTTTTTTTAACAAATAATCACATTAACAAATGTAACAATATCTACAGATAATAATAATAATAATTAATGTAACATACGGCTTCGCCATAACTTTGCAGACGTGACGTGTACATAGTTTAATTCTAATATGTAATACCATACCATTGTTTAATTAGGGTTTCGAGTCAGAAGAATTGTAAGAATTTAGTTATTTTCAGAGTTATTTTGAGACATTCATTCTATCGTATTTTGTAAATTTGTAAATTTTGTTTCATAAAATTGTCAAACATCATCAAAAGAGAAAACAGCATGAAATCTTATAAACTCAGCTAGAAAGGAACAGAGCTGATAAATTCCGCGCGGGTTACCCGGACAGGGTGGGGCGGAAAAAAAAAAATATATTCAATTCGAGGTTCACAGCTAAGACGCGTTACAGAAAAACCAATACGTATCCGTGTGCCGGCCATGATGGATTACTGGAGCTATGGGAAACTATCTGTCAAGCACAATATCGACCCTCGCTCTCTTCGTCCAACCCCCAGAAACCGAAGGTTCACTCTCGCTGCCGGCGTTCGTCCCAGAGTTGTGCTCTCTCTTTACTCGCGATGTGGCCTCACCTATACATTTCTATACAAATCTTTACTTGGCCCCCCTTTTTCCTCTCTCTTTCTCTTTCGCTCCCCTCCTTTCTAGTCGAGAATCCGTGACCATTTCGCAAATGGCACGTCTCTCCTCCACTCCGTGGAGCCTGCTGCGTTTGCATAAGAAAAGAGCGCGAGATGTATAGTTAAAGGCCGGCGAGCTGTCGTGTACGAGAAATCCTCACGATAAAGGAAAACCGTGATCCCATTAAAATGTTTTATCGATCGCCATCGATGCCTCGCGATCGACCGATAACGACGACACGGCTCGCGATTCACCGGCCTCGTTTGTCGAATCGCTTTCGTGCGGTTGCAGCTAGTCCACTGACGAGAATCTTCGCTGGCGATCTAAGTGGCGGTGTTAAATAGTTTATTTTAGTATGAGATAGAACATTATATATAAAATTATGTAACTTTTATAACTAACAAATTCATAAATAATTCAGATGTAATACATAGATATATACTAAACAAAGCAATATAATTGTACAAATAACATGAAGCTATTATATGTGTTACTAGAAAGCTATGTGTTAATATTTTTCTTCCAAAGAAATTATCACTTGAAATATTAAAGAAATAGCAATATTTACATTATTTAATTAATTAATAGCAACATTAAATGTTGATCGCATGTACAAGCCTTAAATTACCGGTAATAATTTCAAAATTATTACAAAAACAAAATTTAGAAAAAAAGGACTAGATTTAGATAAGTAACAGCGGAGTTTCGAAGCCACTATTAAATCAAACGAAAATCCATGGACTGGCGATAACATTTTTCCGGGATCTACAGGATTCCATTAATTTAGAGGCGCACTTCACTTTCCCCAAACAACGATGACAAAGAAATACTTTCGAAATTTGCGACCACACAACGTTCGACGATTTGAGCGAGAGTTGTAAATTAACTCAATTTATTAATCAGAAATTACCTTGAAAAATGAAGCGTAAAATGAACGTTTGTACACGCACAAGGAACGTTTTCGGCCATCTTGTTTCGTGTGAACGGCGCAGCTGTCGAGTGTCCCCCCACTCTTCTTCATCCCTTAACTTTACGACTCCCCACGTTGTTCTGTGCTTTCACCGGCAACCAACTATCAGTAAATTTTAAACTACTTTCCGCTTCCTGTTTTGAACATTTCTTATTATCGAACGTACAATTTTACTCCGATTGGCAATCTTATCGAGTTTCTTAACCTATCCACCATATTTAACATCTAGAACATTTACAATTAGAAACTATTGTTCACGAAAAACTCTAGAAATCATTTTCCTCCCGTTGTTAACTTTAATTCCAAGACATTTTGCAACGTTTAATGGGACAATCGGTAAAATTTTTCTTTCAATTATTCTTTTTTCGAACTTCTCTCCTTAACAAATTTCCATTCAAAGATACCATGGAATATTCGAATAGACAGTTTTCAAATTGTTTTTTATCTTCTACAGCGAGACCGTTTTCCTACTGATAGTCTTAATTATCGAAATCAGAGTTATGTTCGAAGAGCCGCGAAACCGTCGGTCAAGGACTTTTTTGTTTGCGAATCTCTCGGTTTCTTAAACTACGTTCAAAGGGTCATAATGAAAGCGTAAACGACGCGAGAAACGCTGAGTCAGTGTCATTAATCAGTCAAAATATGAAATTTAGCGGGCGCGTCAAAATATTTTCGAAAGGACGCTCGCGCTTCTCTTCGAGATGCAGATACTGTGTGTTGTTGTAACATGAACCGATCGACGAGGACGGTGTACGGAGCGAAATGCGCCGTGAACGACCTCGCTTTCGGGATACCTGAGCCGCAGGATACTCGGCTGTTTAGCTCATTCGGCCATAAATCATAGTGGTTGCAGGGTCAGCTGACCTGATCTTGTTTCAAACACCACGTTCCTTGCTTATGATCTATGCTAAAGTTCAAAATTTCCTACGCGCTATTCCCAACTTACGTTCAGTAAACGCAACTTATGTTTACGTTTACTAAACGGTCTTACAGATCTATCGTGCTAATTCAGCAACAAACAATCGTCACGTACTCGATGATTTCTCAACATTTCGTATTACTTTACTTCTGAGTCAAGACCTTGAAAAGATAATATCGAATGTCGCTCTTTTAAAAGAAACCTCAGTACTATGACACGTCAAAACGTCGTTACTAAAATCATATTACGTGTAAATTGCGTATTTAATTAATTATACTAGTCTTCTTTTTTCCTTCCACTCCTATCAATCGACTAGTGGGGACTTTATGCACAGAGTTATGAGCATTCAGGATTTCAAGGATTCTGGTTGCCCCAATGCTATTTCTGGAAATAGTCGTTGCGGTCATACCTATGTTGCTGTTGCTGTTGCTGTTGTTGTTGTTGTTGCTGCTGCTGGTGCGGCTGATGGGGCTGATGGGGCTGATGCGGCTGATGAGGCGGCTGGTGAGGCGACTGACGTGGCGGCTGATGTAACGGTTGATGTGGCGACTGATGTGGCACCTGATGTGGCACCTGATGTGGCGGCTGATGTGGCGACTGATGTGGCACCTGATGTGGCACCTGATGTGGCGGCTGATGTGGCGACTGATGTGGCACCTGATGTGGCGGCTGATGTGGCGACTGATGTGGCAGCTGATGTGCCGGCTGATGTAACAGTTGATGTGGCGACAGATGTAACGGTTGATGTGGCGGCTGATGTAACGGTTGATGTGGCGACAGATGTAGCAGTTGATGTGGTGACTGATGTGACGCCTGATGTGGCGGTTGATGTGGCGACTGATGTGGTACCTGATGTGGCGACTGATGTGGCACCTGATGTGGCGGCTGATGTGGCGACTGATGTGGCGGCTGATGTGCCGGCTGATGTAACAGTTGATGTGGCGACAGATGTAACGGTTGACGTGGCGACAGATGTAACGGTTGACGTGGCGACAGATGTAACGGTTGATGTGGCGACAGATGTAGAGGTTGATGTGGCACCTGATGTGGTACCTGATGTGGCACCTGATGTGGCGGCTGATGCGGGGGTTGATGCGGGGGCTGATGCGGGGGTTGATGCGGGGGCTGATGCGGCGGCTGATGCTGCTGCTGCTGCTGCTGTTGTTGTCGTTGTCGTCGTTGTTGTTGTTGTTGTTGTTGTTGTTGCTGCTGCTGATAATAAAAATACGCTTCGTGCAGCCTGTCTTGCACGACGCCAACTGGTTGAGCGGACATCGCAGCTTGTCCTGGGTGCATCATAGGTGCGCCTAATGCGACGGCTGGTCCTGCGACCAGAAGCCCATCCGTGGGTGAAGCATTTTTTTGACTCGACGAATTGCTGTCTTCAGAATTTGTTTCCGACGCGGAGTAAGCGAATTTACTATCCTTCTTCGCTTTCATTCGTCGGTTTTGAAACCAGATCTTGATCTGCCGCTCAGTTAAGCGGAGAGTCTGGGCTATTTCAATACGACGTCTTCGAGTAAGATAGCGATTATAGTGAAATTCTTTTTCCAATTCCAGCGTTTGCAATCGAGTGTATGTTTGTCGGGTGCGTTTATGTCCAACGCTGTTTCCGTCGCCTGTAACGTAATTTCAATGTTACGTGTCATATCAAATAGAAGGAAACGTATAATTTTTCAACTACCAAATTGGTATAGCAAATGTTAACCAAATTTTCGTAATCTAATGGGAGCAAAAGTTCATTATTCCCATAGATATCCGACAGGCTCAAATTCACGCTCCATCGTTTTTTTATCATATTTACGGACTACCTCGTACAATACTTAAATATTTTTAGTATAAAAATTCCACGAAATTCGACAAATTTCAACCTATGCGGACTACCCTCTACGGTATTTCAGTACTTTTAATACAAGAAATAATATAACGATTCTACAGACTTACATGCGATTGCGAAATATGATATATTAAGATTGCGCTACAAACCGTTAGAACAAGACTTCATCCACGGATAGTCCACCTGCTGATGCGTATGCTCTTCCGCGAGCTCGTTAGTTTCGTTGGGTCTGCGCTTCTCATTATAAATATTTACGTAAGCAGCGTAACTCTGTGGCGCGCTATAGTTCGTGGGCGAGCTAGATGGCATCACTGTAGAGGGGATTACGCAGTAGTTGGGATGTTGTTGTATAGGATCATGTTGGTAGTTCTGGAAGTATCCATTTTGAATTTGTGGCTGTTGAACTTGCTGTGGATCGTACGGCACAAAAGCAACGATAGGCGACATTCTGCCTGTGGAGGACGTTGGCGTGTACGGAGCGAACTGAGACGGAATATTTGACATATTTTGTCCACTTCCTGGTACTGCTTCCGGTTTTCCATCAGGATTAACGTACTCCTGGCCTACTGCGTCTTTCCCGTGTCGTAGCAGTGCCTCCAAAAGGCTGGGGGAGGTTTCAAAATCCTGATTTATCCCTTGATCGCAACTCAAATTCGGATATATTTGCTGACTTGCTGCCGGATGCGAATTGTTCGATAATTCGTTCTGTTCGTTGGTAGATAATTGGCAAGGCCACAAATCTGCGTCGCTGTTAGAGAAATACGCAGTGTTTGCCATGATGTTAGAATAGCTGCGCTTAAAAGCACGGATATATAGATGAGAATACTCCACAAGGCACTAATTGGAACACTCGAGATAAGGCGACAGGTCTCATGCACTACGTACACGACATGTCGTCGAGATAATTATTAAAATATAAGATATTTTATATAAAGATATACACACCATCGAACATTCACTAAAGAATAACACAAAACACTTGACTTCGTCAGAAGACCAACTAGACGAATAAGAAAGAAGACACGTTTTCTTCCGCACTGTGCGCATCATCCACGATAGTATCCCAGAGAACGACGAACGTACAGTGTCCAAGCCGACTTCGAGTGAAATGAAACGATCTTGTCCCTGTGATGATTCTGACCGTTTACGGTACGCAGGGGTTCTACGCGTGCCAAAAAGGGGCTCCCCGGCAAACTTTCACCGGTTTATTACGGTACCACGTGGACACAGTACCCCGGTGGAGGTGGAAAGGACAGGGCGAGACAACCCTCGTACCCTATGTAGCACCTCCCGTGAAACTCTGTGGCTACCACAGGGGAGCTCTGCTGTGTCGCCTCTCACAGCTGCCCTTTGATTCACAGTTAAGGCCACCCCCGATGTACATACTTGCTTTCCGATCTGTGCCACAATCCCCTCCCACTAGTAACGCTATTCACACAAAACCCATATTGGCTCCCCTAGCACCCGACCTCGCACAATGTCTGCCATGTGTGCACGTCCCTTGATCTGCATGCACTCGGTCGTCCTATCGCCATCGAGCAACCCTATTGACTCTATGCCACCTCATGAGATACTGACAAAATTCGGTAAACTGATAAGCCAGATTCGAGCCGCCGTGCGAGGTTGAACACGAGTGAAGGTCGTAAGAGGAAAATACCACTGGTATGAGTTTGCCGATTTACTCGTTTCGATTTCACCTTACAATTATGTGGAAAGCTGATCTAATTTAAAATTGGAACAGTTCGTAGAGGCACGCGAGTCAGAGGGCAATTTGAATGAATTAAATTTAAATTCGTTAGAAACAGAGAACAAGTGGAATAGTTTCACAAAGGATATAACCTAATATGGAACCCCGCTGGGGGTAACCATCCACATGCTATATGTTATTCACTAAGTTAAAATATTTTACCAAATGCCCTACTGGACAAATTGTAAAATTTTGAAATAAAATAATAATAATAAAAAAAAAAGTCGTATAGTCTGCCTCGAAGTAGTAACACCGTTATGATATAGAAAATAATAAACAAACTCTGGGGGAAGAAAGGTCGCCGCTACGAACAACCGTTAAGCCAAGTCGAATTCTAAGTTTCTGGTTCTCCCTTGATCGATAAAAATAAACGAACACGATCGTTAAGACGATCAGTAATTCTCATTCTCATCGAACATTGTTATAGCGATCAATATCGAGTGATCGACAGTTGACCTTGTATCACTTGTATTGTACAGTTGTTTCTGTATCATATATTCGTGAGAGTTTTAAAATACATTTTTTTTTATTTATTATTTTATTATTTTATTTTAAAATTTTACAATTTGTCTGGTAGGACATTTGGTAAAATATCTTAACTTAGTGAATAAATATAGCATGTGAATGATTACTCCCAGCGGGGTTCCATCATCGTGTTTATTAGGTTATAACCTTTGTGAAAATACATTTAACCACACAAACATCAACTCATCTTATCTTTACAAACATCAACTGGTTTAATCATTCTCCATAAATGTCTCAAGGTCAGAGATCTTAATCTTGTACATTGTTAAGTTAAGGAGATTTTGGAAATACCAAAGGTAGGATTATTGAGACAGGCAACGTTTTAACGCCTTTCCTGATTAAATAGGACCAGCAATGTTTGTAGAATTTTATAAAGAATGAATAAATACGTTTAGCTTCGAAATCAGAGAAGATAATTTGGCTAACTGAATTCTAAAATCCTATCCTTGTTAAAATTACGAAATTCGACTTATCGTCTTCTCTTTGTAGTCTTTAAACGCGCTATGAAATAAGGTATAGTCAAAGCATAAATACGTTTAACTTCGAAATTAAAGGAGAAGATAATTTTGCTAACTGAATTCTAGAATCCTATCCTTGTTAAAATTACGAAATTCGACTTATCGTCTTCTCCTTGTAGTCTTTAAACGCGCTATGAGATAAGGTATAGTCAAAGCATAAATACGTTTAACTTCGAAATTAAAGAAGAAGATAATTTTGCTAACTGAATTCTAGAATCCTATCCTTGTTAAAATTACGAAATTCGACTTATCGTCATCTCCTTGTAGTCTTTAAACGCGCTATGAGATAAGGTATAGTCAAAGCATAAATACGTTTAGCTTCGAAATTAAAGAAGTTAATTTTGCTAACTGAATTCTAGAATCCTATCCTTGTTAAAATTACGAAATTCGACTTATCGTCTTCTCCTTGTAGTCTTTAAACGCGCTATGAGATAAGGTATAGTCAAAGCATAAATACGTTTAGCTTCGAAATTAAAGAAGTTAATTTTGCTAACTGAATTCTAGAATCGTATCCTTGTTAAAATTACGAAATTCGACTTATCGTCTTCTCTTTGTAGTCTTTAAACGCGCTATGAAATAAGGTATAGTCAAAGCATAAATACGTTTAACTTCGAAATTAAAGGAGAAGATAATTTTGCTAACTGAATTCTAGAATCCTATCCTTGTTAAAATTACGAAATTCGACTTATCGTCTTCTCCTTGTAGTCTTTAAACGCGCTATGAAATAAGGTATAGTCAAAGCATAAATACGTTTAACTTCGAAATTAAAGGAGAAGATAATTTTGCTAACTGAATTCTAGAATCGTATTCTTGTTAAAATTACGAAATTCGACTTATCGTCTTCTCCTTGTAGTCTTTAAACGCGCTATGAGATAAGGTATAGTCAAAGCATAAATACGTTTAACTTCGAAATTAAAGAAGAAGATAATTTTGCTAACTGAATTCTAGAATCCTATCCTTGTTAAAATTACGAAATTCGACTTATCGTCATCTCCTTGTAGTCTTTAAACGCGCTATGAGATAAGGTATAGTCAAAGCATAAATACGTTTAACTTCGAAATTAAAGGAGAAGATAATTTTGCTAACTGAATTCTAGAATCGTATTCTTGTTAAAATCACGAAATTCGGCTTATCGTCTTCTCCTTGTAGTCTTTAAACGCGCTATGAGATAAGGTATAGTCAAAGCATAAATACGTTTAACTTCGAAATCAGACGAGAAGATAATTTTGCTAACTGAATTCTAGAATCGTATTCTTGTTAAAATTACGAAATTCGACTTATCGTATCCTTCGAAATTAAAGGAAAAGATAATTTTGCTAACTGAATTCTAGAATCCTATTCTTATCAAAAATACGAAATCAGACTTATTGTGTCTTCTCCCTGCAGTCTTTATTTAATGAAGTAAAGTACAAGATGCTAGAAAAGTAGAGATTAGTTTGGATGATGTGTAATTGAAAGGAAGTAACTTTTAGGTTAGGTTAGATTTTTATTCAAGTGTCCATAGTTGGAATTTGAATATTTGCAATATGAATTATGCAATGTTGAGTTTTGCAATATTTCTAGAGAAAGAAAGGAGGAGGCCAGAAATAGATATTTCGAGCTGGTAAACAAAGAGCCTAGCAAAGCTAGACGTAAGCAGTCTTGCGAGTGACGTCTCTTTCTAGAAGCCTGACCGGCGACGATTAATCAACTCTGCTGAACCCTCTTTCTCTCTCTCTCTCTCTCTCTCTCTCTCTCTCTCTCTCTCTCTCTCTCTCTCTCTATCTATCTATCTATCTATCTCTCTTTCTTTCTTTCCCTCTTCTCTTTACTGTTATATACACGTGCATTTAGCATGTCTCTTCTGCCCCCGCTCACCTTCTGTATTTTCATTAATCCCACTTCCGTTCAGGTGCATTTTCGACCAGGAAACAAGCAAACGTCGAGGAAACCCGAAAAATTATGATGGTAGGCTTAGCTATTTCCATTGAATGCATCAACCTTATCGGAACCTTTCCTCCGCAATTGTTCCTGAAATTACAATCGAAGCTGTAAATTTGACAGTTAAGTAGAGACTTCGTATTTTTCTTCAAATATTTTATTATTAGGTAAATCCTTAGACCGACAGCTATTCAATTCTACCTTCAAAATTATATTCATTTCCAGGTAATTTTAAGAAATAACTTGTCAGATAGTAATATTAATGAAACAGCAAGTTACGAGTGATAGGTTATAAAGTTCTTTCCTACACTTTTACGACTTCACGTAGAATAACTCGCTATAATATTTTATTAACAATATTTCTTATTTATAATACTTATTTATAAATTATACTTATTATAAATAATTAACCATGTCACAGCGCCACGCCAGAAAAATTATTGAAAATTCTCAATGCGAGAATTGATTGTAATTTACAAGTAAATAAATAAAAAAAAAAATTTTACCAAATGTCCTACTGGACAAATTGTAAAATTTAAATAAAATAAATAAATAAAGAAAACGTAGAATAACTCGATACCCTGTAATTTGCAAGATTTATTTTTTAATTTCGTATCTTACATAAAGGATATAACCTATTAAACAGGATGATGGAACCCCGCTGTGGGTAACCATCCACATGCTATATTCTATTCACTAAGATAAAACATTTTACCAAATGTCCTACTGGACAAAATGTAAAATTTAAAATAAAATAATAAAAAAAAAATTTCGTATCTTTATCTCAAAATCAGTTACAATAATTGCAAAAGAATTTACAAATACCAACATATTAATAAAACACAAAATACTCCTAACCTGTAAAATTTTACCAATAATATTAATTCAATTGTCTTAAAGTATCCTTAAAGCGATATTCCATTGAGTTTGTAACTTATAGACAAATAGTTTAATCAAAACAGTCACACTGATGTACCCTAAATTATAAAATTTTTTTTTTATTTTTTTTTTATTCTAAAATTTTACAATTTATCAAGTAGGACATTTTGTAAAATATAAATTACAAATTTTTTTTTATTTATTTATTGCAAATTACAATCAATTCTCACAAAATTACAAAATGAATTACAAAATCTCGTTTGTTTTGAGCACCTTGCCAGGCTAAAACCAGGATTAAGTGAGATACAATAGTGCAGCAGACGTTAATGATCAGCCTATGGTTAAAGGTCCCGCTTCGAAACAATTATCGTCTACTGAAGATAATAGACGACCATGCGAACAAACTATAAATAGTAAAGTAATCCCGAAAGAAAGTGATTGATGTTCCGTTCGACGTGGTGACCAAATCAACGGGGAATCCGGCCATCTGATCAGGATGGACACGCGTCCACACGGATACAAGCAGACTTTTTGTGTATATAGATACGTTTTCACGCACACCAGCACGCAAATGATGCTGGGAGAGCTCGGAGCCTGTTTCGCGTGCTCGACAGAGAAATGGCCATGATGATAATAAATAATAATCCGCAAAGGGCGATACTTGTGGGAAGGAATCGAGGGTCGAAAGAACGTTTCGCGAACCATAATTTTACCTACTGACTTAATTTTCCTCGCTCGCGGTAACCTTTGCCATCAGGCTCGCCGTTAATGAAAGCTTGAGCGACGCGTGAGGGATTGCGAGATTTTAGATAAAGGAAAAGTGATGTTCTCGGTCGGCGAGACGCCATGGAAATTTTGTTCGTTGATCAAGTGAGCAATTCGAGGCTGAATATTCCATAGGCAAGAATTCTGGATCCTATTGAAGAATTCCTGCATCGAATTGCATTTCCAATCTTTGGTGTTACAAAATAAAAGCTCCAAGATTCTTGGAATGATGAAATAAATGATACGGATGATTTACCACATATTTGGATGAAAAATAGAAATGGAAGATTCTTTTTTTTTATTTGTTTGTAAATTACAATCAATTCTCGCATTGAGAATTTTCAGTAATTTTTCTGGCGTGGCGCTGTGACGTGGTTAATTATTTATAATAAGTTAATACTTATTATAGATAAGTATAATTTATACAAAATATTATGAATAACAAATATTGTTTAATAAGAATATCTAATTAATGGAAGATTCTTAGGATCAAGAAATTAGTACGTTAAAACGCCAGAAATCCAAGATGTAATTCTATTCTTAAGACTCGAGCAATCCTAAATGATCTTTAAAACTCGGTTTAACTATATGCAGATGGTTGACCAGCGTAGCATTGACCTGCCATAAAGTCCCTAACCCCAAGTAAAATTAAAATATCCAAACTTTCAAATGTTTTGTTGTGCCGTGTAAAATGTTTGCAGCGACCGTTGAAAGTAACTGTACGACCTTGCAGCAGGACGAGTGCGGAACAGATTTCTGAAAAAAAAAACGAAGTTGAAGGTAGCGAGTGAAAGTTTTATTGCTCATTGTGATGAGAAATTTTTGCAAAGTGACGTTCGTTTCGGGTGAACGTTGCGTCCCTTGCTATACCTGGCTGACACAAAAACAACGGGAACAGCTGGCAATAATTCTGTTTATGGTGTTGCCTCGTTGAGACCGCGCGGGCGACACTACCGACGTAAAAATGAAGACACCGTGGCCTCCAGTTCTGGCTTCTTCTTCTTCCTCTTCGATGACAACAGGGGTGGGGATAACGCGTGGGGAGGCGCGTGTCTTCGAGCTGCTCGGTTGTTAAGGGACGCTGCTATTTATGAAGCGGACTCATAAAATATAAAGACAGCGCACTTTGGCTGCAATACGTCATCCCAGGTGTCGTTCAGGTAGTTTGCTTAATGCTATGTCTGGCTTGGTCCTGCTGTAAATAAGAACCTGTGCGCTTTTTTCCCTTCTTTCCGTTCTTCCTTCGCTTCTCCTTCTTTCCACGCTTCACTGTCAATAGGAAGACATCCAGATTTATCCGCGAATCTACTGTGCAATTAAAATTTCTGATCATGCGCTGTGCCTCGTCGAAAGCCTTGTGACGATAATTACGCCGGACTCAACGGTTCAAGGTATTAATTATATGTGAAAAAGCTTACGTACCTAACCTCCCGATCGAAGCATGTGACGTATCGACCATTCTCGAAACCCAATAATTCCAAATTTTTTATTTTACACCACCGAGATTCATAACGTGCACACCGATCATTAAAGAGGATTTTTGCAAAATTAAAGAGAATTCGGGGCTTTATTCGCCCGACGATGATCGCCGATGATCTTTCGTTTGCATACAGGTTCACGTGATTCGAATTCTCACTAAAATCTACGCTTGCGATAATACGTTTACGATATATATCGTAACGGTGGATTACTCGGTTCTATTAGGTTGGCAGCAACACAATATTTATCCTTTCAACGCAATCCTTGACGTAGAATATTGTACACAAAAGTCACTTAGTTGCCAAGCTAATATTACAATTAAGCAATTTCCAAATTACTTTCTATTAGAATTAAAAATTATCGACAGGGTGTTTCGCTCGAGGACGATCGCTGATGATCTTTTGCTTGCAAGATAATCGAAAATACGATAAACATCATGCAGAAATGAAAATTAAAGCTGCGATAGAATATTCGTTTGCATTGCTAGGAAATTAACGGTGCAGAAGCGGTGGAAGAGATCAAGAATTGGATCGAGGTGCGTGCGCACATCTGTGCAATGGAACATGGGGCGAACCAGTTACTTTGAATAAAGATTCTCACTCGTACGACAAATTAAATTGGGGCTACGTATTGCGTGAAATGGCGCGGCATCTCCGAGGGTAACATATGTGTGCCCTCGACCGCCTCGTGTACCTTCCTCGAAAGGGACGGAATTTTCACCGTTAGCAAGGGCGGTGTTTGTGACCATTTGGGAAAATTGGGAATATTGGGATCAAGCCAGACGGTCTCTATTATTGTTCGGTTGATTTATATTTTGTTTGCGTTGCTGCACAACTAACTTTATAATCCTGTTCGCCTGAAACTTCACTGTTTGTCACGTACAGTACGTTTCACCGAGATTCTCTTATTTAAAAAAGCTTAAAGGCTTGACACAGATACCGCGTGAACGACGGGTGAAAATACGCGGTGAAAATTGTTTAAAATCAAATGACAGTGCTATTAGAATATGGAAGGTGGTCGCACACGTATTAGAAAGTTCAAAATGGTGGTCTGCATGTGGTATGCCAAGGGTTTAATGGCAGCGAACTAGAGGAAAGCAGGCGTTACGGGGCGGAGCGGGAAAACTGCTGAGCAATCGTTCAAAGGGCGGCCGATCTCTCGGTCAAAGAAACAGGAAACTGAAGCAAAATACGATAACCTTTGTCACGTTCATTGTGCAGTTATACGTCTACTTTCATTTCAACAACCTATGTAAATGGATACATTTTTAAAGCTAATCAGAGAAAACGATGCTCAAAGTTTTTTTCAAATTTCTAATTTACCGAAGCCCGAGAAGATCGAACTACAAACTTCGTATAAATGGAATCCCACTGTGCATTAATCTGCTCGAGCTTAGAGTTGTTGTCGTAAACGATTTACAGGATAATCCTCTTCAACGTTAAAATGTGAAAATTTATTCGTTTTTGTTATTAAATAGGCTTTGGAGTTCGATATTTAATAGATTCATACAGATTCATTTTTTATATTCTGCATTTTACCACCATGCACAGCCATATAAACACACCGGCTACATTCAGATAATCATTGTATGGCTATGTCGTACCGTCGCGTATCGGTACTTTTTCATAAACCACCTCACAACCGAAATTCATTGTTTATTGTGAACAACATACACATGTAATACTGATCTACTGGTCAATAAACGTTATAAAAAAAGAAAAAAAATACACTCAGATAATTAACACATGGCAGACGCCAAAAACAAAAGAGCATCTTTAGAAGTGGTACCAACTTTGCATGTAGAAACTAGTGATCATACCAACCTAATATTTTTATTAACAGTTCTCATGTAGTTTGTTGTGACTGAAATGAAAGAATAAACATAAACGAAGTTCTATCGTATTAGAAAGTATCAGTCTAATGATTTGGAAGAACGCAGCAAGGTTTATGTTTTAAAATAACTTTTCTCAGAAAAAGGTAGCATCAATTCGTCATCGTAGGCTCCCCAGGCTGCAAAATTCATGCGTTTAACAGGCTTTCCAGAATTTAATAACATCGAAGGCAGGTATGAGGTCAGTTTATGGCGCGGCATACCTTTCTGGTGTACGAGAAATCCCAAACGACTATTCGAGAGGTTGTCATGAAAAGAGTAAATATTGCCTCCTATTATACCTATTAGTTAACGACTGATTTCTTCGACTCTTAAGTATTTTTATTGTTCCCTGTTTCGTGGGATTTGAATTGTGTCGAAATCTCATTTTCTCGAAGCGCACGCAACAATATTTTTCCCCCGAGGATTCTAATATTTAAATATTCCTAGTACGACGGTACTGGTTTGTGAACATAGAACTTTCGTGAAGGAGACTTTGTCATGGGGAATTTACGATGAATGGTTGCTGCTCAATAAACGTCTGACGTTTATTGACGTCCCAAGTTGACGTCAATCTTCGCTCTGGGTATTATTTAGTCAGGTACCTAAATGACTTTATGGTATTTTTCTGTGCTTTTTTTCCAAAATTTTGCACATGCGTATAGAAACTGATCTGTTCTTTCAACGAATTCCTATAATTGTCTGTCTAAGAATTAATCCTGCTTGGAAAGAACAATTTTTTATACAGACATTATGTACTTTCTTATGTATCATAAAGTATCAAAGTTTATTATTTAATCCAGGAAACGTAATTTTCTGCCATTAGGACCATTCAGTAAACCTTCTTTTTTCTTTTTTTTTTATTTTTATTTTAAAATTTTACGATTTGTCCAGTAGGACATTTGGTAAAATATAAGTAAACCTTTGAAAACCCTAAAAAAAACATTCCCTTGTTTCACACATTCATATATACACACTTTTACGAAATAAATATTTTTTTTTTTTATTTGTTAGTAAATTACAATCAGTTCTCGCATTGAGAATTTTCAGTAATTTTTCTGGCGTGTCGCTGTGGCATGGTTAATTATTTATAACAAGTTAATACTTATTATAGATAAGTATAATTTATACAAGGTATTACAAATAATAAATATTGTTTAATAAGAATGTCTAATTAAATCTTGAGCTTAGGTCTAGCGGGCAGTGTTACCAAATAAATGAAATTAAAAATAAATTAAAAATAAATAAAGCAAATGGGCAAAATATCTTTTCAAAAATATTTATAAACTTCTAATATTCGGATGCTTCACTTGCAGTTTGTAACAACGCAATTCACCCCGCCAACTACAGCAAGGATTAACTTCATTGCCAGCAACCCTCCCACCACCGACAACGGTCTCCACTTACACCCCCGTCGGAAATCTCTACGTGCTGCAAGTAAATCATTTTCCTCGATAAATCGGAGAATTACATCGCAATATAACGTTATTGATCACAGAACATCAAGTGTCCCGCGGACTAGTATCCTGCGATATCTAAAGAGAGTCTATTCATCGAAAGAGAAGACAGTCGCAGTGGAAAAAGCACGTCCCGAACGATGAACAGAGAGAGGGAACAAGACGAGAGGAAAAATGAAGAAAGAGGAGACGAGTACGTCTTCACGGGATTCCGAGCAACGCTATCGATCCCGCATTCGTTTGTATAACGTGTTTACTTCTCACCGCGGATATCTTCTCTCATAGTCTCTCTCTCGGCGCTGTCTGTTGAGACTGCGAGCGGTCCGAGGCACCCTCTTCCCGATCCAGCTCTCTCTCAGCAGGGGTGGATCGACGGCGAACGCGGAACTACCCACGGGGAAGAGGGACCGCTGGAAATATCATTTATCACCGGCGGCACTGTCAATCCAAGGCGCATTGATACGATGATGGTCCAGCGACGCCACCACGGTGCCGCTGATCTTTCCCACTCTGAAAGATCCAACTGTTCGATATTGGAAATTAAAGCCGAGAGAAGAAACTTGGCGAAGATGGTTTTCGAGGGGATCGCGAATTTTAATGGTAAGGGTGAAGGAAGTGGCGAGGGGTTGCTCGTATTATTCAGGTCCTCGAGGATTGTGGATTTGCTGGGTTAATGTAGAGATTGATACTGGGTTACTCGTGTACTTTGGTCTGAAGGGTTTCGGGGGCTGCAGGAATGAGAGTTTCAGGCAAAATTCGTGATTCCTCGCGAACAGGATGGAAGGATAGGATATAAGTAGTTAAGTAAGTTAAGATGGCTTAGAAAGGATTTTGAGTATTACAATCTGAATATTCTGTAATTAGGTGTCGTAGCCCTTTGAGCGCTGCGTTGTCCGGCGTTAAACGTGCGCCATGGACGGCCCACTCTTTACGAAGGGGCACACCGTGGGCTGCGTATTTTTTACGAGAGACAGCAAGTTGAGCAGACTGAATTTTCATTGCAGAATATATCGATTGTGACTAAAGTAAATTATGTCGTGACCTGAAAAGCCTTAATAACCATTTATTTCATTAAGCAATAATAAGATGAACAATATCAAAGTTTGAAATTATATCTTTTAAATAGGCACTCGAAGGATTAATATTTTAATTTCTACAATATAAATTGTCAAATTAGCTTCAAATTTATCAATATTTTTTTTTTGTTTTAAAATTTTACAATTTGTCCAGTAAGATATTTGGTAAAATGTTATATCTTATAAGATAGAAAAAAATAAAAAAAAAAACAAAAATAAATAATGATGAAAGAATATTTTCCGTATAAATCTAAAGGATGAAGAATGAAATTAATTTGAATACAACAGCGGAATTAATTTTATTCCTTTAACGCTACAACTTCGGAACAATTACGCAAACAAGGCATAAATCAAAGCGCGTGTTATCGTGCATTTATCACCGCAACTACGTTAACAAGATACTCACAGGTCTGCTTTATTAGAATAATGTGTTCACTTTTAACGTAAATTCGTTTATTAAGCGTAATGTGTATGTAACTATTTACATAGGATCCCTATCGAGGTTTCCAAACACCATGAAACTGGCACGCCAGGCTCAATATCACAAAGGCTTGCTTTTTAGTTCGGTTCTTGTACGGTACGTCCTTTTATCGCGCTATTCCCCTCCCCCCACCCATCTTTAATTAATGTACATTAATCTCGTTTGCGCAGAATTACCAGTAGCGGAATCGGCTGGGCGCAAATAAAATTAATGCGCATAATATGTATGAACGTAATTGATGTCGGCAAAGGTGTTACTCGTAATAAAGAAGACCGTGTAATAATTTCAATATTTTATATTGATCCGCCTGCACGCCATACCAAAGTTTGCACGCAAAAGTAGCAGCTGATTGCGAAATTCTTGCAAATTATTCGGTTGTAAGGTGAACACTTGTAATCGGTGTATAAGAAAGGCTGGAAACCTTGTAAATAATCGTACGTGTTATGATTATTCATGTTCAGAAGTAACTACATGTGTAGAATGTCACTTTATAATGGATACAATTAGATATTGAAAAATTCCAGCGAATATTTCTGCAATTCAAAAACAAAATTCCACTCATCATCCCCGTTACAGCTTCAAATTTATTCATTATTTTCCAATGCCAAATAATAAATATGATACCAAACGACGATTATTCGTGTGAACGATATATTAGGTTGGCAACTAAACTGCGGATTTGTCAACACCATCTAATGACAAAATCCGCAATCACTTAGTTCCTAACCTAATAGATTGAACGTAATGCATAGAAACGGACATAAAACAGAATACCACTAAATATTACGTGAAATATCGTATGCTTTCAGTGCATGCTGTTGCCAGCATAGAAGCGTTTGAAAATTTTCCATTATCGTTTATATTTAGCTATATTATATTTAGTTATCAAATATTCGTCGTGCGATCTTGGTGAATCGTATTTGATACACAGGAACAATCGTACGCGTAGCAGGGAATTTTACCAGTTAACAACGAATCCTATGAAATATCTCACGACTGCAATGGATAGTTTTGCGATGCACAAGCGTTTGAAATTCGCTCATCGTCCTCCCTTGAAGAGTATCGACGTTGTCGTTTGTGGTGGCACCCATTAAACTCCGGTCTCCGTGGTTGGAACTTTTTTTAAGTCGTTGCCGCCGCCGCTCGCAGCCGGCGTCTCCGCTCCAAGGAGCGTGGAACGACTTTAAAGCGCAATACAATATCGCGCCCGGTCGAAGTTAATGAGAGTTTCGCGTGTTCCGGAAGCGACCGGGCTCCTCTGTCGCCGGCAGAGACGACCGCGCTTCCACCCTCTCGCACGGCCGCGCGCGCCACCACGTGCCACTCCCAAATTTTACACGCACCTTAAATATCCTCTAGCGCAATTAGCGAACTGTGCCATGGGTCTCGACAAAAACTATTTCGCTGTTTTTCCTTCAACGCGTATGGCAGAGATAAGACCCTAAGAGTGTCCTCCTCGTATCTTTGTGAAAGATACTGGAAGGCAACGTCGACGCTCCGCATTGGTGCGAACGAGCAGTAAAATTTGCCTGCAACTATGAAATAAGCGTTTGTTGTTTTTAATTCGTATACTTGCACCTGATTTATTATCGAAAATATTAAATGCAGATGAATTGGCACGGTAGGATATTATAAGGAAATAAATTCACATAAAATACAAAACCACAAGGTGAATAAAGTCGAAGACTTTAAGAGAGAGGACATGACAATATGTTAAAAGTCAGGGCCGACGCAAGGCAGTTTTTAAAATTACCTAATTAAAAAACACCGATTTTGATTAATTTTTTACAGAATGACGGTACGGATATTAACAGATGCAAGACATTATATTATTTTAAGGAGTGAGAAAAATCATGAAAGTTCGGTGTAACTCTATAAAGTCCTCATATCCAGGAAACTACTTTAGATAAAAAGAAACGGGCGCTTTCAGAGAAACGTACTTCTTAGAGAAATTAAACTACATCAATAGCTTTTTGCAAAAGTCACACATGATTACAGATTTTCTACTTTCATTGAATCTTTTGCCTCTTGAAAGCGAATTATACATGCGGAAAGATATTACTTGGATTTGTTTAAAAACTGCTTAGAAAAAATATATAACATGTAACAGCATTTGTAAATAAATAATTCCTCATTGTAAAAGTCTACTTTTAATATCGCAACATCTAATGTTAATATACATGTGCCCTAACAGATAATGTACATGTACTGAAAGATCCAACAAATTTGGTTTCAAGTATTATGCTCCGTGTTAATTAACATAAATACAGGGAATCCTGGTCTTCACAGAAATTGGTCATAACTAACCTCCACAAGAACATATCACAAAAATAGAAAAGTGGCTCCAAGATAAACAAATTAAGGCAAACCCCAACAAATGCAACCACATTACATTCACACTGCAAAAACAGAATTCACAAAGCATCCTACTGAACGGCAGGCACATAGCACAAACAAGACAGGTTAAATACCTAGGACTCCACATGGATACACAATTCGTATGGAAACAGCATATTAAATCAATAATAGACAAAATTCAGGCTACAAAGAGACAAATGTACTGGCTAACAAGCCGAAAACCCAAAGTAAGTCTAGAAAACAAAGTAAAAATATACAAAACAATATTAAAACCAATATGGACATACGGAATACCATTATGGGGGACAGCAGCAATCAGCCATATAAACAAAATAGAAACAATTCAAGCAAAAATCCTAAAAACAATAGAAACGAGGAAATTCGGAAGGACCTGGGGATATCAAAGGTAAAGGAGGAAATTAGCAGGTATGGAGGAAGATACAGAGAAAGAATAACAACACACCCGAACCGACTGGCTGTGGAAACGATCAACACAGCAAACATGGATAGAAGACTGAAAAGGATACACCCAAAGGATATAACCTAATAAACACAATGATGGAACCCCGCTGGGGGTAACCATCCACATGCTATATTTTATTCAGTAAGTTAAAACATTTTACCAAATGTCCTACTGGACAAATTGTAAAATTTAAAATAAAATAATAAAAAAAAAAAAAATAATTAACCTCCATGTACTTTCCTATAGGGAAACATAATAATTGTATGAACAGTGGTATAAAATTGCGCAAATGCAAATTAAATTGATATTGCCTTAAGTGCAAAAGAATTGTTTGAGAGGCATGATAAAAAAAGATGGAAATTCCAGACGAAGCTCGTGCAGGGAACACGAGGATACCAGGACGCTCGACCAACAAACCGGCAATGCATCGTTAGCCGGAATGGTTGGCAGATAAATGACGTGGTCGCCTCGCATCTGACGTGAATGAAGCCAGGATGGCTTACCTACGTGTCCGTCGGATCGTGCGTGTACCAACGGGACCCACGGTGATCGCAATGACTACCTAATGATACATTGAACCGCGTGTTGCCTGGTGCATGCCGGCAACTTTCCGTGGTTTTCGCTTCAAACGAGCTTTCCTACTTGGCAAAAGGACACGAATATACTAGGAAATTACAATTGTTTCAGAAGCAAAAGAAAAGAGTATTATACTATTGGAACTTTAAGGGGTACATAAATCAAAGTAATTTCTTATTTCAGATCAGTAGGAGATCATGAGAATATAATTTTTGAAAATTTTGTTTGCCCTCTCTGGCGTTTATGTCGACGTCATGCTCGCGTTGCGCGCTTATGTTCCTTTGCTCCTCCATGTTCACGCTGTACCGTGGTCATTTGAAAGACATCAGTGTAATGAAGTTTATTATGGTAGCATGTGTTACATTAGAGCATAACGTTATGGCGGCGTCGTATTTACGTTATTTCATAGACACAGCAAAAAATAATACGGGACTTTATACTAAATTTTGATCATTCGTTTCTATTAAGTTTCTGCCAAGTTTTTATTTCAAACTCATTTTCATCTCAGCATTAATCCCTGGAAATATATTAATGGATTAATATTTTGTTATTTAGTATTAGCTAGTAACTATTTAATATTATATTAACGTTATTCAATATATTTATTTCGTTACAAGCTATGTATTCGCAGGCAGTGAGAGCTGTTTAAATTATCACCGCTTTCGCGTAATATCGTGCAAACTATTTTGTTCTTCGTTTCCAGCCACTCTCGCTACTTATCGCAACAACTTTCACAATCGTCGTTTCAAGGAATAAACCAAGTCTGGCGAACGCGTATCGCGGTTCAAACGATACCACAATCGGTCATTGACCGCGAAAATCCGCTCGCGGCGAGTGATACCAGACTGTGGAAAGAAACGAAGTACCGCGAAAAATCGCCGAATGACGTAAAACTGGGTGACCATGCTACCAGTTATCAAGGCCGGTATTTTAATGGTCAGTCACGGTTGATGTACTCGAAGAAGCTATTCTAGATGATTCTCTGACAGTATCGCTAATTCTTGTTTACTTGAATGAAACTTACCAACGTTGAATTTCATTTAATGCAATTGTTACGTGGTTTAACTTAATTCCTTCTAACTCTGTTACTTGTACAGGATGCGGCAAAATATTTGATGGATATTTATGTACAGGGTGGATTGTAGACATCAAAACGATGACAACGTTCATGTGCAAACACGTCCTTGGAGGCTTATTTTTCAGCTTGTAAACAATTTTGTTTTACCCTGGAAATATATACCGGTATCAATGAATCAGCAGACAAACCTGTCTCTCTATCTCACTTACACTTCATATACTTTTACGAATATGACAAATTTCTCTAGGTACTTGGAAGAATATATGTGGGTGGGCGGAAAAGTGGTAGAAGAAAAATATCAAGACGGAGAGGAAAAGAAGAAAAGGAAGGGGAGAAAGAAATAGAAAGAAATGGGAAATAGAAAAAAAGAGGAGGAAGAAAATGATGTAAGCAGAGGAAGAAGGAAAAAAGAGAAGCGAGAGGCACAAGAGAAATAAAAGAGGGAAAAGAAGGGGAAAGAGCATGCGAAAGAAAAGGAACAAGAGTAGAAGAAAGACAAAGATAAGAAAAAAAGGAGGAGAGGGAAGAAATACAAGCAAACGAAAAGAAGAAAAGGAAGAAAGAGAAGCAAAGAAAGGAAAGAAGAAAAAGAAAGCGGTGAAGGGAGAAAAGAAAAGATAGAAAGAAGACTGCACGGTATGCAAATTCAACTAACCCCCTTTTCTAGTTTCCCGAAACGAAATACCCGCAACATGTCGGTATTTTTCACATGGATCTGTAGAACGATGGTTCGATGACATACGAATCGTAGGGAAATGGCGCGGAGGCGAGACCTTGCGCCATCATAATTTTCCATGGAACTGCGTTTTTATGCCGTGACGGAAATTAATCGGCCCGCATTAATTAATAGACAGTTAAATTCAACGGTCGCTGTAAAACCGGTAGCCGGCGCGGGGCTCAGGAAAAAGGAAAAAGTACGTAGCGATATCAACGGTTGCATCGCGAGTTCGTGCGGTGTCCGAGGAAGTAATTAGGCAGCTACTTTCAAACCCATTTATTATCACTCGGCTATCTCACCATAGTTGAGGAATATAATACTCGTACCTTTTTATTTATGTCTTGCAGAAACTGTTTATTCGAACGAAATTGTCGAACGAGTTATTAGCACAATCACCTACGTTCTTCGTGTTCTTACAGATTGAAAGGAATTGCAGGTCTGGTTACTTTGATATCTGCAAATAATGTTCCGCAAAGATTGATTTCTTGTCGTGTCATGATTTTTTACTGCTAATATAACGCATTATACCAAGTTTTATCAAGATTCTACACTGCTTACTTATATTTATTATACTTGCTGCCCTTTCTTAACCCTGTTGCAATTTTCAAACCTTCATGCTCCAGTTATTGAAAAAAACAGAAATCAAGGTTACTCACTGATCTGCCACATTTTTCTCAGTAATTGTGTACCAATAGAAAAATGCAGTTGTGTAGAAAATACAATTCCACCTGCAAACACACCATAGGTAAAAAGACTTGAAATGATTATATTAGCTTGAAAACTAAAAAGAATTGAGTAATAATAAACGTAATAACATGTTCTTAACCCTATTGCAATTTTCAAATCTTCATGCTGCAGATATTCAACAAACTATAAATCACAGTTACTCACTGATCTGCCACATTTTTCTCATTAATTGTGTACCAATAGGAAAATGCAGTTGGGTAGAAAATACAATTCCACCTGCAAACACACCATAGGTAAAAAGACTTGAAATGATTATATTAGCTTGAAAACTAAAAAGAATTGAGTAATAATAAACGTAATAACATGTTCTTAACCCTATTACAATTTTCAAATTTTCATGCTGCAAATATTCAACAAACTATAAATCACAGTTACTCACTGATCTGCCACATTTTTCTCAGTAATTGTGTACCAATAGGAAAATGCAGTTGGGTAGAAAATACAATTCCACCTGCAAACACACCATAGGTAAAAAGACTTGAAATGATTATATTAGCTTGAAAACTAAAAAGAATTGAGTAATAACAAATGTAATTACCTGTTCTTAACCCTATTGCAATTTTCAAATCTTCATGCTGCAGTTGTTCAAAAAATTAGAAATCACACCTGCCACATTTTTCTCATTAATTGTGTACCAATAGGAAAATGCAGTTGGGTAGAAAATACAATTCCACCTGCAAACACACCATAGGTAAAAATGCTTAAGATGATTATATTAGCTTGAAAACTAAAAAGAATTGAGTAATAATAAACGTAATTAGCTGTTCTTAACCCTATTGCAATTTTCAAATCTTCATGCTGCAGATATTCAACAAACTATAAATCACAGTTACTCACTGATCTGCCACATTTTTCTCAGTAATTGTGTACCAATAGGAAAATGCAGTTGGGTAGAAAATACAATTCCACCTGCAAACACACCATAGGTAAAAAGACTTGAAATGATTATATTAGCTTGAAAACTAAAAAGAATTGAGTAATAACAAATGTAATTACCTGTTCTAAATTCTTAACCCTATTGCAATTTTCAAATCTTCATGCTGCAGTTGTTCAAAAAATGAGAAATCACACCTGCCACATTTTTCTCATTAATTGTGTACCAATAGGAAAATGCAGTTGGGTAGAAAATACAATTCCACCTGCAAACACACCATAGGTAAAAAGACTTGAAATGATTATATTAGCTTCAAAACTAAAAAGAATTGAGTAATAATAAACGTAATAACATGTTCTTAACCCTATTACAATTTTCAAATTTTCATGCTGCAAATATTCAACAAACTATAAATCACAGTTACTCACTGATCTGCCACATTTTTCTCAGTAATTGTGTACCAATAGGAAAATGCAGTTGTGTAGAAAATACAATTCCACCTGCAAACACACCATAGGTAAAAAGACTTGAAATGATTATATTAGCTTGAAAACTAAAAAGAATTGAGTAATAATAAATGTAATTACCTGTTCTTAACCCTATTGCAATTTTCAAATCTTCATGCTGCAGTTGTTCAAAAAATTAGAAATCACACCTGCCACATTTTTCTCAGAAATTGTTTACCAATAGAAAAATGCAGTTGGGTAGAAAATACAATTCCACCTGCAAACATACCATAGGTAAAAATACTTAAGATGATTATATTACATCATATTTCAAAACTAAAAAGAATTGAGTAATAATAAACGTGATAAAAACATCAAGGAATAAATCTAATATGTAATATAGAAGAAGCTCTAATATAAAATTTATCTGATAAATAAAGTACACGCTTGTAATTTAAAATTCATAATCCAGACCAAATACCAAAGTTTTCCAAATACCAAACTTCAATGAAACAATTCCAACAGTATTCGTAAATTAACAAAATGACGATCTAAACGACTGCGACTATTATTGAATAATCGACGAATCAGTCAGGGGAAGAAGAAATCAAGTTGCAGTAGATCACTTTCTACAATTATCGTGACGTGGACAACCGGTAGAAGAAGAATTAGAGTTTGGCTGTCGCGGTAAGGGGGACTTGGTGGTGGATAAAGAAGGTGGGGTTAGAGGCAAACGGGTCTCGGTTACGTCCAAATAGAAATTCAATTGATCTTGTCCGGTAGTGTCAGGCAATCCATCTTGTTCCTTCCGCCGCGTCCGAAGACGCGTCTTCTAGACCGCTTCCACGCAAGGTTTTCACGTTTCTCGTTCTGCCGTTCTCGGTACCGCGACTCCGTCCATCGCTAGGTTAGAAAAAAAAACGGGACAGCTGTCCAGCCGACCGCCAAACTGCTCATTAATTACATTCCCGTGGCTCACTCACACGTGACCGCTGCTGTTTGTCTTTCCGTTCCATTTTATTCCTACGCTGGCCGAATAAAAATCATCCTCACACAGGATACGCACAGATTCGTTGTCCTCACTTTAGCAGACTTCCGATCGACTTCTTTCAAATCGAACACCAACATCAACTGCAACAGAAACTCGGTCTGATATTCGTTCTACGTTTTGATAAACATCCGATAATTATCTATCAATGGATAAAATAAAGAAAAAAATTCTTATTTGGTTAGAAAGAAACGTATTGATTTACTCTAAAATACTCTAAGTGTGGAAGAAATACTTTGATTTTGCATACTTTATTTATAACTGTATTAATAAATGAATTATTTTGTTATAAAGTAACGATGGAAGAGTTTCCTTATTTATTTTTATCGACGCTTATTTTTCTATCAGCAATTTTTCTTTTCTAATCCTATCAGCTGTTCTTCCAATATTCTACACAAATGTTTCTTCACTGCATTTTATTCTCTATTATTTTGAATAATATTAGGTTATCTGGAAAGTTTCTTTCGTTTCGTAAGATGATAATAGATGAACAACCATTTCTCTTTTATATTATTTTATTGAACTACGTATGATCTATTTCGTTATATTTCTATTATTACGTTCGTGCATAATTCAATAAACTAATATAAAACAAAAAGCATGATGCGTCTATTATTTCCTCGTAAAACGAAAGAAACTTTTCGGATAACCTAATAGAAAAGTGTGACAAAATTCACATGTCGACTCTGACCATGCTATCTTGCAATCGACTCAATCTCAACATCCAACTGTACCAACATCAATCACGATTATATATACTTTTCCTTCGTAGAAGAAAAGAACTCTTCTATACACAATTCCTATCATCTGCAAGATACTCGATCTGCGTTTTAGCAAACATACAATGATCCCATGTAACCACCTAGCACCTCCCCAGACATCTTTCTCGAAGCAATGCCCGATGGCTGTGTCGATCGATGGAAAACAGTTGTTTCCGGCATAGCAATCGAACGTCAAGTAAATTGGCAAGCAGCGATCAACCATTTTCTCGAAGCATGATCGATTATGCCGTGCATCGGCGTAATAACGATTATTCTCGGATTACCGATTTTATGCCGGACGATCGAAACGAGATATCGCAGCGATAGGTCGGCCACGATACGCAAGTACAGCTACCGGCTCCGCGTCGTTGATGCGCGTGCTTCCACGCTGTCGACTAATTGGTGGTACAACTTTATTACTCACCGTTAAATAATGACGGGCCATGCTAAGTGCGCCGGTTTAAAGACCATGAAAGGGAGCGTGAGTACGCTGATACAGGCGGCCGATAAACCTGCCGCAGCGCCACGCCGCGTCCGGCTTAGGACGCCATGCAAGTTGCCCCTCTCTAATAAGGCGATAAGGGTCGCGATTCCAGCGATTTCCGATGGCCCGCAGCCACCTCTTCCCGCCTCCAGTCAGACGCCTATCGAGGACGACCATATCCGGCTCCGCCACCACATGCGAATTTTCTTTCTTTCTCCGTGGCGAGATCAAGCCTTAACCCTCCAAGTGTGCCTCTCAAGCACCACCAATATACAGTGCACTACTGCAAATGTATTTTTCGCTCGTTATCGGTAATTGTTTACAAATAAAAAATATCTCGTTAGTGAGTACTGTGACACCTGTGGACGCAAACCCGGTTTGCATCCGAATGAATGTTTTAAAAAATTCTACGACTATAATATTACTTATACGTTACAATAATATTATATTATCACTTACATTACAATAATATTATATTATCACTGTAGCGTTTTCAATCTGTCAGTTATAAACTTGCAAGTCGAAGTACGATGAGAATAAATTGAAGTTGCCGGTCGTTATTCACAATTAAAAGTTGAAGTGTTAAGGGTTAAGTTTCACGTGGATATCGAACATGTTGGTTTGTTTAATAAAGAGACGATCAAATTGTAATATTAATTACCTTAAAATCACTTTAAGCACAAATATGGAGATCGTAATCGTTGCTCGCTCGATACTACCGTTTAACTCTACGTTCGCTATTCGACTATGTGACTCGTTACAATAATCGATCTAGAGAGCACATTCGTCTGTTTGTATCGATCGATAGTTGGAACGTACGGTTTCGACGGTTTCAAGTAACAGCGATAATATTTTGCTCGGAGTTTGTTTACCTTTGAAACTAGCAAACCAAAACAGTGTCGACATTGTAAGGCGTAATAATATGAACCACTGCGAATATTCCGTCGACTCGTGCGCCGCTACCAGTTCCGTTTAGCTGTCGATGGAGGCGATACGTAGAAAGGTATGTCTTGAAATTTTATTTTCTATTATTAGCGGGAAATGGAATTGGGGGTTTTTGACGTTGAATATACACCGTGCCATTAGATTCATTATCCCAGTGAAATCAGGAACGTTCTGTAGCTTAATAAAGTAGGAAAATAATGTCAAGAATAACGTAATTGCCTTGAATATCGCACTTACGAGAAATTCGAGTTTGGAAACTTGTCAAGTATGCGTAAATTTACACAGTTCGCAGTTACATGGAAATAGATAACCGATAGTTTTTCAATAAATTTAACTATTCGATTTTACACTTTGTTTTGTTGTATCTGTTCTGTATCTATACAAAAATTGACTTTGAAAATGCAGTGTGCTTTCGACTGGTTTTACAAGTGAAATTCCTTCTGCAAGAAAATAATAAATTAACAAATATAAAAATTCTATTATTACGTGGTTCTTAAAGACCAATCATTTTCACTGGTTTTGTAGAAATAGCTTCGCGTCAACTATCGGTAGTTCTAGCGTTGTCAATAAGTTTTATACCTATGAAATTCAGTATGTTTCGAAGAAAATGATCCGATATCCAACCGATTTCGAAACCATTGCAATGTTGAGTCACGGGTCAAAGACACGAGGGTTCTCCGCACTGGAAAGTCCGTGCACGGCTAGAAAAAAGAGAGCAAAGCGCCTAGCAGCTACTTGCGGATAATTAATAATGTCGGGATCAAAAGTGTGCCCATTGAATGTTCGCTCATTCACAAATGATCTCTCTCCGCCCAGATGAATGCCGGACCAGATCGTTACAAGGGTATTCTACGGGCGTGCCTCGCACGGGTGTCTTCAGGTCAATACCGGCGGTTCGTTGAATACAATTATTAATGCCGTCATTAAGAGCATTTACCATTTTTAATGTGAACGATCGGAAAGAAATATAAATCATATCTGTCCGGTCGGCCAACGTGCCTGTACGAACAGCCTCTCTTCTCCGATCTTTGGCTTCGCGCGATCCTGTTCCCAGCTTGCGTGCGCTCTTTGCCCCGTCTTTCCCTTTCTTCTCTCTTCTGCCATCTCCTTCCGTCGTTGATTTGGTAAAGGGGAAAAATTGGACCAGGATACGTGCAGTGGATTAAAAGGGCGTGAATTGTGATGAAATGGTACATTGGATTTTAGGGTAGTGGATGAACAAGAATATTACAATGGCATGATATTTCAAAGCAAAGCTAAGCTTAGAAAATGTCCAAATATATAGAAACGTCATCTGTAATATCTTAACACTAGGATTACCACTGCAGTCAAATTGACTGGTTCTACAATTTTATTTTAAAATTCCTACTTCGTATTATATTTTTTTACGCAATAATATAATGAATTTTATTTTGTTTCTTATGTATTCGAACTGAAAATAATTTTGTATCAGTGCTACTTATACCAATAGCAGTGAAAATGGCTGGCACTTGTCAAAGTGTACAGGAGTCCTGTTACCAGATTCCTCGTTTCGTACAACTTGCCACGCGTTTTTTTAAATTTCTACCGCGTATCCTTCGATACGACGATATCAGTTATCAGGAAAATTCCGGATCGATCGCTAGATGCTAACACTAGAAATACCACAGCAGTCGAAACGACAGGTTCTACAGTTTTATAAACGTGTCGACCCTCGTTTAGGGATGATGATCCCAGATGGATTGATAATACCAAAAGTGCACTACATAACGTGGAATTCCTTCTGTAAGAAAGTAATAAATCAATAAAAATAAAAATATTCTATCATTAGGTTTTTTTTTATATACCAGTCATTTTCATTGGTTTTGGTAAAACTAGCTTCAACTATCGGTAGTTCTAGCGTTAATACGTACATGGGAACTCTCATCAAAATTCGTGCGCTCTTTTAATCGACTGTATTTTGTCCGACTGAAATTTTCCAAACTTCAATAAACGTGTGATATTTTTGGAAAAAGATGAATGTACTTTTAATTTATTAAAATAGGAGGGACTTCCACGTAAGAAATTATCCCGCTTTCACCTCCCCCCTCCTCCTCCCCCCTCCTCCTCCCCCCTCCCGCTAGAAGTTAATGTTCCATTCTACCAAAATATTTGTATATTTTTCTAAATTTAGTTTTCCAAATACAAGACATAGTGTTTAATGTTTCTTGCAACATGGTTTCCATTTCATGTTTAATAAAGCTCTCGGTGTGACCGCATCACAGGAGGTTATAAATTACGACGAAAGAGTTAACCATTTCACGGTAAGAGAACGGGGTCCGCGGAAATTCGGTCGTTCTATCCTCGAAAATGTATTTTAATCGCGGTTAAAAGAGAGGCCGTGCACAGGGGCGAAACGCGTCTCGGTAAGAGACACGTGTCAACGCGATAAATCGTGCCGATGTCCGACATACGGTTTGCTTTGCACTGCAAATTCGGTACTACGTATATATAACGTGTACGCGTGTATAGTGTAAACTACCCATAGGCGCCGTTATTGAGATCTACAATAATTCGTTCTAGTTCATTCGAAATTATATCTTCGATCCCTGCGAATCTTTCTGTACTCGATATTAACACTTTGCAATGCTACGTCGAGTGTGACTCGACGTTAGTTCTTATCTCAGCAGCTCCTTGGTCGAGTTCCACTCTTTTTTTGTGAAACGTGCGAAAACAAACTAGTATTGCATGCTGGAAATTGTTTCAAGATATATCATACGCTTAAAAATTAGAAAATACAACAATAGTGTGAATAAGACTGATATTTAAGGTTAGGTTTCCTCCTTTATTTATTTAAATTGTCTTATCTTTCAGTTAAAGTAAATTTCAAATAAAACGTCGAATAACATTAATACATCGAATCTCGTCGAAAATTGTTAACATTTCAAAAAAGTAAAATAATCATCGATGGTATTATCACAAGATGATGTAATATTAAAATAAGATTTGCATGACGTCAGATTTTACATATCATGACAATTTAGAGGTTAGGAGTTTCAGGGTTTCTAACGACCGGTTATCTTCTAGTCGATATAGTCATTGATTAATTTAACTGGTCCTATAGTCTTTGGAAGCTGACAGGACGCATGTTCCGCGACAATGGATCAACACACGAAGTCGTAAGCCTGACACAATGACACGAGCTCGCTGCTCATAGACGATGACTCTTCGACACAGTTCAGGGATGATCTCCGAGGCGAAGAGAAGAAGACTCGAGAAGCATCGCAGAAATTATATGGGGCGCATCCATTCTAACTCGTTTCTCTATTTTTCGACCGATCGTTTCTCTCTCTCTCTCCTTCTATCTTTGTCTCTCTCGTTCTTTGTGCCTCAGGATCGCTCTTTCCTCGTTTTCGGTATGTCACCCTCCTTTCGATTCAGTTTCGCCGTCCTTCTCTTTCTTTCCCCGCTTTCGCGCGACCGGGAACCACGTTACGCGCGGTTTGCATCCGCACCTTGGACGATTATTTGTTGCTTCCGTTCCCGAGGAACTATTTTCAACCGGTCGCCTCTGTACGACCGCTTTATGTGCAGAATTGAGCAATTAACCGAGATTAAAACAGGTACAAGCTAGGGATTTGCCAAGAGATAAATATGAAATAATTGATTTTTAGTAAAATAACTAGAAAATGAAAACAGCGGAAAGCACAGTTTATACGAAATATCGTCCTGTCTCGATATTTACGGCACGATAATGTACATATAGAATAGTGACATGAAAAATAGAAAAGAAATTTGAAGAGTAAAAAGTTCTTTATCTTCTTTGAAATGGATACTACAATTCCTGCAAAAACGTAACAATTAAGAACTATGTACTAATAAATCTAGTGATTTCAGCATCGTTCATCAAAACTATTAAATCCTTTTTATGTTTTCTATTTGCATTTTATTAAAAAGAGTAGTAATTTTCTAAAATAACGATCTCCAGATACAGAAACATTCCATGATTATCAGACACCAAAATATTCTGAGATCACCGAACGATTCTCAAGAATCGAGTGGATGAAACCCAATGGCGCTTGATGCGACTCCTCCCTCCAATTTGGTCTCGTTAACAACTTCCCGACCATCCACGCAATCTCAATCCGACCTTGTAATTAATTATCGACGTGGTTCAGAGTAAGCAAGGAATCGTTCGGGTTCGCGGAATCGATAAGAGTGTATTTTCATGTCCATCCAAATGTCCCTATGTTTCACGACGTCTCGAGCGGCCGCATGCGTGGCGAATAAAGTATCTTGGAATGAAAAATCGGTACCGATGATCCAGGTAGGCGGTCGCAGGTTCTCCAACGAACGCGAACGTCAGGATCGTGGCTCGTTCGTTCGTAACCGCGTCTTGCCACGCTAGGGAGTTATGGCGCCGGCTGGTGGTACGCCTGAGGACCGCTCTCCTGGAGAGGGCGTTATCGGTCGGCTTAATCGAACGATTAATGAGACAGTACGCGTAAAAGTGGCTGAACGAAGCAACGCGAAAAGGAAACAGAGTGGGAATTAACCGGCATGAATGAACCGTGCGCCGCTTGTTAAGAGTTGGCCCTCGACTCGAGACCGTATTTCAATAAAACAACGCACACCGCTGACTGATTGACTAATTATCAAACCGGCCAGTGGACCCAACCGTCCAGATCAATACGCCTGTTAACCACAAGCTTACAGGCTGCCTTCTCCTTTCACAGATCCCCCAGATAATCCCAGGACACGGGGAATTCGGATTTTTATCGTGCTCGACGCGCGCTCGAACCGTAATTGTGACTTTTCGGTTAATTAACGCTCTGCGGTTGCGAGGGATTTTTCAAAGCGGAGCAACCAGATAGCAAAGGTGGCGATTGATCGTTGGTTATGCTTCGTTGATTCTAAAAACCCTCTTGTCCGCTTTCGATATTTGTCTAAGTTGAACCTCGATGGTCGCTCATTTTTTACATTGTCAACTCTATTTACTAGGAATTTTGACACGTTTAAACTTTACTTTTCTCCTCTCTATCAATATCAAACAACCGTTACCTAAAGCTTTCTCTTCCGCTCACAAAAATCTCTCTGTTCCTTATAAACCACTCTTTCGAAATGGTTTCCAAATCGTCTCTTCTTCCACACTCATTGACTTTTCTCGAAAGTTTTTTTTTTATTATTTAATTTGTACTTTACAATTTGTCCACCTGGACATTTGGTAAATTTTTCCAGCTTAATTGTTAAGTAACACGTGGATTAAGTAACCCCAGAACGATACCATCTTCTAGTTTGACTGTCTTATTTCTTTAGTGAGATCACCGGGGTGTTTTCTTTTTAGTTTCCTTTCTTTAATTCTTCTTTCGAGTTTTTCTCGCCTCAGCAGCCAGATTTTCTCGAAAATCTGCATTCAGTGCGAACGAACGTGCCCGAATAGGCGAATCGGTAATCAACGAACATCGATTACAGTCGACCATCGAGTCGCAAGTCTCAGAACTAGTTCTCTAATCCTGCTGACCAGGTGTCGAGATATCGAAAGGTGATGGAACGGCTCGAGACGCGTTAAATATTGAGCCAGTCACGAAGCACACGCGGCGTGGCCCGTAATGAGCCCATCCTCCATCCTGCTCCTTTCGAGGATGATACTCGCGCGTTTCCACTCGACGATCGGACGGTGCTCATTAGCGACGGATTAATAGGATCCAGACGAAGGAACGAGCGGACAAATGCACGGTAGCCGTGTCCACGACGACGCGAGTCATTCGTTTCGAATATTTTGCCACGGTGGACGCGCGTCTGCCGGACACCGCATCTATCTCGACCCGCGATCGCCGCAACTCTGTCGTAAGGTCTTTATCGGACATCTGGATATTAAGTGAACGCGAGTGTTGCTTAATCAGTGTCCATGGAAATTCGAGGCGGCCCAATCCACTGCGCTGTTGCATCGTCGATTAATGATACTGCGAGTGCACTCTTAGCCAGCGTTGCCGATACTTCGATTTTGGTACTGGCAACTCGCGTTAATTTGGACTTGGCCTGGTTGCTCGGAAATCGGGTTAGGCGAAAATAGTACTACGCTACATCTATTTCAATTATATCATTCTAATTGCAAAATCACATTGTAGTGACTTTATTCTTTATGATCGCCATAGCTGAGTATAATAAGACACTTGCTTATTTCTGACATGATGTAGTTTAATCATACAATTATGTCAAATTGTAATTGATTTTATATATTATATTAAAAAATATATCGCATTATACATTACAAATTATCGCTATAATTATCAAATTATGTTATAGAATTTATTACAAATCATACAATTTTTAATCATACAATTATGAGCGTGTCAAACTGTAATTTATTTTATATATTATATTAAAAAATATATCGCATTATACATTACAAATTATCGCCATAATTATCAAATTATGTTATAGAATTTATTACAATTTTTATACAAAATTTCAAAACCATACAATTTTTAATTATACAATTATGAACGTGTCAAACTGAAATTGATTTTATAAATTTTCAAATTGTGTTTCACGCTATATTTTATTAAAAAACATCGCATTATACATTACAAATTATCGCCATAATTATCAAATTATGTTATAGAATTTATTACAATTTTTATACAAAATTTCCAAATCATACAATTGTTAATTACACAATTATGAACGTGTCAAACTGAAATTGATTTTATAAATTTTCAAATTGTGTTTCACGCTATATTTTATTAAAAAACATCGCATTATACATTACAAATTATCGCCATAATTATCAAATTATGTTATAGAATTTATTACAATTTTTATACAAAATTTCAAAATCATACAATTTTTAATTATACAATTATGAACGTGTCAAACTGAAATTGATTTTATAAATTTTCAAATTGTGTTTTACGCTATATTTTATTAAAAAACATCGCATTATACATTACAAATTATCACCATAATTATCAAATTATGTTATAGAATTTATTAAAAATCATACAATTTTTAATCATACAATTATGAGCGTGTCAAAATGTAATTTATTTTATATATTATATTAAAAAATATATCGCATTATACATTACAAATTATCGCCATAATTATCAAATTATGTTATAGAATTTATTACAATTTTTATACAAAATTTCAAAACCATACAATTTTTAATTATACAATTATGAACGTGTCAAACTGAAATTGATTTTATAAATTTTCAAATTGTGTTTCACGCTATATTTTATTAAAAAACATCGCATTATACATTACAAATTATCACCATAATTATCAAATTATGTTATAGAATTTATTACAATTTTTATACAAAATTTCAAAACCATACAATTCTTAATTATACAATTATGAACGTGTCAAACTGAAATTGATTTTATAAATTTTCAAATTATGTTTCACGCTATATTTTATTAAAAAACATCGCATTATACATTACAAATTATCACCATAATTATCAAATTATGTTATAGAATTTATTAAAAATCATACAATTTTTAATCATACAATTATGAGCGTGTCAAAATGTAATTTATTTTATATATTATATTAAAAAATATATCGCATTATACATTACAAATTATCGCCATAATTATCAAATTATGTTATAGAATTTATTACAATTTTTATACAAAATTTCAAAACCATACAATTTTTAATTATACAATTATGAACGTGTCAAACTGAAATTGATTTTATAAATTTTCAAATTGTGTTTCATGCTATATTTTATTAAAAAACATATCGCATTATGCATGCCAAGTTACCACCTTAATTATCAAATTATATTATAGAATTAATTACTTGATAAATTCTTTACCTTCGCAGTCTTAAATTTTTTAATTTCAATACAAATTGTAAAGCATCTCCTAAACTGATAGAAAGAGTTTTCTGATACAACCGGTGCAATTCGTAGCACATGTACGTAGTGGTATTTTTCCTTAGAAATCTCCTTTGGAATATCCTGCACAGGATCGATTCTACTTGCGTAGAAGTAGATACGATTGACCAAGGTTGCCGTCAGGCCAGAGTCAGGTTTGACGCCAGCCGAGGCGATTTATCAGAATAATGCACACGCCATTACCTCGGTGTCCCCACCTTAAAACCAAGATCTTGATTTCGCGCGAAGCTTCGTGTAAGCCTTCGACTTTCTTCGAGCTTTCCTTATAAGTTGCAATCCACGCTTGTAACATTGTCCCAGTGGTGTGGAAAAGCAGAGGGAAAAAATGTTGCTGCTGGACCAAACATCTTCTTCTTCAAACTTCTTCAACATCTGTAACAAAGGAACATTTACTTTGTTCATTACATTTCTTTTTACTTTTTAACACAGTTACTTTTACTTTCATTCTTTGCTAAAGTATTAGGTCGTGCAATAAATTCCCACTACGTCGAGTTCATATTCTTCATGACGTGTTTCATAAATATAAGACGATACACGTCGAAGATGATTCATGTGAACTAACCTTAAAAAATCAAGTTGATTCTATAGAAACCATTCGAGAAGAAACAATCAACGAATATTCTTATTAAACTGCATATTAAAAAATTGTTGTATGCAAATCAAGTTTGGACGTGTCGTGTTTCATAAGTTTCATAAGGCAAACACAGTAACAATTGTTACAAAGTATATTTAACATTTTTTAACATGTAGTTTAATAAGAATATTTGTTATTCGTTGATTGTTTCTTCTCGAATGGCTTCTATAGAATCAGCTTGATTTTTTAAGGTTAGTTCACATGAATCATCTTCGACGTGTATTGTTTTATATTCATGAAACACGTGATAAAGAATTTTATCCTAACGATCAAATGAGTCGTAATTAGACATTTTATTGGATGGAAGAGAAGTCTGTTAGGATCTTTATTTATTAAAATTTCGAATATTCCAAAATCAACAAAATGCGAATAAAAACATAATGCTGAAATAAAAGAGAGAAACGAATGGCACGAACTTATTGGACGACCTAATAGTTAGATTCGCTGTGTAACTTCGAGGAAATATAAAGTGAAACTTTTCACCGAGTTTTACGTTTCAACGATGGCTTTGGTCGCGTGCATTTGCAGCGGAAGTTTCGCGCGCGTCCCGTCGGTCTAAAGCGAGTAATCCGAGTTCGATGTACGCGCGAACGAAGCTAGGAGTTCGCGTTTTAGTTCCAATTAAAGCGGTCGAAGTGGCGGGCGAATTTACGACGAGTTGATTAATGGGCTGGCGAGGTATTTGTCACGTTGTTTACGAACAGCCGAAAGAATAAGTTGACTGGTATAACTGACCATGGATAGCCGGCCAGATTTATCGCGTTATTATCGATCCGTCCGTCCACGGAAATGGCAGAAAACTGTAATTGAAAGACACCGCTATTCGAGAACGCTGGAAAGCAATATCCGCGACTGGCAACGCGAAACTAATCGGAATCAATCAAACTGTAATATCTGTTTGAATCGTGTAATTGCCGGACGATTTGCTTCGAAAGATTCATTGTCTAGACACGCACAAGCGATAATTTCCTAACTAATATCATTAACGAATTAACAAATTGTAAATTTATAGATATCACGCTATATACGAAGATATACGAATTTTTAGGTTATCCGGTAAGCGTCTTTCTTTCGCAAACGTGATTTTTACAGCAGTGCACCTTCGTAGAAACGTGAAACCAAGTCTGTGAAATGTCGCGGTGTTCGTATCAACGGAATAAAATGGACCGTACGTAATTCGATAAAATAATATAAAACAGAAAACGTTGTGCGTCTATTGTTTTCTCATAAGAAGAAAGAAACTAATATCTAAGAGGTTAAGCACTAATATTGTATAATTAGTGGTGTCACGAAGTAACAATTACCTGGCGTAATGTTTAAACATTAATTTAGTTTCTATTTCTTTAGTTACGTTCATAAAACTACGCAATTAATTTGTGCACTTGTGTCGTACAATTGTATAAAATGTTTTATAAATTGTCTAGTCACGCGCAAGCGATAATTTATTGACTAATATTACTAACAAAATTAACAAATTGTACATTATAGATAGACTGTTCAGAAATCACGCTATTTACAAAGATATACAAATTTTTAGGTTATCCGGTAAGTGTCTTTCTTTCGCAAACGTGATTTTTACAGCAGTGCACCTTCGTAGAAACGTGAAACCAAATCTGTGAAATGTCGCGGTGTTCGTATCAACAGAATAAAATTCGTAATTCGATAAAATAATATAAAACAGAAAACGTTGTGCGTCTATTGTTTTCTCATAAAAAGAAAGAAACTAATATCTAAGAGGTTAAGTACTAATATTGTATAATTAGTGGTGTCACGAAGTAACAATTACCTGGTGTAATATTTAAACGGTGAAACAGACATTAATTTAGTTTCTATTTCTTTAGTTCATAAAAATTCGCAATTAATTTGTGTATTTCTGTTTTTGTTTCTGTCTCGTTTTATAAAATGTCGAACAGAACGATCAGCTGACCAGTAACGTAGCTGAGCAACTGATTACAGTCGTGTAAGAGAATTCATCGTCGACAACTTGTAACTTGCGACCCGTAAAATTGTAACGATAATATTAATTGGATTGTGAAAAGGATGATAGCAATCGTACTAACTGTACTTGAAAACTTGATGCAGTGTTAAAAAATAAAAAATTGATTTATCCAAAATCGTGGATATATAAAAGCGATAATTTAATTTCCATTGATAAGACGAAATAAAAATGGTATATAGCTAAAGCGTAATACAGAAAATTAACATAATTTTTAAGATATCGGTTCACCAAGAAATTCTCGTTGCAGCAGTTTGATAAATGGTCATAGAATAAGGGCAGATTCGAGAGACTAAAATATTCAAGAGGTTCCTCCGCAGCACGTATTTAAACTCTTTCAGCGGCCAAGGTATCGATAGGCAGAAGCCAGGCTACCCCGCGTGTGTCGCGACCTGAAAAGCTTCTCCTACCGTGACTTCCGAGATTTATCGTTTAAACGCGCACTTACGGCCCCCGATGGAGGGTATTGCATCACACACAAGCGACGATAAATCATGAAAATACGAGCCGATGACGGGATGCGAGGAAATAGCATTTAATAGATGCCGCGACGAGTTTTCCCAAAGCTAAATCCTTTTTCAGCTGCAAATTATTCGAAATACATGCATGTTGCTCTAAGAAACAGAAAAGGAGAAGAAAATAAATCGAATCAATCTTCGTTGATTTCGGTAATCTCGTAGAAGACTTGCTGTTTTCTCAACGTTTTCACACACAGCTGTGTCTTACGTTTACAAGTCCGTGAGAAATATCACGATCATTAAACGATACGTGGAATATGTAACAAAAAGGAAAGAGTATCGTGACCATCGAGCCGAAACAAGAGAATATAAATCAGAGAATATCGAGTTCATCGACGCATATATATGAAAAGAACTAGAAGACTAGAAGCACGTGCCGCGAAACGTTGAACCCTCTTTCGGTTTATCTGTCCGCTGTAGTAAAAAGGAGTCTCGTCTGTAAGCGATACTATGCTCGTCATTCATACGTACCGAGAATTAATCACTCGCTCTGAAACTCCTGTGTTATCGACGTCTTAACGCTGCTTCTTAATTCGATCGATTTTCGAGGAGGTTCGACAACACTTGTCTCGCAAACTTTAGGTTTAGTCGAATATAGGTTAGGTTTAGTTCGGTCGAGATATTAGGCTGTCCGAAAAGCATCTTTTCTTTACAGACTCGTCTTTTATAACGATGCATCTTCATACAAACATGAAACCTAATCTGTCAAACGTTGTGATCTTTATCTTGATAGAACGCAATGAATCATACGTAATTCGATAAAATAATATAAGACGAAAAATTATTTTCTTATAAAACGAAAGAAACTTTTCGGACGATCTGATAGATCAGGGTTATGGACGCTATGAAAATTTACAGATACTAAGCGACAGTTAAAAATTTTCCAAAGCAATATTTTTGCAATATTTCAAATCTAAATTTCAACTTCACAATATATATACATTTCGCAGTAAACATTATGAGGCAGATGCTCATGAAGGGTTTCACTTTCTTCGCATGAAATAAACAGGTTCACGAAGCGAGGAGATCGCGAGACGCTCATTAGCAGATCTTATAACGATTTTCCTATTGGCTACCGTCTCTGGCGATCGCGGTGATTCATGGCTGGCAATTATCAAAGCACGAAACTCCCCCGACCGGCGGTATTAAGTGGACGAAACGGTGCGGCGAGTCGCGATACAATCGTAACGTGTAATTTAGCCATTAAGGCTGACCGTGGAAACCTAGTTCACGGCGGTCATCATCATTTCTATCATCCGTGCACCGCGCACGAGCAACCGAACGAACGAGTGAGTGAGCGAACCGGCTGATCTCGAGCCGTGGCGAGCAGCGACGACGCCGATGCATTAGCTATTTAATGCGAGCCTCTTTAGCCTTGGCTAATTGATGGCTGGATATTAGCGTAATTGTAATGAGGCGAAATTACGGCAATCACGCTCGGTCTACCGTCTCTTGCACGGTGGAGGGGCGGCAGTCTCAGGCTTTCGGGAACATCTTCAAAGAAATTCGCCGACGTTTTTTCTCTGCTTCCCTGCCCACCTCACCCTCCCACAACATCTTGTCTCTATCGTCGATCTAGCGTCTGGTATCCACGGTATGCGACGCGCAGCTTTTTGATAGATAACGGTAAGGATTTTAGCGGATTCTCAAGGTTTCCTCGTGGCTATGCGAACGCTCGTTCTACCGGTTTCTAATTTTTCTCTGCGATTAAAGACTCATCGATTATGAGTTTGCATTTGGTGGAAGAACGGTTCTGGGTCAAGAGCAACTAGATTCAAGAAACCTGGGAAAGTTGGATAGGATTTGGGAAAGCTAGAGGCTTAAACGTCATTAATTCTCTAGAGGATTGTAACGTGAATGCGTTTAAGTTGATTAGGAATTATAAATTCGAATGTCAGAACCGGATGACAGTCTAGCCATGAGTAATGAGACAAGATAGAGTCGTCGATTTCCCATGGATAACGTCGCATCTCTGTGCAACTATCATTCTCGACCGGTTGCGCGTCAAACGATCACGGTAATCTTCCGTCACGAGCGATCGATCCGCGTGAAAGAAACGTGTTATTTAAAGAGAAAAAAGAATGGAAAGAACGACGGATAAATATAAACGTGTCGCCTGCGGTAGTCACGCCAGAGCACGAACGGCGTGGCCGCTTATTTAGACGAACGACTATAAAGCTGAACCTCATCGTTTCGAGTTGTCGGGTCGGTAATTCATCCACCCTCTAGCCGAACTTAGCCACGGGATAGACCAACAACGAGGCTTTGCGCAACGGGCTTAGGGGTTGAAGCGACGCTTAAACGACAGCCATCTGTCGGCCGAGCCGTGAAACTCCTGTCAACGGTGTGCACCATGTCCCGTGGCCGGTAAAGGACACTCGATCGTCTATGCTTTATGTATCGGTGGGTGGTTAACGATAACCCCGCAGAAATACCCAGATTATGATAACTATCAGAGGCACGCGGACAGCCATGAACGCACGATACGCTTATCCGACAACTGGTTCGCGGCTTAAATATCTTACGAACCGTTGCTCTTTTCTCCAGACAATGTTTTTTTCGTGATTCTTGCTTCGTCCGCCATGATGGATTAGGTAGTGATCTTCGCTAAAAAAATTCAAATTCAAAAGCACGTAAATACCGTTCGTTGCTTTTACACACACGTACATAGAGTTTGAGAAAAACGTGGAATAAATAACGTACTCACGAGAAAGATTTATACATTGGAAGGATTACCGACAACGAGTGTTCGATATTGGATAAAGGCGTAGACAGCTGAATCGACTAGACAAATGTACCGCTGTACGTTCGAATAGGAGGATTCGCATGACAGCAGTTTTTCCGGTGTTTTAAAAGCGTCAAGTAATGAACGTTCGTATGGAATCTCGGGAATTGGCAGCGGTCTCGGGGTTTAATGGCGCGCAGCGCGGAGTTTCGCGGAAGGAAACCGTCCGGTATAGACTTTTGGCTCGGAACGATTGATATAATCGACAACCGTCCGACAAGAACGCTCGTTAGAGAGCCGCGAAACAGCGGATTTATTATAACGTCAGACAGCGCGCCGCTACCGAGCCGGCACCGATTTTTCATCCTGTAAACACGGCCTGATTATTTATGAACGTGCAAACGCACGCGGCACAATCGATTTCACGGAGGCAAATTAGCCCGGACTGCCGGCAGATACGGGCATTAAAATAATAACGCTCATCGCATTAATGGGTTATAATAATTAGGGAAATCCTTGCTCGCCGAGAGGATCGGTCCTGGTTGCGCCAACCGTTTCTCTTCTCTTCTATTCTCTTCTCTGCTTTACTCTCTTCTCTTTTTACCCTAATCCACCTCTCGTACCGTCTATGGCTGTCATATCTCTTACTTTCTTGCCACGGAAATGGCTTCCTATCGCTGGCAAACCTTCGTCGTGAAATTTCCCTAGATTTGCGATTGAATCGCGATACTTTCTGCCCTACTGGCTGCTTCGCTAATGAAAGTCACGCTGGGGGAATTAATTGTTAAGAGTCACGCGATCTCAATGACCAGTCGTCACATACGTAAACCTTGTCAGATCTTCCGCGTTATCGACACGGGTTACTAACCTTGTGCCTATCGTTCTTTTGGCACAGGGACAAAGGAGTTGGGCAGAGGTTGTATTTCGAAGCTCGAAAAGATCGTGTTACTCACAGTTTATTATTTATACTACTGCTAACACCTCGGACGTATTATTCACGCGCAGAGATGTTTCAAATGTATAATAGCAGACGTTGATCCTTCCTACTTGCTGCGATAGAAATTCATAAAATTGGTGTTGTTTTGTTGACTAACACTAGAAACTTGGATGATCGATACTTGCCTGTCATTTTACTATAAATATATGAACGTGCTGCCTATTATTCCATTGTATTGTAACTCTAAGAGAATAAGGATCTGTATCACCATAAACTTATACATTATACTTATACCTTTATTTATTACAATATATTTTTCTATTACAAATTCATCCACTCGTTCTTCAATCAGCTAACCTCAACATCAACTATAATTATTATGATATTTACGATACTAGTTGAATGCCATTACTTTTATTTTCTGGTTATATTGTCATAAATCTCTTATTTCAGTTGTACCACACACTTCATATTTAAAGTGCTCAATCAAATAGTCAATTTTTCTAATAATTGTTAGTTGTTAAAGTTGAGTGGATGAGTTTAGCTGTAGCTAAAGGCTACAAGGAACATAAATAGTAATCTATTTATTAGTTGCTTTGTTCCTAGACCTTGCAACCAAAAATATAATGTACATTCAAGTGTATAATAACATGCACCTCTCCTTATCTATAATATTTCTGCCTAATAGCAGTCTCCAGGTCACGGATATACATAAACAAAGATGTAGAGTTTTTCTTGAAGTAGTTACTTCCACGTTACTGATCATAATTATTGCTTGTGCATAACCTAGAAAGAGAGAAGCAATATTTTATCTCCGTATTTCATGAAGAATCATTGAAATTGGTAAAAAGGCACACAAAATTTCTATGAAAATATCACGAGCTATTTCACTCTGATAGTTCTTACATCAAAGAGGAATACAAGTAGCGATCTCTTTCCAGATTCCTGTAGAATGTACTCCAATTAATCCAATGGATCGAAAAATTAGGAAGAATGGCGGCGCCGAAGGAAACCGGCTGGCGCAATTATCGCAGCGACCAAAGAAGCCGAAGAATCTCGGAAATGCTGAAAGCAGCCGGTCTTTCGCGAGCAACCGTAGGCAAGTTAAGAGCCACTTCGCCGCGATCTTGCAGGTTTAGAAAGTTCGAGCATTACCGAGCAAGATTAGGGTGAGAAAATTCGCCGAGCTCGCTCGCGGTTCGGCAACGCGGCAGCCGAGGGTGTTTTAATGGGCCTCGATTAGCGAAGCAAGGCGCCAGGGAGCCGTAGCCAACCGGTACAGAGAGAGAAAGAGCGCAGCGATCAATCGCTGGCGCGTTCATTTCCTTGTCGAAACGCCGTCGATACTCCCGGGACCGGAACAGCTACTTTCTCGAGCAGTTACGGAGTTCTAATCTTTTTACGCGGGCCCCCTCGAGCGTTCTCGAGCAGAAGCGCGAACTTTCTTACTGGAAAACAGAACGCGGCGTTTCTTACAGAAGCAATCTTTTATCTTTTTTCGAATACGTGCGAGAAGGTATGTAACCAGGTGATAAATTAGAAAAACAGAGTTTAAGAAAGCGATATAATTAAACGAAGCGAGGATGAAATTAAAAAAAAAGCAGGAAGTAAATACATAATTTAAGAATCAAAAGATAAATCATGAATGGACAGAAATAAATGTGGAATGTAAATAAAGTGAAAGCGTACGTACAGTGGCTGGGAAACTATTATTTCGAATTATTTTCCGTAGAAACTTTCTATTTTTATATTTTATATGTTACATTTTGAAATATCGTTGTTACTTTAACGAGGCACAACTATCGTGATTGTACTGGTAAAATTTGAAACGATACCTTTTACAATCCTCCGTCTAAATTAACGAATCTTTGGTTAGAAACTTTCGTACATTATTTCGTGTTATTTTCCGTAGAAACTTTTTATTTTTATATCGTAAACGTTACTGTTGTTATTTTTATACTCAGAGGTAGGATCACAATAGTTATTATTATATAGAATGGATAAATCTATCACGCCGTTCTGAGCCAAAACAAACCTTTATTGCACACACTTGCATGAACTAGGACTAAAAACAATGGAACATCTTAAACCTATCGATTAAATCTATCGATTGTAACTAGAACTATCTTCTAGTTACTATTTCTTGTAACTAACGCATCTGCATATGGATGCCGAGCACGAACTCACGTTGTCATTTTCAATAGTTACATTTTGAAATATCGTTATTACTTTAACGAGGCACAACTATCGTGATTATATCGTTAAAATTTAAAAGTATACATTTTATAATTCTCCGTCTAAATTAACGAATCTGTAGTTAGAAACTTTTGTACATTATTTCGAATTATTTTCCTTAAAAAATTTTTATTTTTATATCGTAGCTATTATTATATTCAATGGATAAATCTATCACACCGTTCTGAGCCAAAACAAACCTTTATTGCACACACTTGCATGGACTAGGAATAAAAACAATGGAACATTTTAAACCTATCGATTAAATCTATCGATTGTAACTAGAACTATCTTCTAGTTACTATTTCTTGTAACTAACGCATCTGCATATGGATGCCGAGCACGAACTCACGTTGTCATTTTCAACAGTTACATTTTGAAATATCGTTATTACTTTAACGAGGCGCAACTATCGTGATTATATCGTTAAAATTTGAAACTATACATTTTATAATTCTCCGTCTAAATTAACGAATCTTTGGTAAGATACTTTCGTACATAAAACAATTACCAGATCGATATTTGAGTATACTGACGCAAACAGCGCGTTAAACACAATAGCGTGCAAGAAAAAATCTGAAGACAATACGAGGCCTTATCCGTGACAAATTCTGATGAAGCATAAAGCACAGGAAAGCCATTAAACTTGACGCCTTTAACGATCATACGTGAGTCACTGTAAGTCTTAGCCAACAGAGTCCCTGAACTAAATACACCATCGCTACCTAACGTTCCTTCAAACCTCACCTGCTTACTGCAATCATTGAACATCTCACACAGAGTGAACTGACCATCCAACCACGTAGTTAACTTCTGCAACCGATCACTCACCTCTCTCTCTCTCTCTCTCTCTCTCTCCTCCTCCTCACATCGAAATAATCCATCCACAACTCAATCTGAACCCTCATCCCTATAATTTGATCCAGGGCAAAAGCAAAGATCACGTTGGATAACGAACAATGATGACTAGTGGGCTGAAGGAAGCGGCTCGCAATCCGATCAGGACCCAAGCGTGTCGTATCCTAGTTGGTGGAAATCGCCGCTTGAAATTCAGCATCGGTTGATCGCGGCTGGGAACGCGAGCCTCGTACCCGAGCGGTACACGCGGCAATTTGCGTGTTCGCGGATCCTCACACGTATTATTTCGCGGGACCCAGGGAAATGTGTAATTCAAATGAGTTACGAGCGGTATCGCACTCCTGGGAAGTAGGTGCTAAGCGGTCGGATATGCTGATAGAGCGGCAGTGATACGTACGACTGGAGGTGTGATCGCGATGGGGTTGAAAAGCGGCCGGTAAGAGAGAAACGGATGTATAGAGAGACACGGAAGAGTAGAGACGAGAGTGTGTGAGGAGGGGACACGATACGGTTACAGCAGAGGGATAGGGCGCGACGAGAGCTCTGTTTGTAATAGTCTGTGATGGTACGCGGCGATGAGATGTGATCGCTTGGCGATGAGCTGTGGGCGACCTGATGGTCCCGCAGCGCTCTGCCATGCTCGCCTCAACTCCTGCACTCTCCCGACCAACCTCGTACCAGATCCAGTTACTGCCTACACTGCTGTCCGGCGCAATCTCTTTTTTCCCCCCTCCCTTGGATCTTTATCGCCGTACAGGAATCCGCCGCGATTTCCCGCGCTGCCTGGAAAATTGCGGCCCGGGTCCTCGCCTTCTCTGGTCCGGGAATACGCACATGGGGCACGCGTGGATCGATTTGATGGATGCCTGGCGAGTTTTTAATCTTCGCTAAGGGTGAGAGGGTGGCCCGGCTTGTTACCATGCTTTGTAATTGCTTGGAAGGTTAGGTTTGATGGGATGTATTGGAAACGAGGCGATGTCGAGGGGTTGGTCCGCACGTTCGGTGAAAGTTTCGGCGAGGGAATTGCAGCGAAATGTTCCTACGATTTCTTTATCCGGGAGGGTACATTTTCTTGCGATACTGCGCTGTGACAGTTAATTTGGAGTGAGATATTCGTAGCCAAATTAGCAATATTTGTTATTAAGGCAACATTACTTTGTAGTCTATGAATAATTTTCCATCTATGAATCGTAAACTGGTTTTTGAATGAAAATCACGGTCATTTTTGGTTTCAGAAAATGTTACCACGAAGACCTTCAACGCTTATTCATGTCAATATGCTTGTATTGAGATATGAGTAATTTTGTGTGCTGGACTAGATTGGCCGCGTACTACTGACACACGTATGTGAATATGAGTGTGTGGAAGTATGTATGTGCGCGGCGTCTCAAAAAACAGATGAATGTAACTGTTCCATTGGCAGTGTGATATGGAAGATGGCGAGACAAAGAGAGCGCTGAGACGCGTGCAAATGATATCCACGAATATCCTGGGAATCCTTTATTAAATAGATCTAAAACTATTTTAATATGAATTCTAAGTGTAACCTTAGTGTTCCTTTACTTTTATTTTGGCAATTAAGATCCACAATTCTTAACAGCTTGATTTTTAATAACAAGACGCACTTAACGCTGAAGAAACGATAGGAAACATTGGCCCAGGCGCTGCCACGGCTCTCATAGTGAAAGCAAGCAACCAGAAATCAACGAAGACCACGAAATCGAAGACTATACTTCGCTGGAAGGATCGTACCGTTCCAACGACCGTTCACCAGCCCGCAGGATCTCCACGGTCGTGATAAACGGTAGTTTGAGGCAGCGCGGCAAAGGAACGGCCGATGCAAAGTGATAACATAATCAGGTGATAATGTGGCAGTCATATCTCATCGCGAGAACCCGAGCGAGAAGTTAAAAGCAAGCGTAGATGAAGATAGAGGGAGAAAGAGCATGTTGGCGTAGGAGGGGACGGTGAAAGAAGATGGTAAGGGCTTTGGAGAAGGTGGAAAAGAGAACGGAAGGTGGTTCTCTCTCATTGGCTAGCTTGCTTCGCGTCTAGACCCTTCGAGAGGGTAGGAGGAACGCGACGAATGACAACACCATTCGAGGAGAGTGAGTTTTCGCGAACAGCCGCTGTTATCTTCTAAATAAGGGGTTGCCAGGACTGATTCGACGATGATAACGTTTGTCGAGATGCATTCTCATTATTCTGCCTGATACTGTCGAGAAGATGAATTGATTAAATTGCAGGGAGAACGGCCGCCAAGCAAACGTAAGCGCCGATTTTCGTTTGTTTTCATTAATGCTGCGTTCCGATCCCCTTTCCTCTATTCGTGATTTCCAAATGGCGTGCCAATTAGATTCGCGTGGCCTCCTCCATTACCGTATCATCGTATTATGCGCTGAACGGTGTGTAGCAGATTAAACAGCACCTTATAACACGTTCGTTGCGGATCTGCTTTTTATTTTCTACAATCTTGTAGACTGACAGATAATTTTCATACGATATCTATATACCATACCGTAAATGTAAATCTGTCTACAATTTCATGATTGTTAGTTTGCATTCTGCTACTGAAAACCACGTGCCAGCTCTCCGTTCATAACCTGCAAAATGGTCATATTAATAAAAACTGTAATTCCATCATTTCCCAAAATATTATTCTTAACAAACACGATCTTTTTAAAAGCAATACGACGTTGCAACGATCCAAGTCTTACGCGTTAACAAAAATCTTGCATCTGCAGATACTTCTTACCGACCAGTGATTGAATTTCTCAAGAGCATCCTTCAAACCCGAAACTAGACTCGAGGAAGCCTGTAATAAGATCTTTTCTTTCCGATAGCCTTCAATTTCTACCAACGAAATTCGCTGCGCGGTATCGCGTTGAAATTCTCTTTTCATTCATTTTCCTCGGAAGGAAGCTGAATCGAGTTGACCTGGTTCCGGCGTGAGTACAATCGCGTTAGAAACAAATGCAGGGGAGAGCAATACTCGTGAAGATGGGAATGTATCAAATGCGAGTTAGGGCCACGGCCAGCAGCCTGTGCCTCGCGAACCCACCTCTCTCTTTTCCTATCCTTCTCATTCTTACGGTTCCTCTCTACTCAACAGGCCTTCCCTGCTTTCCTTTCTCCCTCTCTCACTCTCCACTTATTATTTGTAGCCACAGCGTGGTGGTTTGCCGGCGCGCACCAGCATCCATTTAATCTCTCTCAGTGAGAAGCGTTTCTTTGATCAGCGCGCGACCGCATCTGCCTGGTAATATCTCAAGCTGGTCCTGCAACCGGCGTCCCGGGCGCGAGCTCCCCGTCTTGCCCGCACCGAGGCATTTGTTGCTGTCAACCGGCACCTCGGATAGTCTCTGTACCCGTTGACTGCGCGCTCTTCCCTACCCCCTTGCTCCTTCTTCTGCTGCTTCATCCTCTTCTTTTTCTGCCGCGTTTCCACTCATCTTCGTCCTCGTCATAGTCTTCTTCTTCTTCCTTCACCGGACCCTTGGTCGCAGCCACGAGGCTTCGAAGGTTCGCGTGAGCCCAAGTCGCGTGCATATCGCCGTTCCTCCACTTTCGACCAATGGAAATCCTGTATTTTTCGTCTTTGCATGCGTGCCAGCCTCTTTGTCCTTTTTTTTAAAAAAGACCGTGTCTTATAAATTTGCCAATGGTTTTCGTTGATTTCAGAAGACTTGACGTTATTACGAAGAACGTACGGATCGAAGAATTTCAAAGCTCGTGCGGCTATTTTTCACTGTAGTTTTTTATAAAACACAACGAAATTCGATTTTGTACAATAAAAATGCCCCGCAGAAACGTATTAACTTGGAAGGAGAATCGCGAGGGCAGTAGACATTAATCGCGCGAAATATTTTGGCTTCTGGTATTTCGAGAGGGTTTCCATAATTAATACTAACCGATTCTACCTGTCTTCCGCAATTTTTACCCTATTTCTCATGTTTCGAGAAGCGTAACGACGCATCCTTAATTCGTTCGAGCTTCGTTTCTTAGATGTTGCCGTGTACGTTTCACTTTCCTTATTCCGTCTACTTTATCTTCCGCGGTAGAACGGTTCTTAAGAAGATAAGAATCTTCCAGAAAATAGTAACAAATTGAACAATTCGTCGCGTATTTCCGTTCACTACCATCGAAACTTTCATTTTGTAGATATCATCAAACTGCGCTGTTCGAAGAACATATTTCCCTCGCTTTCTGAACTATGAGATATGAGCCTCTTTAGAGAAACACGAATTATCTTAATTATATTTAACGTATGCGCATACGCATCGCAAAACGGTAGAATTATTTGAGCCGTATAACTTTCAACAAGAAGAACTTGAACTTTACATTTGATAATGAAGCTTCTTATAGAACGCCGCTAGTCTTTCACATGATACGTAAAATGCGATAAAATAATGTACATGCGCTATTGAATTATGGCAATTACAAGCGAGTATATTAATATTAATTGAATAAATTTTCCTTTTCACGAGTATAAAGTCTTCTATCGTCGTAGAGAATCTCGTCTTCTATGGTCGTCGAGCTGTCAATGTAATTGCACGATATATTTCACTGCTAATCACGCCACTGATAACGAATTCGATAATCTGTTTCCAAATATAAATCTTCTAAAAACTCTTCACAACTGAGCTTGGCGTAATTAAATTGTTAGTGTCTTTCTTTTACAGACACGTCTCTTACAACGACGCATTTTTATACAAACGTGAAACCCAACCTGTCAAACATTGTAATTTTTATTTTGATAGAACAAAATTGATCATAATTCGATAAAATAATATAAAACGAAGAATGTTGTGCATCCATATTTACTTACAGAACGAAAGAAACTTTTCGGACGAGCCAATACTTAGGTTACCTGAAATATTCATCTGACCCGAAAACCTAACCTCATCGAATCGACAGTTGTCGACTTTCATCCAGATAAGAAGAGCTCGAGCTGCGATCAAGAATCGTCTCTTCCTCCAAGCTTCCTTACGATTGCGAATTATTGCCAACGTTTTGTCCACCTGGTCCACAGGATATTCATTCAGCAACGTTTCACGATCGTAATACGCTGGACGAGCGCTCACGCTCGCTTTAAAAAATACTTGAGCGGCCGGTATTTGTCATTTAATTAACAGCTAGTGTATTTGCACGATCGTTAACAGCGACCTGGGGTCTGTCGTGAAAGAAGTCGGCTCGCTTGCGAAGAAAACAGGAAACGAAATGGAGTGCTCCTGTGTTGGGACAACTGGCTGCAAGGATATATTATAGGTCGCCAGCGGGGCACACACGCTCACGCGTAAAGATGCACGCGTGTGCACACACATAGGACAGTGTATAAGCGTGTGTGTAAAAGTGGCTATGTGTATGGTAGTAATATGTAACGCACTTTGGAGTAATGCTACGTCAAAGCCAGCGCCACCGAAAATATGAGCCGGCTGCCGAGCGCCCCGCTAATGCTTGCCCATTTATTATGCTTACATTATTTCGAGATTATTAGTCTTCTCCTCCTCTTCTAAAAACCTTACGTAATGTTTTGACTCGCGACCCGCCGCCGCTACCGCGCTAATGTCGCTGCAAATAAGCGACGCGGGCCTGCTCGAAAATTTCGCTGGCCCGTTCGCGAGCTACCCCTAATTCCTCACTTTTCTGGTCGTCCTACATTCTGTTCCCGTTGTTTCCTTTTTTTCCACGTTCGTCCTGATTACCGAAGGATAGCTAGCACGGAAATTTTGAGCCGGAAAAGTAGGTCGGTTTGTATTTGATAACGTCATGCCAAGTGAATTAAAATAAAACAACCGAAAGGGTATAGATATGTAGTTAGAGACGTTAGAATGAGGATAATGTGTGCGTTTGTTATTATCCATTTTCATAGGTTGGTTCTACTCTTTGGATTTTTCATAAAGCTTTGAACAATCTGTGGTTAAGTTTTCTATTTGGTTATGCCCACAGAGTATACTTACAATGTTTGGCTTTTTATTCATTTTAAGACATCCTATTTACGCTTTAGAATATTAATTTAAATACTAATGTGTGGATTTGTTATTATCCATTTTGATAGATTGGATTTTTCATAAAGCTTTGAACAATCTGTGGTTAAGTTTTCTATTTGGTTATGCCCACAGAGTACACTTACAATGTTTGGCTTTTTATTCATTTTAAGACATCCTATTTACGCTTTAGAATATTAATTTAAATACTAATGTGTGGGTTTGTTATTATCCATTTTGATAGATTGGATTTTTCATAAAGCTTTGAACAATCTGTGGTTAAGTTTTCTATTTGGTTATGCCCACAGAGTACACTTACAATGTTTGGCTTTTTATTCATTTTAAGACATCCTATTTACGCTTTAGAATATTAATTTAAATACTAATGTGTGGGTTTGTTATTATCCATTTTGATAGGTTGGATTTTTCATAAAGCTTTGAACAATCTGTGTTTACATTTTTTATTTGATTATAAACACAGGGTACACTTAGAATGTTTGGCTTTTTATTTATTTTAAGGCATTCTATTTATGGTTTAGAATATTAATTTAAATACTAATGTGTGGGTTTGTTATTATCCATTTTGATAGATTGGATTTTTCATAAAGCTTTGAACAATCTGTGGTTAAGTTTTCTATTTGGTTATGCCCACAGAGTATACTTACAATGTTTGGCTTTTTATTCATTTTAAGACATCCTATTTACGCTTTAGAATATTAATTTAAATACTAATGTGTGGGTTTGTTATTATCCATTTTGATAGATTGGATTTTTCATAAAGCTTTGAACAATCTGTGGTTAAGTTTTCTATTTGGTTATGCCCACAGAGTATACTTAGAATGTTTGGCTTTTTCATTTATTTCAAGACACCCTATTTACGTTCTAAATTTTAATTTAAATAATAATATGTGGGTTTGTTATTATCCATTTTGATAGGTTGGTCCTTTGATTATGCCCACAGCGTGTGCACAGCGTCTGGAAAAACAAAAGAATGCAACTGTTCCATTGGTAGCGCGGTAAAGATGGTGAGACAAAGAGAGCGCTGAGACGCGTGCAAATGTGTATCCATGAAAATCCTGTAAATCACATATTAAATAAATCTGAAACTATTTCCATATAAATTTTAAGCTTAATCCAAGTGTTCCTTTACGTTTATTTCGGCGATTAAGAACCACAATTCTCAACATCTAGTATCTATGCAAGAATGAAAAACTATTAACCAGATTTAATAACTCACAGCGTCTATCGTTGGTAGCTAACCATCTGTAAGGTCAACCAACGTTGAACTTCTTCGCAAGTTGAAATTAAACATATTACAAACAAAGATACTACAACGAGATAATCAAAATCTACTCTTCACGATATCATTCGAAGAACTCTAAATTCCTTTACTTCTTTGCCTCTTTCCCAATCGACGCAAGGCGGCGTGACGTACTTAGCTAGGGGTCGTCCATGGAACAACGGGCGAGGAAATCCACGTACACAGGTGAACGAGCGCGCAACGTGAATTAGACAGCTGTCAAAGTCCCGCGGAGGAGAAGATCGAGTGGCCATATATGTGGTGCGCGAAAGGGCATCAAGAGAGCTTAGAGGAGAGGGTGGAAGAGAGGTGGTGGAGAGGGAGGGTTTGGCAGGCAGGCGAATGGATTTGGATGTGGAATGGAAGCAAGGCAATAGTAGGAGCGCTAGACAAAGACAGTGGTATGCCGGGGGAACAGGCGGAGAGCAACGGGAGATGCTGGAAAGGGGACAAAAGAGGGAGAGGGGGTGAGCACTGATAAATACCACGCCATTTCTCTTTGTGCTCCCCGGCGAGAGCACAAACACAGGGCGGCTCCCTTCGTTTCAACCTGAGCGAGAGTAGCTACCTAAACCTTCCTCTCTTCTTATTCCATCTTTCTCTCTCTCTCTCTCTCTCTCTCTCTTTCTGTTCCTTATCCTTCCTCATCTCTTTTGTGCCCGACTTCGACTTTACCCTCTCGCTTTCCTCTCCCTCTTTCTCTTTCTTTCTTTTTCTTCTCTTACCCTTTCCCGGTGTATAGTCCCGTCTCTCGATCGTTTCACCATCACTCTGTTTATCTTTCGATATTTCCCAGGTTTCGGCTTTATCGCGACTTGCGGCGAGATTAGCTTAGCGAGCAAGGATTAACGACGTTCGATGAATCTGCAGCGTGTTTTATGTGTCGCACGAGCTTCGATTGATTCGGACAGTTGCGGCCAAGTGTGGTATCAGTGACGATCTTACTTAGAGACAACTGCAAATAAAGCGAGGCTGCAATAAAATGAAACTCGTTTGCTTCTGTCGCAACTATTGGGTTGGTTGCGGACTTTGCCAATACCACCTAACGACAAAATCCTCAATCACTTAGTTGCCAATCCAATAGAAGGATATTTACGTGCAAATTTACATGAATACAAAAAATTAAAAATTACGTAAATAATTAAAAAAAAAAAAAAAAATACAAAAATTACATGCGCGGAATTAAGGAAAAGAAATACTTTACTTCAGATATTTTCCACATTCTTGCGTCTTGCAGTCTGTATATCTTTGCACATTAACATTTTCCAAATAAACAGTCAAACACATTCTAATTCTAGTTACAATTACTATGCACATTCGTATTCACTTGGAAATCCATAACAAGGTTCTTTGGGCAAACGTAGATGTATCCTGCACGAAAAATTAGACTTTTAGGAAATACATAAATTATACCAGAATATTTTCAAAGAGAGTGTTACAACTAACGCAATAATCCTCGATAAAACCAACGTATGCGATTTGTGTTGATCAAGACGACGAAGTTTTGTAAAGAGAAGGGTTGAAACTCCTCGCGAGCAGATGATCGATGATCGACAGGATCGTTTGAAGGACAAAACAGATACGTTTAATCCCGGAGGCGAGTCATCTCGCGTGTTTCCGATGCTTCGCAGAGGGGAACAAGCGGTGAAGTAATTAAGAAGCCTTTTTTTCGATGGATTTTCTCCAGCGGCAGCTCGCACGAATGGCGGCCAATGCCCGATTTCTCCTCAGGGATTGGTTTTAAAATTAATGCTGTGTTTCTCCGTTTCGGCTCTTAATGGATTCTGGGAGGAGCTCAGCGAGAACCAATCGCCTTCTGCAGACAACCTGAACCGAAGTGAAAGCATGACACCCACGAAACGATGCCGGCCGCTTCTCGAGATTAGGTCGTATTCACGACTTTTTCCCTTTTCCCTACCTTCGTCCCACCACTGATCCGTTTGCTTACCTGGTCATCGACTAGGGTCCATCGGTCTCAGCGACGTTCTTAATGGTAACGTAGTATAAAAACTCGTTTGGCGGTGCCTGGTGGATGGTCGCGACACGCACTAACATAGGAAATCGATGAGATATCGAGACTGGAATTTTACACTGGATTTCGAACGGTAAATTACATTGCGTAAGTTTCATTAGTTTCGAATTTCAGAAAGAAAATAATTGGAAAGAATAGCTATTATTTGAAATCGAGTCTTCTATGTCTTTTTAATCCATCGTTCGTTCATCGCTGAAAATAATTAAATTTTCTTATAATAGGAACATGCTAGCGTAAGACATCGTAGCTTGAGTTCGTAGGAATCAATGGAGAAAATAAGGAAATTGTAAAGTAATTTACCATTTGTCAGGACTGTGCCCATACAAAACTCAAAGAATTCTCGCATTAACTGATCTTCCACATTCTCGTAGATGTCACATGTACATGTAGATACAGTTACACGTTCCAGCAACTTCATATTTCACATCGGTATTATGATCGGATCTTTTGCCGAGCATTAACACGATCGCCTCATCCCTTCTTCGATAAATTCATTCTCCTTAATATCAGTCAGCCATAACGAAAACCAGGAGATTTATCAATATCTTCGATATCCACCTACTCTGACGTAAACCGCCCACGCACAAACCATCCCAATCACAGTCTATTCAATGTCAACCGGGACGAAGCAGACAAACGGAGGCTGTCCACACTTTTTGCCCCTGAAGCGCATATAACATAACTGTTCCCCGTTTCCCGTATCATGAATAAGATAACGTTGGTGCGTATAGCGTTTTCATTCCACCAGAATATCGACGCAGTGCCTGTTGAATAATAATCGGCCGACTACGAACCGAGTTCCGTTAGGCTGAGCCGCGAAAAGAAGAAACCAACGATCCCACGACGCAATGATGGCCGCGTACAAAGGCCGCGAATCGCTGACGTAGCGGCCGTTTAGTAGGTACATTGAGGCGTGGGCGTAGAACGGACGGTGCGTAGGCTAGCCAGGATTAAGACGTCAGGCGCCCGCGGCGCTTGATTAATGCAGCGCATTCACGGCAACGAAAAGATCCTGCGCCCTTTGCGGGATCTCGCGCGAGCCTCCGCAACCTCCGCCGAGAAACCACGTTCGCCGTTTTTCTAGCGGACACGTAACGAATAGCGAAGCGAACGAGCCGACCACTGCACTGTAACACCGCGGACCTCTGCCGCGATCGTTTGACGACACTGCACCATTCCGAGAATTCGTTCAGAACCTTTCAGCCATTTCATTTATCGAACATCCTAATCGATATTGCGAATAATATTGGAATTTAGAAGGTTTGGGAGAATTAGAGACTTTTTAAGCTCCGGAGAGTATCTAGGGAATTTAGTAACATTGGGTTACCCGAAACGTTTCTTTTGTTTTATAAGGAAATAATAGACGCACAATGTTTTTTGTTTTTGTTGAGAATTGTGGATCTTAATTGCCGAAATAAAGGTAAAGAAACACTAAGGTTACGCTTAGAATTCATATTAAAATAGTTTTAGGTTTATTTAATAAACGATTTCTAGGATTTCGTCGATAAACATTTGCACGCGTCTCATCACTTTCATGGTCTCGCCATCTTCCATAACGCACTGCCAATAGGACAGTTATATTCATCTGTTTTGGGAGACGCCGCGCACACACATACTTCCACACACTCATATTCGCATACGTGTGTCACTACTACGCGGCCAATCTAGTCTAGCACGCAAAATTATACATATCTCAATAGTTTTATATTACTTTATTGAATTATGCACGTAATAATAGAAATAGAACGAAAAGAAAGTAGAACCATAAAAGAGAAATTGCTGTTCATCTATTATCACCTTACGAAACGAAAGAAACTTTTCGGATAACCTAACAAGTTTATGGTGATAGCCTTAAGATTGCTGTATAGTAGAATTTCGTTTGTTTCGACTTTATTAACTTGAAGGAAGATACTAGGAAAGGTATTGGTGATTTTTACAAGTTTCTCAATTGCACATAGTACGATAGAACTTTCTTTATACGAATTCCATTCATTATCTCGGTAGAATTTCCATTTATGTGAGTTTCATGTATTTCAACGAAATTTTACTTTCTGTTAGATGTTTCAATGCACTGCTGGCGATTGAACGTAACTCGTATGAACGTAAACTTCTACTATAGATACGAAAAATCATAGGAGACGTCCTGAGACGAGTAATATAAATGGAACTCTACTGTATACTCGATTCTGTATATTCTTGGAATATATGACATATTACTTACATTTAATGTATCATATTAAACTATTCGGTTTGAATTTTCTCTGAAAAATCCGACATTTCAGATGATCATCGTTCATACACTGAACTATATACAGACGCAAGAGGAGTCGAGAAAGTGTTAATGTATTCAGCAAAACTTGAAACTTTCAACTCCTTAGTACCTTGAAACTTATTTGGAAACCTTGAAAGCGACGTTTCATTAAAACTGGTCATTGAAACTCGAAAGTAATTATCAGTGTCTGCTGAGAATCTGGTAGCTTCAAGGACGTTGAACGCAAACACACAGTTAACCATGGGAAACAGGTATCGTCTCACTTGGTATTATTATACCTCGAGAACGAAAGGGGCGAAGGTTTCCTCGCACATATATGCACACGCTATCCCTTTCATCCATTTCGCTCCAAGACCAAGGTAATCGATTAAATTGGCATGTTAATAGACGAAATTGTCTGAATATTACAAACACGCAATACAAACAGGTCTTTTCCATCTGAAATTACCCATAATTTGGAGGTTAGGCTGGATTATTAAGCAATTACCAACGATAAAATAGGGAATATCGGGGCGCTGTTGACAAAGCCATGGCAAATCGGTTGTTCGTACATGCTTGGGATAACGAGCTCATTAACCAAAGATCACCCTCCTCCATCGAGAGCAGATCACCTGTCAGTATGGCGTCGATAACCGTCTGCACCTGCGAGGGCTTGATCGTAGCTAATGTAGAGGCACTCTTTCGCCTCGATTAATGACGCACGGGAAAATGACTTCCTCCACGATACCGCGAAACCGATTCAGCTACTACGTCGATTAACCGTCGTGAAATATTGTAATTTCTTTGTCACCGTATAAACAGGTGGAAACGAATCGTTGGGTATCTTAAAATTTAAATACTAAATATTCTGATCGTCGATTTTTGTATTATAATTTTTCGTTCTTGCGAGTAAAAGAATGTTTAATATTTCAAAATTGAAAATTGAGAAATAGAAGAGAATATAAAAAGAATATAAAAATAGAAAGAAAATTGAAGCTTGCAATATAACAGTACATCTCTATTGATAAAATGTTTCTTCAAATTTAAAAGTTATTGATATGCATGATTTCTCGTTTCAATTTTATGCTAGTTATATTGCAAGTAACGCAAAGAACACAATAGGGGAGGACGAGTTAACTCGTCATTGGAATTCTTAACCTCTGGGGTATAATTATTTCTTTGTTTATCAAACTCTTACATTTAAATGTATCGTTTAATTCTTATTAGAAGTAATTTATGTAGGTGATATTTACATTTGCGAGAACTAACATTCACCTAATTAAAATTAATTTACCTTTGTCAACTTTCAAGTCTATGATTATAGAAGTTTGCAGTTAAGTTTCTACTCTAGAATTCTCTACCCTCGTTAATAAACTGACTCGTCGACAGACCAGGTAGCTCGTAGTTTCGCATCTCGGGCATCTTACGATTTTCGAGGTCGAGAATTTCAAAGGAACGGTCAATCAACTTCCGTCTCTGGTTCCCGAAGATCGCTTCACAATTGAAACGTCACGAAAACGAATGGCTACACGTCAGTTTGGATGGAAAAGCCATTAACGAACATGATCCTCGAAAAGAAACTGAACGCTGAAGGGGTTCTCGAACCCTTATTATCGTTACAACTAATTTTTCTTGACTCCTAAGAAAAATTCACTTCACTGTTCTACGAGCTTCTGACCTTTGACTCAATGGAATTCAAATTTTTCCAGATTTATCCCATCATCTTCTTATCTCTCTGTATCCTCGAACAAAGCTGCCATCCAGTATCCCCAGTTCAAATCTCGAGCAAACGAAAAACCTTCCTCGTAAGTGACAATTTACACATTCGATAAATCCATAGCTTCTAAACCCATCTACTATTTTATCATCCCCTATCTCCAAACAGGATTTCCATCAAATATCCCGATTGTTTGAATTGTCAAACGATTGTCTACCCATAATCTAGAAAAAGTAAACAGTGGAAGACGAAGAAGGAAAGGGATTGCCCGATTCGTGGCGGAAACGTAGCGACATGCGATGCCAGGGCTACGTGTCGAGACAGTAGATGGACAGGACGAGATCCGTTGCATAGGACACCCAATTGAAACGTCCCGGAACGAAGGATGGATGGCTGTCACTAGCGTGAGGGAGGTCTGACCGTGCGAGCACGGTTGCCATTTTGAATTCCCCTCGATTGCTGGGCCGAGTTTGAGGGATCGTAGGCGGAGATGAAGCTTTTACACCGTGGAACGAAGACGGGAGATGGAAGGCTGGTCGGGATGGATGCCGTTCAGAAGACGACCAGGTACCCAAGCCTGATACCTCGTACAAGGATACACCTTATTCCGAGCGGAGGATAAACGCGGTAAGAGAGAGGCGCGGCCCACGGCGTCATTTATCATTGCTGGAGCTCATTAAGGCCGAATCTGCCGCACGCTGATCGTCTGGGATTACACTTTCCTCTGGTCGGATCCCTCCGGCGCTTAACCCTCCATCCTTTCGGCTCTCTGTTCGCTTCCTTCCTTCTTGCTTTCACCGTACTGTCCTTCGTTCTTCCAACGGATACACGTTCGTTCGTTCGTGTGTTCCGGGGTGCTCTCGTTACGAGAGATCCTCCGCTGTACCCGGCACGATCTGCTCGCCTGTCGATGAGCTGATTGCTGTTTGGATACACACGGACGCTCCCTGTTGGCAAGGGAGTTTATACGTGCGTAAGAGAAATGGCGGTGGCTGGTCCGTTTGTTCGGAATGGATTTCCAGCCAGGATTCTCTCTGTTACGAGCTAACTTCTTCGGCAGGTATTGAGTCGTCAAATGTGCCGATCGCCTCTTCGTGAATCTTTTGTAATTGGGAGGTTAGTATTACCAATTGACTACTGTCTTTAGTTTAGAGCTTTTCATTCATTATGGATCCTGTTCGCAATAGTTGAATAGCAATCTGTGATCATCCGTATTTGGATAATTACATACTTCGTTATATTCAAATGTTTGCTAGTGTTAAGTGATTGCTCATCTGCATATATTCACGGTAATCACCACTTTCTCGTACTATGTCGTTTTTCTTACCTCCAGTTCCACCAGCCAACGCCACGTTTATTCGTTAACCTCGTTTATTTATTTGCTCCACGTTTTAAAATAGGATTCTTCGGTGATATTCTACGAGGACAGTGCAAGAAGCTTCTTGCTTCTCGGAAAATAAATTTTCAAAGTTAAACGACCTTGAAAACTTATCGTCTTTCGTTATAGGTACTCAACGATCTCGTTACCAGGGCAGAGAACGTTTCATTACCAAACGCGTGACAGTTGCTGAACGACTTTCTAACGTGCAATTTCAGCAGAGGATAGCGGACACCAAATTCCGCATGCGGAATTGTCGCTCTCGCTGAGCCGCAAAGTACTCTTCGGCGAGTCTATTTGATCAGGTAGCATGCGATCGCTGCATCAACCCCGATCAATCTCGTTACAGCAGTTTCTTTCGCGAGACGACCACGAAGAGTTTCACTCGGGAACGGAATCACAAAGCGTGGCAACTTTAGCAGACGCCATTTACGCGCTCCTCGTTCTTTCCAGCTCCCGGCTCACATGCTGACCTCGCTCGGTTTTTCCGACCGGCCTCCAGGCGAAATCCGGCGAACGGTGCATTAACTCTCCAACCCGAGCAGCCTAATGACGCCACCGCGTCCCCATAGGGATCCTACGCTCGTGATTTCTTTCTCGCTGCTTTCTGTTACCAGTTCGGTCCTGGCTCATCTATCACGTCGCGAAAAAACTCGCTCCTTATATCGTGTCCTTCTCTCCTTTCTACCCGGCTCTACCCGTCGTTCTATCGTCTATTATCGCTTCCCTTGTTTCTTCTGCCTCCTCCACTCTCTGCTTCCAGATACGAACGTTGCGTTATTGTTGAGCGAGTTCATCTTTGAAGAAAATTGTACATAAGAATTGTCAAGATTATAGCGAGATTGATATAGGCCATTTGAATAATTTCCTAAGGAAGTTATAGCGTAAGCGATTCATGGTACTGTGTACAAGGACTTGACAAAGAGCTTTTGATTATGTTTGCAAGATTTGCAAGTAGAATAGCCATATTTTCGAGGACAATTATTTTCTAACTGTCATATTGTCCGAGGTCACGTTTATGTTACGATATTCGAAAGATCGCCGAAGCTGGTCTAATATCATTTAAATGTAACACCATTGTCGTTTACGAAAAGTCGGCACCCTATTTTAACCTTTCGTCGTAAAACAGAAACTTGGCCGACATCTCTGAAGGCAAACGATCCGCAGTTCCAAACCCCTCCTCCATATCCATCAACACCAACAATCCCCTGCTCCATGGCAATCTTTCGACCTTTCAACGTTTCTCAAAATATTTCTCGAATCCTAACATAACTGACAAATATGGTTACAGGGTGAATGTATCGACCGGATGGCAAGATAGTTGGAGGCGGAAAGGGGAGCGAACGGGATGGTAAAAAGCAAAACGATCCATGAACCGGGCAACAAGACGGTGGCGGACACGACTAGGGGCGAAGACGCTAGAACGAGGCATTTGTCGCGAGTAGAGCAAACACTCGCAACTCCATCAACGTCCCCGAAGTTTCTTTCGGGTGTTGCCTCGGCTACGGTTGTATTCAACGGCACGGAGCGTCGGTGTTCTATCGCTTTTCGGTTTTTGCCTGTCACCCCTGCCCCTCCTAAGCGCCGCGACCGTGCGCTAGCAAACCACTCGTGGCTGCCCCCTCTGGCTGAGAAATGCCGCTACTTTTATTTTGCCGGTTCCCTACGTTAGCGATTTTTCCATCACCGCGGCGAGATATTTCACCGGCAATCTAAGAGTCGCAAATGGAGTCCACAATGAGGCAGAAATGGCTTGGCGCACTGATGGCCCCGGCATTTGTCTTCCCTCTGTTCCTTCCTTCTTTCCTCGTCCTCCTTCCTTTCCCCGGCTCGAGCACGCGTCTCTGTTCACCCCTCTCGTTGCAACCTACGGTCAGATGACCAGTACCTTATTCACGCTGCAATTGTTTTCCTTTAACCTTCGCTGGTTTCTTTTTTAATCGAACTATAGGCAAACGTATCCGTCCGTTGATTACATCGGTATGCACCGTGTGCGAAGAGTTTGCCGGATGGAAGAGGATCCGAAGCTTGAGACGAGCATCCTGCCCCAATTAAAATATCCTGATCACCAAAGGGCAGAGGAAAAAATAAAAAGTACGCGATCTCGAGACTCTTCGTCTTTTCCAGTTTAACCGACCATCAGCTCGAGCGAACGCGCTTATTAACGACATCATTGCGGCCAGCTGCTGGTACAGGGCTATCTTTATGCAAAGAGCGCGTAAGCGTCGAGGAAAAGGGCAGAGGATCGTGGAACGCGGTCGTGCGAGTCAGCGCAGCCATCTCGAGGGCGCCACCTTCTCCCCGCCATCTTCTCCGCGCCGGGCAATAGCCGCGCAATTATAAGTCCATCAACGGCGAACGAAGCTCCGCGTTTTTCTGACGCCAGCCGCGAGTGCCGAAGAGAAGGAAGAACGACCGCGCAAGCAAGAGGACGCTTTCTACGGTGCTCGGATCGTGTGCGTGGCGCGTACAGCGCTTTGCTCGAAAGAGGCAGAGACCGGTAACGCGGGCATTTCGTGCATCAAAGTCGGTCTGATGCGATTTTAATCGCGGCTACCCCTCCCGCTTTTTCTCCGCCCGCCGCCAAAGGCCTCGACTCTCGACCGGACCAACCCCTAGCCACCCGGTCCGGTGTAAAACCGATTAATTTCATTCCTCTGCCCCTCGATATCGAAGGAATCTAGCCGCCGGCTGACGACAACCGGCTCCGCGTAATTCATGCCTTCTTGCCATTGTCGCCCTTTCGAATCTAGTCCCCCTATGTATCAGCGATTAACCCTTGCAACGATCGAATTTCAGATCACGAGTTTCTCTGAGTGCAGATTTTTAGCGTTCGAAATACCGGTAACTCGAAATACAGCGAGATGGATCGAATGATCGATAAGATAACCTAAAAATATCGTTGCTTATCGCTAGGCCAGAGAATGTAATTATTGAACTTTAAAGTAGTCCGTTATAAATGGATCGTTTAAACGGATATCAGATACTGATTGACCCAGAGATTGTTAGTTATTATTTTTTATTTGTTATTGCTTAGTCCGTTTTACATCTTTTTTACCTATGTCGAGTTTTATGTATCTACCCCCCCCCCTCTTATTCGCTTTATCGTATTGCAGTCCCTTAATTATTCTGTCTCTGAAAACTATTGCAACTTTTGGGCTTCTGCCTCCTTGCTGTGCTTCCTTATCCTCGTTCCTCCCCGTCTTGTATTGCCCTTCTCTTCTCCATTATTGCTTTTAGTTATGTCAGTCCTTCTTCAGTCTCGTTTAGTTTCTGTTTCTGTGTCCTTTGGTCCTTCTTCTTGCCTTTTACATAGCCTGCATCTCTTGCTCCCTCTTCTTTCCAGTATTCCCTTGCTTTCGTCTCGTTTCCATATGTGGATCTTGCTGATATTTTTCTGTCCTTCCACTTCGTCCTCCCTTCTAAGTATTTTGGTGATTCTTCTTTGGCCTTTCCCCATCTCTTCTGCTTCCCGAGAGATTGTTAGTTTTATTATCCATTCGCTCGTGCTGTTTGACTCCGCCCATAGATATGTGGCATTATAATCAGCCATAATGGACCACAAACTTCCTTTCGTCTTCTACCTTTTAATCCTAATTTTCCCCTTAAGAAACCTTAGATTTTCCAGATAAAAATAGGACCTCGGTGTCCCATCTCTTTATTTCCTAGCGAAAGTGTCGTAGAATTAGTCTTAAGCCCATAACCTAACTTTTATAACCTAACCTCTAACTTCTGAAGCTTCAAATTTGTACATATCATTGGATAATCGCAGTTAAAAGATGTACTTTCGCTCATCCACCAAAATTCCTCAGACAGCAGCTAACGGTGCTTATCGGCGGACGCAAAAAGGGTGAAGCCGGTGTACGAAGTAAACGCGGAAGGTCGGTATAAGTTTGTGGAAAGGACAGGCGGAGTGTCAGCGGCAGACTGAGACTATGGGCAGCCTACATAAATATGCATGTCTCCGCGGGCCCATGGTTCATGTGCCGGTGATCGTTATATCTCCATCTGACCGGAGACTGGAAGAGCCAGCCAGGGGGTTGGTGGTCCGGTAATACATTCAAAGTTGAATGTAGGGACTGTAGGGACAGAGAAAAGGGGGATGGAGGATCGTCCAGCCCTGTACGTGGGAGTAGGAGAGGCCAAAACGGGGTGGCGAAGTAGGTGGACGCAGAAGAGGCGAAGCAAGAGGGAGCCAGCTAGCGCGGCGAGGACGACGGAGGGGGAGGTTTCTCGTGTTTCATTTCCTGAGCTCCTATATAACTTTGTGCTCAACTCGACACCAGATTAATAACGGCCCCACCTATCCTATTCTATCCCAAGCCGAACAAGTTCGTGCTGTGTGTAGACTCTGTGCGCCGTGCGCTCGCGATGTCTACCTCGTATCGTTTCTCTCTTCTCCCTCTTTCTTCTGCTTTCTCAACCCCTGAGCGTATTAGTTCCATCTCCCTCTGATTTTCTGCATCTCCGTTTCTCTAGGCGGCGCACACCTTTTCGCGCGACGGATGCGCGACATGCTTGAAAATTCTGTCCATGTTACCGATGCTGCACCAGAACGACGGCACGCCCTGACAAACCGATGCGTTGAAAACTTGGCAGCGGCTGACCGATGCAACTCGTACGCCGAACCGGGGTAATCGTATTTCATATCGCCATGGCCAACCTGTTATTTGTTCGTCGGCCTCCATCGACCGCTACGCACCGCGGGAGAATATGCAGCGCGTTCCATCTATATTTTCTCTTCTTTCATTTCTTCTTTCGTCCATTGAAAGGTGGCGAGCAAGCAGAGACGAAGGAACAGCGTACAGAGTTACGAGGCTCGCGGTACCCGAAGTATCTGGTGTTTGTTTCCCTAAGCTGGCGTTGCGTCAGGTGCGATTCCTCAGGTTCGACTTTCGACAAGTAACAACGAGGGCGAGGAGGTACAGTCAGAAGATGGAAAAGGAATTAGGAAACTTCCAGTAGCCTTCCATTTCTCTCGCTATTTCCCAAAATAATTAATATTCAGTAAGTGTACCGTCGTTGTTGCAACAATTTTTTGGTTATCTTAGTGTAGCACTGTTGAGGTTATGAGATGTATCAACAGAGAAACGCGTGGATAAATTGTAAAGTAGAAAATATATTTTAATACAGAATTGCAAGTACAATTAGGAATGTAATTTCAGTTGGAGCAGATCCGCACGCTAGCAGTGTCACCCTGTAACTGAAAACCCCGAAGCCATCAACTTTCTGTGTCAACTGTCTATGGTCTGCCTTCGTCCCAGTTTATACGCTGTCAATGGCTTCAGTGCTCGAGAAAACTAAAAAGACCAGATGTAGGGTTTTCTGAGAAGTGGTGACCACTTCAACAAGGACCAATTATATGAAAAATTATACCACATCCGAGATTTTCTCCGGAGTGCAATCACAGGATAAGCCTCTCATGCGATCACGTGCGCCATACCATCCAGCTAACCTAAACTTAGCCGTATCGGACTCGATTATTTTACGCCGAAGGATTGTTATTATTTTGATCGCTGCTATCTTGAATTGCAACTAATAATCGGAATTTCGAGTGGCGATTTTCAATCGAACACACGTTTCACAGAGTTTCTAACGCGTTCCACCCTCTAAATCTTGGACTGTGCGTCACAGTGCGCAACAAATCCGCGGCAGGTATTCTTTTTCCTTATGGTGGCAGATCACCGCCACTGATTCGGCTTCATGAGCATGATGGTCGCCTCGCGTGCCAAGATAAATGTACCGCAGACACGTTATTACCTATCGGTACGTGGCGCCGGCCCACTGAAACACGTCATATCGTAGGCAGATGTATGGAAGCGGTGTTCAAAGAATACTCATCTACCTGGAGTATGTATGCGAACCAGGATCGGGCGCGCTCGCGCGGACACGCGACGTGGCTAGGATATTCTGGTAATGCGTATTTGATTACGACCACCGGACACTCTCCGTTCCTGTTTACGTCGTGTTTGCCCGACTGCTTTAATAGAATTGGGCTTGATCGTGCCTGATGCTCGTCCTGTCAACTTTGCCCCGTCAACAGATAGTGTACTTGTTTATATATTGCCGCTGATACTTGATATTTTACGCAGTAGATCAATCTAGGATTTGTATAAATCGTTTAGATACCTTGTTCAACACTAGAACTACCACACCAGACAAATTGCCTGGCTTTACAATTTTATTATAAAATTCCTATTTGTGTTCTAGTGTGGTATAGTGATTTCTTCCATCCTTGATTATTCAAACGAGTTTTTAACATTGAATATTTTGTATATTTTATATTTGTACATTTTAATCTCCCATAATTGTATAAACATCTAGGGAATAGTTATTAACACTAGAACTACCACATCAGTCAAATTGACTGGTTATACAATTTTATTATAAAATTCCTATTTGTGTTCTAGTGTAGTATAGTGATTTCGTTCACCCTTAATTATTCAAACAAGTTCTTAACATTGAATACTTTGTATATTTTGTATATTTTATACTTGTACATTTTAATCTCCCATAATTGTATAAACATCTAGGGAATAGTTATTAACACTAGAACTACCATACCAGTCAAATTGACTGCTTATACAATTTTATTATAAAATTCCTATTTGTGTTCTAGTGTGGTATAGTGATTTCGGCCATCCTTAATTATTCAAACGAGTTTTTAACTCTATATATTTATATATATTTATTATTTATACTATATATTTATATTTGGGTATGTATTCAGGCACCGCAAAAGGTTACGTCATGATTTATATATTTCATGGTGAATGTTTTCATGTAAATTTGTAGTATCGTGGACGAAAGGCCTAAGAGATACCAGGCGAATCATAAACAATGTCGCGAGAAAGCCTAAGTGTCGACAGGCCCAACAATGTATCGTCGATCCTTCGATCGAATAATTACGCGGAGATGACCTGCGTGACCTTGGCCACGAGCGATTGCGGAACACGTGCATGGTGGGGCTAAGACAAAAGACAAAGGGATGCTAAGTGACGAATTAACAGTCAGTGTTAGTTGAGAAGTCAGAGAGTGTAAATCGAGAAGCCAGGGAATGCGAATTGCGTTGTTCAGAGAGTGTGGTCCGCGTGAGAGAGAGAGCGTTGGAACTGCAGTGACGACAGTTGCAAATCAACTATTTAGTTGTCTTAATCATAGTACGTCACTGTATTTAGTTCATGTTAAATAGCCGTCGTTTCCTGTTTAATGAACATCTGTTCAATCTATTGTGAATAAACTAATTGTAGCAAAGAGCCTACAAGTTATACAAATATTTATATTACATTATTATATCCATAAGCATAAACTAATTGTAGCAAAGAGCCTACAAGTTATACAAATATTTATATTACATTATTATATCCATAAGCATAAACTAATTGTAGCAAAGATCCTACAACTTATACAAATATTTATATTACATTATTATATCCATAAGCATAAACTAATTGTAGCAAAGAGCCTACAAGTTATACAAATATTTATATTACATTATTATATCCATAAGCATAAACTAATTGTAGCAAAGAGCCTACAAGTTACACAAATATTTATATTACATTATTATATCCATAAGCATAAACTAATTGTAGCAAAGATCCTACAAATTATACAAATATTTATATTACATTATTATATCCATAAGCATAAACTAATTGTAGCAAAGATCCTACAAGTTATACAAATATTTATATTACATTATTATATCCATAAGCATAAACTAATTGTAGCAAAGATCCTACAAGTTATACAAATATTTATATTACATTATTATATCCATAAGCATAAACTAATTGTAGCAAAGAGCCTACAAGTTATACAAATATTTATATTACATTATTATATCCATAAGCATAAACTAATTGTAGCAAAGATCCTACAAACTATACAATTATTTATATTACATTATTATATCCATAAGCATAAACTAATTGTAGCAAAGAGCCTACAAGTTATACAAATATTTATATTACATTATTATATCCATAAGCATAAACTAATTGTAGCAAAGAGCCTACAAGTTATACAAATATTTATATTGCATCATAAGTTACACAAGTCAGTATTTATCTTTGATAATATACATACGCATTATTATTTACATATATACTAATTCACATGTACATTATCATGAATATTATTTGACATAAATATATTTGATGGAAGCATATTTGTATATCTCTTCAAAGTGGAAGATGTTAATGAATCATTCAAAAATGTACTGCTATATGATTAATACTTGCCACTTTATATGACAACAAAGGAACCAGCTAATATATCACCAAGTTCGCTGAAAAATTCATGTTATTTGAACCATAAACTACATGAAACATTAGATGTACCGACTTGTATATAACTTATGAATATAATAATGTAGGGTCTTTACTATAATTAGTTTATTTACAATAAATGAATTGAACAGGAAACGATGGCTGTTTAACGTGAACTAATCACAATAACGTATTACAATTAAGACATCTCTCAACTCACGGTGACTGTTAATTCGTTTTTGTTCCTTAGCAACTCCTTGTCTTTTGTCTTAGCCTCGTGTCTTTCGTCTTACCCCCACCACGTACGTGTTTCGCGGCCGCTTGTTTATAATTCGCCCGACACCCCCAGTCCCCTCGTCCACGATACTACGATAACGTAAAAAAAAAAATTTGTATAATTTTAATAAAGTAATTTGCTCGCATCGATAAGATTAAGCGATATCGTGACAAAGTAGCCTAGCATTTAAATTCAGCATTTAAAATTCCGCAGAAAATCGAATGGAGAAATCTCAATGGCCATCGTCCATCAAAGAACCATCGAATCGACGTGCGCGAGGCATCATAGACGTCGCTGGGATCGAACGTACCAGGACACAGGGGCGATAATGATGATGACGTCGGCGGTCATTACCGCGGAAGCGTACCGCCCATTTTGTTTCTTTCGCCACCGCGTTTTAAAAGAAGGTAGCAACGAACGACGAACGAGTCTTGGGCTGGATCGGCCAAAGGGTACGTTATTCCGCCGTTCGAGATTGATCGCTCGAAATGAAATATTTAATTCGCAAGCCTGCTTCTAGAGGCGCTGGCCGCCGCTGCCCAATGACAAACGCGTTACAAAATATTTTTAGATTACCAGGCCAGCCGATTTATGGCCATATTAACCGAGGGTATTCCTCGACGTCGTCGGCCTGCCGATATTAACACGTACGAAAGTGAATTACCGCGCATCAACATGCATTCTTAAACATATTCCCTTCGACGTGTAAAGTATGGCAGTCCATTAGTGGCTAAATCGTACGCTCGAATCCAAGCCAGTATCCCTTCTCTCGTAACATTACGTTTTATTCGTAGCCCGGTGTCCATTTGTGTACTCGATATCTTTGGTTGTTCGCGAAAACCGGCATGTTTTGCGCTCACAATGAATCGATCGAATCGAGGACCGGTGTATTTAAGGATCGAGTATTCGCGAAATCAGCTACACGCGAGACTGGCTCGCAGATCCAACACGGTAGCAACCTGAAGACGGATGGCCGCCATTATTCCGGATATACTAACAGATGCCTGCGCTTATTAATTTAATTGGTCGCCGTTACAAGCAATGCGTAGCTAATTAAACTCCAATGAAAATAAATACGCGACGACATCGGAGAATTGCGAGTTTAGGCGATCGTTGGCTTCCAAGTATGGGCTCGACGATATTCTGTCGAGGATTTTGTATTAGTCTTCGGAAGAATCGAAATATTCTACGTTGCAGGATTGCAGTTAAAAAAAGGAACGACTTCTTGACGAACTTCCTCGGTAGCCATAGGCGCTGTTAAAATCGCTGTGGTACAAAATTTCCAGGACCCTCTGATCCCCTGCTTCGTAGCCCGAGCGATATTAATTGGCCGATCATCGACAGCCCTGCCACCCCAAAGCCGAACGATTCGTCGAAAAAGCGAACACAGCCAACGGCAGCGGTTCTCGGTTGCGCAAAACAGCTCATCAAACATCCATAACGACAGCTACAGGAAAACGGGCCAACCCCTTGCGCTCTCACCCTCTTGCCTGGTGCTTCTCTCTCGCGGCTTACCCCTACTCCGTGTGTACATAGTCGACACGACGTTTTAGTTCTCGACAGTCGAACTCGGCCAAACCTCCGACAAGGGCTCCGCTAATGAATTTGGAAAGTGTAATCAGTAGCGCAGCTACTGGCAGGGAATGCTGGTAGCGGAGGAGAAAGGGTGGGGAGGAAGGGGATGACTTCAGGGTCGAGGAGCCGGCGAAATCGTCGGTGGAGAAACGAGGAACAAGGAGAAGCAGAGCCACGGCACCGTATCAGAACCGGAGGGAGGAAAGAGGGATGAAAGAGGGCGGATGTGACGCGGAATGATGGAGCGCGGACCGTGGAGAAAAATGAGAGTGGCGGAAAGGCGAGGGTGGAGGGACGCTGATGGATCGGCGCTCCTCCCTCCGTTGCACCCTCTCGCGGCTCTCTCACGCCCGACCGTCCCTGGGCTCCCACCCCCGTCAGCCACCCTCCACGTTCAGGTTCGCGCTCCCAGGGGTGGAAAAGCCCCGCAATATTACTCATAGTCCGTGGGCCTCGTCCTACCACGTCCTTCACCCTCTTCCTCTATTTTCCACCGTCTCTTTCTATTTTCCTCTCCTCCTGCTTCCGCGCTTTCATCTCTGTCCCCTTTTCTTTCTTCCTAGCCTTTGTTACCTTCTCTTCTCTTTTTCATGCTCTTTATAATTTCCTCGATTTTGCTACATGTTTGATGGCTCGTTGCTGATAATGACGGTGGGTTGACTGTTCGAATTAGGATCAGTGGAAATTGTATGCAATGCTCGTAATACTACGTCGACTGGCGATGTTACGTTAGCTACGTGTGAGTGTTATCAGTACACGACGTATACTGAGCGTTTTGGACGTTCGGACAATTGGATGTTCCATTACAGATCCGCTCTACGCGATTCATACGTGAAGAAATTATTGTCACCATGTTAGGCGTTTTTATCAACCCCATAAATTTATTTGGGATATTGTTGTTGTGTATATTAATTTATACATTTCTTGAATTATTTATCATTATCATTCCTCTATTTTCTAGGTATTCCATGTTATTGAATTCCCTCACAAATACAGGGTGGTTGGTAACTGGTGGTAAAAGCGGAAAAGGGGGTGATTCTACGCGAAAAAAGAAGTCGAAAATATAGAATAAACATTTTTCGTTCGACGCTTTGTTTTCGAGAAAATCGACTTTGAATTTTCGCTCGGTACGCGTGCACTTTATCGCGTCTCGTTATAAAGTGGATATCATCGCGGTTTAAGTTTGTTTTCGCCGTAACGGAAAATTAGGAATACGTAATGATATAATATCAAGTAATCATAAAGTTTATTATTACAAAAATTGCTGAAAAAAAAAACGAAAAATCACCCCCTTTCCGCTTGTACCACCAGTTACCAACCACCCTGTATAATAAGAATCATATTTTGTTAACTCTTGACACAAAGGTTATTCTGGGAATTAATATCATCGTGCTAATATGTTATACATTGTTTGTTTTTAAATTGCTCGACATTTTTCTTATATATCACAATCTTATTATACACAGCGTGCCTGTAACCCATCCTGACAGCATCCTGAAGCAGGAGCTCCACGGAAATTATTTATTCATACTCGATCTTCCGCGACTAACCACGCTTCCCGCAACCCTCGTGGTGAAACGTGCAGGGGTCGGAGGTTTATCGAAACAGTTTCCACTTGCTGCTCAATAATATCGAACATCGAACAGAAGCCACGATAACGTGAAAATTAGCACCCCGTCGTAGGAGCTTAAACTTATCACGTTCTTTCAATTCTTTTATTTCCAATTGTTAATCAATTTATTAAATTGGAGAAAATTGATACTACGTGAAAGATAAAAAATTTCATTGACACAAAAGTTCAGGTATCGTAACAGAGTTAAATAAAACAGTAACTATGAGATTATTATCGATGAATGTTTATGTTGTTATTTCTATACTCAGAGGTAAGATCACAATAGTTATTATTATATAGAATGGATAAATCTATCACGCTGTTCTGAGCCAAAACAAACCTTTATTGCACACACTTGCATGGACTAGGAATAAAAACAACGGAACATCTTAAGCCTATCGATTAAATCTATCGATTGTAACTAGAACTATCTTCTAGTTACTATTTCTTGTAACTAACGCAACTGCACATGGATGGCGAGCACGAACTCACGTTGTCATTTTCAACGGTTACATTTTGAAATATCGTTATTACTTTAACGAGGCACAACTATCGTGATTATACTGGTAAAATTTGAAACGATACATTTTATAATTCTCCGTCTAAATTAACGAATCTTTAGTTAGAAACTTTCACACATTATTTCGAATTATTTTCCTCAGAAACTTTTTATTTTTATATCGTAGCTATTATTATATTCAATGGATAAATCTATCACACCGTTCTGAGCCAAAACAAACCTTTATTGCACACACTTGCATGGACTAGGGATAAAAACAAAAGAACGTCTTAAGCCTATCGATTAAATCTATCGATTGTAACTAGAACTATCTTCTAGTTACTATTTCTTGTAACTAACGCAGCTGCATATGGACGACCAGCACGAACTCACGTTGTCATTTTCAACAGTTTAAATCAGAAAAATTCGATTGTGAATGTGAAGCACTTGTGACTCGTTACTACTCTCATTTCCCAATTTAACGTAACATAACGTAATTGAACGAGATTGTTATCGATGAATCTACATTTTATCGGCATGTACATCGATTTGGTATACAAAATGGGGAATATTTGCATACGACAAACACGAGGATACATATAATCAGTTGGACGTTTCATGATGTCATGTTAAACAATTTTCTGGCAAAGCCAGTGCATTTAGTCTAAGATATATATTGACAAATGCGTGGATATTTCAGGTAAATATTACATTTTCCACGAGGCTAAACAACCAGCACGTGCAATGTACGTTGCAATTTCGTCGATGTATATACCAACGACTGAATCTGTTAAGCAAGGACTCACCAACAAATCCGTATATTTATTTGTTGTGTCTGATGCAAAACCCATACGTTTTGCGTCCACCTTTTTTGATCCGATAAATTATAAGCTTGCGTTGCAGCGGATTCCTGTCAGCTCCGTGACACGTTTGCCAAACCGGTGATTGGTCAACGGGTATCGGTTGGAAATTACTCGTCACACTCGACGTCTGATCTTTTTCTCCTATACCCACTAGATCCATCAAAGAAATCATATCAATTTTAATTTCTCCTCGAATTTCATATCCATTAGCATACACATTTTCTCTCCATCTAACGATGAAACTGATTAAATCTTTTTTGTTTACAAATAAAAAACAATTAAAAATGAAAGTAGATTCGATATATTTTTCGTAAAATATTACATTTATGATAAAATAATTGAACTGTTGAACAAGCAGGGTATCAGATATCAGGGTATCATTTACAACGTCAATATATGAACCTTCGTACAGTCTGTGAAACGTGTTTATCTCAACAGAAGAAAATCGATCGTACGTAATTCGAGAAAATAATATAAAACGTCTATCGAAACGAAAGAAACAACCTGATACATTTCTATATAACTTTCTTAATACGTTTCAAGATATTGTTTCAAGTGAAACCAACCGATAAAGAGTCGTTTCAATGTTCGTCACAGGAATCGTAGTAACCCAATCTCACTGACTATGTCAATCCTAACCTAACCCTACTAACATTACAATTCACAGAGAAACTTCCATCAGCAAGAAACTCTGTAGTATTAAACGCAGCTCTAAGATCCTCCAAAGTGCATACTCCGTGGAGCACACAGCGGAACGACCGTTGCTGTCATACGAGAAGGTGGGAAATCCTGTAAGCGGCTGGAACGCAAACAAGCGTTTGGAGATTTCGTTGGACGATTCGAACACAGCGGCGACATTCACAAGCGATCCATCCGAGGTTGGCTTCAATACGAAAACTGTCGGCGTCAGAAGTGGGTTGGCGAGGGTTCGGGGAAGGGGAGAAGGAGGCTCGTCTGGCAGGTACTATCGGGCGGCAGCCGAGACTGAGCTTTTGCACGGTTAGCGCGATTCGGATGGCGGCGCCACGAACCGCCATTACTCAACTATTCACTCGGTAACGCAATCATACGTCACAAAGGCCTTTCATTTGCAAGCGCATTGTGGAAACCCGGCGATATTAATTGCCGCGGCTCGTTACCCTCTCCAGCTCTTCCCCCAGCGTGCTGCCACCGCCACCCCTCGTTCCAGCCACCCTCCGCCGAAAGCCCTCCGCCACCACGTGAACCAGGGCCACGGCTATTCCCCGTATTACGTATTCCGGTGCCATGCGGCGGCTCTGTCCTGCGTTGCCAGCCGACAACCCTCGCTTCCGACCTGCGTTTCAACCCCCAACCCCCCACACACCACGGCACCGCGCTCTTTCTAAAGCATTCTTGCGCCTGACAAATACGTCGTCCGAGGACAACGCGAGCGTGCAACGTGACTGCCGCCTTTCCGCTGCCGCGCTACGTTCGCGAATATTAATTTTTTGCCGCGATCTGCTAGGGGAACATGTCTAGCGGTGGATGAAGCAGGACAGGGCAAATGGAGGTTGTTGGTTTCTTGAAATTTTCACAGCATTTTTGCCAACGTGCGGACAGAATTATTGCTAGCTGTTTTATTTGAAGGCTATCGAGGCGAGTGGTGGGAGGGCTATGGACACAGTTTCATCTCTTTCTATTTATTATCATTTTGCATTAGAATTACATTGGTGACTTTTTGGTATGGTTATTGTTTACTATTTTAATGTTATTTTAATGTTATTGTATATCTAGGTTTATTTTGTAGGGGATTAGTCTGTGGTTTAAATGACGAGATAACTTGGTGTTGAAACCGTCAAATATATTTAAAAATAATTAATTCTCGAGACTGAGACTGAAAAACTGGTCACCTTACGATGATTTAAATTCGTTTTTGTCTGACGCTTGCACGTAGCGGCGATATCGTTTTGCCACGAGTTTATTTATTATTTCATTATGTACAAGCTAAAGATGTTGATACTCCAAGGCAAAATAACGCGATTCGGACGGTCCTCTAGTTCGTGTGCCGCTACAATTTCATAGAATAAATATCGCACTGTAACGTATGGAATTCCGATTTCGTTTTGTCAATCTTTTTTCTCGATAAATATTTTTATCTTTGTATCATTATCATTTTTTCTCTCATGCATGATCGCATGATGTGTCCTATTTAGCATACGAATCGTTAAGAATCAAACGTTTCATATGTAACGAGCTAATATTAATTCCGAAAGAAATGATTGTAGGCATTCGATGAATTATACAGCCAGTGACTAATGGTAACTGAAATTCTATCCAGTTAGCTGCAAAACGATCAGTTACGTCACGAGCACCATCGAAGCACTCTCTTCTGGAAAACGTCGAAAACATAGGCGTAGAACCCAACCTAACCTCCAAACGAACGCGACCAGCCAGCGGTTTCATCGTTGCGTCGCGTAGTTCTCCGCTGCGAGGCATAAAACAATCACACGCAGAGGATCCTATTTGCATGCAACGGTAGGTTGCAGCGACTGGAACAATTTCGAAATTCGCGTCGAATTTTTCAATTGCCCCCCATACCAGATCGATTCTTTTCCCGCGAAACGATATTTCTTTTTGTATTGTCTTTCTTCTTCTCGTGGTGACGCGAACGCCGTAACGTTTATTAGATCCTGTCGCGTTACGGACGTTCTTCATATCGTGTATTCTATTTCCGAGGCTGCCTGCTGTCCCGTGCTGACACCAGCAGTCTCGTTTATGCAAACTTCTCGCGCGCGTCGAGAGTTTCTGAAGCACACTCGCCTGTGCCAAATACAAGCAGCAAGGTTAGGACAATAGAGTGGATCGCGCGCAGCCTGCACCAGATACACGTTGGGCAAGAAGAATGTTCGAAGCGGTCGAGTGCACCCCTGACCGCCCCCTTTTTCGCCGCGTTAAAAACATTGTACCCTGTCGCGAATTATTGCGTACTTATCCCGCTTTAATTACATGTTCATGGTAATACAATGGCAAGAGAACTCTTTTGGATATCTTTTGCATACCAGTAGAATAGAAATTTACCCATGTGAAGAATATATGATTTATTTTTGCTGTACGAAGAATTAACAGTCATGTGGAAGGTTAACGTGCATGTATAGTTGAACAGAAAATTAAAAGGATAGCCTTTAAAGTACTGATTAACGCTTTGGCTGCCACGTGGGTCATATATGACCCACCACGGTTTCTCAACTTTTTACAATTGTATGAAAATTGACAGTTAGGGCATTTTGAATATAACCGATAAATAGAAAACACTTTGAAATAAAAAGCGCCATTGAACAATTAAACATTTTTGTTACAAGTGAGAAGAAATGTTGCATTTAACGGTGCACTGTGTTGAAACACTTCAAAAATAAATGTGGCTCATTGATACGATCCGGACGATAGGTGGTCACCTTTTTGCTCCGATTGTTAACAATTTTTGATCCTAATTGTTTATAGAGCGTCATCGCGTTTGAAATTGATATATTTAACGATAACTCTAAAGCTGATTTTATATATCACTTGAGGGTCCTTCTGTGCGCTGTAGAATATGCTATCGTTCGATCTGATAAATCTACAGCACATTTTCCTCTGTTGTAATCTACCACCATCATTGCTTTATCACAAACATAATTTTTTTCCGGACCTCTACCATTTCAGCCTAATGTTTCGTCGAAATCATAAAAATAGTCGTAACACTGTTTACGAATATCTTCTACACGTTTCTACGATATATTCTACGTGTTTATAATCATAAACGAAGCCTTGCTATAATATGTCGCTATCAACTGTTACCAAGACGCCAGGATGGGCACCCATGACCACCAAATAAGATAAAAAGTCCATTGGAGAAGAATATTATCTTACATCGTCAATTTATTATTATTTTGCCATTGTATGCTTTGAATAATAAAAATGCTCCCGTGGCGCCCTCAGTGAAACACGTGATTTCGGCGTGGCAGTCAAAAGGTTAAGAAAAGCTCAAATTGTCAAATATGATACTATAAATATTACGTCTTTATTCAATCGCATTGCTTAACTTGTTACGTCTCCGGTTCACTTCCCTTTCAACAAACAAAAAGATTTTTAACGTTCTCAGAACATCTTTATACATAACATTACAACGTGAAATGGCATATTAACTTCATAAAAATTTTTTAAGAATAAAAAGATATGATTAAGTTGGAAGTAACGCAAAGAACGCAGCATAGTTTGATGCCATGCTGTAGTTGGATGCAGAACGTTACATAAAATTATACAATCGGTACAAGACACTTTGTACTGCTATAGTTCTAAAGGAAATTGCCCAGAGTTACGAAGTCGAAGCGAGAAAGTCGATGACGTAGTCAATAAATGTTTCCTGTAAAAATGATTGCTAAAGGAACTCTATTTCCTAACGAAATTACTTTAAACGATACGTTTTATAATTCTACGTATAATTTACGTAACTAACCTTTCATTCACAAGCGCATCGCGAGTAATCAGCTTGGAAAAAGAGAAAGACGACTGGAATTTGAAATACAAAGCGAGCAAAGGATCGTTGCAAAGGGTTAAAAAGTACATGGTGACGAGATCGATTCCGTGCTCCAGCTCGTTTTCCATTTATCCGATCCCTCTATTGAGAGCGGTCTCAAAGGAACCGTGCGAGTGACAAATACAAACCCGAAGACATTCCTCCAATGGATGTCATTGATTAATCTTAGCGTATGGATTGCAAGACGGTGAAGTAGGCAGTCAGTCACAGGCACATATACAATATGGCCACGATTTTTCACGTCCACGCTCGGATACGCCGCTTTATCACGCGTGTCGCGAAAAAAACAAACATCGAAATTGGATTACGCTGCGGCGGACGATCGGGCTGCATTATTATACATTAGAAACGTCCGTTCGATACAACGCCGGTTATTTATAATTGATTTTTCTAGACGTCCATGTCCGATAGGTTCCGCTGGTAATTGATGTCTTCAATCTTCCCTCGAACGTAACGCGGTTCTAATCGCTGTTCGATGCACTACCGAGTGTGAAAAGAAGTTGACCGTGTAATTTGTATTTTACTGCGCCGCTCTTCTGCCTGTTTTCAATGAGCGTAATGGCTAAAATTGCCTTTTTTTCCATTAGATCGTTTTTTCCTTCTTTTTTCCTTTTTTTCTTTTTAAGAAGCACACCGTATACGTTTGTTCAATTTACGCTGAAAGAAGCGTGTAATTTGCTCATCGTAAAAGAATGACGTGTATTCCCATTAGAATGCAACGCTGGTAATTTAATGTTCCAGCGTGTTAGCACTGCAAGCAAGTAGTTGCATAATTCTCTTTGAACTTTCCAGGATTACTGTACTGATGAAAAAACTAAATACGATTCACACAGTGTAATCACGTCGTTATTATAATAAAACTTAGCGAAGCTGTTAAGAACAAGTAACAACGACTACACGAAGCATCACGAATTAATAAACACGTTCTGTCTCTTCCAAACGAAATGACCAATCGCGTCAGGGAATCAACATTCTGGATTTTACATGCAACGACATCTTCCACCACAGCCTCCAATTAATATGTAAAAATCTGAGCTCGTTCTTAGCGAGGTGTTTCGTCGAGCGGACATGTTCCCGCGAGCTCGGTTATCTCGAGTACAGGGTCGAGACGTGTTCCGCTCATATTCCTGGCCCGTGTTCCCCAGCCCGCGTTCACCGCGTGTCGGAAACCCGTCCCCTTCCACAATCTTCGAGCCTATAAGCGTCACACGGGTCGCGCTTGAAAAATCGGTTCGGTCGCCGTGGAAAAACCGCACGCGTGTTTGCCCTGGTCGAATCGGCTCGAATTCGAAACACCGTCTTCGAGAGAGAGAGAGAGAGAGAGAGAGAGAGAGAGAGAGAGAGAGAGAGAGAAAGAAAGAGAGAGAGAGAGAGAGAGAGAGAGAGAAGGAAGAGCGGAAGACAAACACAAACGAGAGAAACGACAGCTGGCCTCCGTTCCAGCGGCTCAACGATCCGATGATTTCAGTGTGCGTGTCTTGGACACACTTTTCAGACGAGAAAAAAGCTGATCGCTGACGTTTGATGGATCGCGACTAGGACGCCCTGGACAGAGAGCTACTCTGTTTTTCCACGGTCGTCTCTTCCTGCTGCCGCCTCCCTACCTTATTCTCCGAGGCCTGCCAGATCTTTCTTACGTGGCAGTACAGCGAGAAGAACAAAGACATCAACGCTGATGGATGCGCGAGCGCACCGGCCACGATGCGCGCGCTGTGTATTGTCTTCTGTCTCCCCTAATCGGCTTTCATCCTTCCTCAAGATCAAAAGGGTTCCTAGTATTTTTCTGGAATGTGATTTTCGTGCAGGTTTCAGGGTGCTTCTTCTTTACTTTGCATGGCTATGGGATATTATGGAATATAAAGCGATAGCTATAGAGTTGTGGGGTTAGGTTATCCGAATTAGGTTATCTGTTAGTTTATCCGAAAAATTTCTTTCGTTTTATAAGGAAATAATAGACGCACAATGTTTTTGGTTTTATATTATCTTGTCGAATTACGTACGATCGATTTTCTTCTGTTGAGACAAACACTTCTATTGTACTAATTTTAACGTTAAGCACATAGATTTTTTAATTGAATATTCACGACTTTCAAATGCTAAAATCGTCGTCAATGTTTAATTATAGAAGATTTCGATTTATATTCGGGCCTCGGTTTTCGATCTCGGAATGTTGTGTCAGGTGTGGAGAATTCTTCTCTTTCTTCCTCTTTCAAGCAGGCTCGGTAGAGGCGTTAAAAAATTACGTTTGTTGCGGCTCGTACGTCTTAAGTCGCAAGTAGCTGGCTGCGACACATAATTACTTTCCTTAGCCGTGCGCTCAGCCATCGTGGACAGTAATTAATAGTCCTTCCTGTCTCGCGAAAGGCGCTCTTTGGTGTTTCACGCGGCCGAATCTCGAGAATGAACGTTTTCTTTTTTCTTTTGTCTGTTTAACGGCTGAATCGAGGTAAAAAGACGCACGAAACGAAAAACAGGAGGGAAAGGCTTCGTGGAAATATCGGTGTTCTCACGCGATCTACTCGGTCCGAGTTAATCTTCCGAATATTTTATATTTATAAAAGAGTTGTAATTATAGACGATGATTTGCGGATGTTTTGATCGATGTAATGAAATTTGTCAAGTTTTGGCAGCAGATCGCTCACATTTATCGCGTTACAATTCACAGCTTGAGAAAAATGAAAAATGATACGCCACTTGTTCTTTTAACTTTGTAGAAAACATGAAAAGCAAGACTTCTGTTATATGAGCACATATTTTTATAGTTATCTATCCAATCATTTGTTTCTGTTCAGAATAAATTATATACGTCGGACAAGTGAAATGCGATACACAGATAATTTAGACAAAATGCATAGACGTATTCATCTACAGCGGAACTGTAATATCAGAAGCTAATAAGAGCCGGTACAAGCGATAAATAGTGAAACGTTGTTAGTAGCATTCGATTAGATAAATTATTCGTACAAACAACATTTTCAAGCGTATTAAAATATAATACACATGGTGAATGTTCTTAAATTGTAATCTGACTGTTCTATTATTAAGAAATTTTCCAAATTCTTCGATATTTCTTTTACAGACACGTCTTTTACAACGATGCATCTTTACACAAACATGAAACCTAACCTGTCAAACGTTGTGATCATTATTTCGATAGAACAAAACGGATTATACGTAGTTCGACAAAATAATATAAAACGAAAGAAACTTTTTGGAAGACCTAAAACTTGACACTAGAACTACCACGGCAGTCAAATTTACTGGTTTTATAATTTTATTTGAAAATTCCTACTTCGTGTTCTAGTGTAGTACAATGATTTCGTCCATCTTTAATTATTCAAACGAGATCTTAACATTGAATATTTTTATTCAGATATGTACAATTTTATGTGCTGGACTAGGTTAGACGCGTACTAGAGATACTTGTATGTGAGTATCAGTGTTGTGGAAGTGTGTGTGTGTGTGTGTGCGTGGCGTCTCGAAAACAGACGAATGTAAACAGTTCAGTCAGTTAACAGTCGGGTATGGAAGAAAGCGCTGAGACGCGTGCAAGTTTGCATCGACGAATATCTTAGAAATCGTGCATAACATAAATATATAATTATATTAATATTAATACCAAGTGTAAATTTAGTGTTCCTATAACATTATTTCGGTTAACAAGATCCACAATTCTCCACAATTTTGTATATTTTATACTTGTACATTTTAATCTCTCATAATTGTATAAACATCTAGGGAATATTCATTAACACTAGAACTACCACACCAGTCAAATTGACTAGTTTTACAATTTTATAAACGTGTGGACCCTCGTTTAGGGACGATGGTGCCAGATGGATTAATAATATGAAAAATGTACTGCATAACATGGAATTGCTTCTGTAAGAAAGTAATAAATCAATATAAATATAAAATAAATGTAAAATAAATATAAAAATATTCTATCATTAGGTATTTTTTAAAGACCAGTCATTTTCACTGGTTTTGGTAGAAATAGCATCGGTAGTTCTAACGTTAAATTCTATAACTTGCTCATTTAAATACAACGAGCTTAACTTGTAAAAAATAATGGAGCAGTGGCCGAGAGCTCGTTCGAAGCATGACAAATGAAATGACGAAATAACTCAATCCTATGTCACGGCCATGGTAAGCATAATTTCGCGCGTTTCATGGGGCTGGCTCGTGAGCGGCCATTCTCCGCTAGCAACTTCATTCGGCCGTGGCCCCCCGAGCACGCTCTCCATCGCCACTGATAACACGAATTTACCAAGGTTGGTCGTTTTGCTCGCGCCAGCACCGAGAAAATCGCCTCTTTTCACATTACGCATATTATGTAGCGAAGGCGCAGCCCTTACCTGGCTATCCACGCGGCGGCAAGCCGGTCATCATCATTACGCGGCCGGGAATCGCGATATTATGCTTTATCTTTGGCAGCCAGTCCCCGGGTACGGTGGTTACACGAACACGGCCACGATTAAGTATGCAAAGATCGAATTTGAATAATGAGATCTTAATGATACCGTTCTCCACCGAAACTTTCTGCCTAGTCTTCGCTACGAATCGATCGCGCGAGTGACACACTTGTGCTTCTATGTCCAAACGAGTCAATTGTGTCAGCTTAAAGAAGAAAGAATTATCCATAGCAATTGGGACGAGAATTTTTCCCAAAATAGCGAACCTGATGTTGCCTGTGGCGATTGTAGGATTTTGAAATGGCTTCAACTAAAGGTTCGTTCACATTCGATTCTTGTGTGCATTTTTGTTAAAATGATTTCAGGAGGAGTGTAATTCTTGTAGAGTAGAGAATGTATTTTGCAAAATTCTTGAAATTGCATAATTATGATTGCGGATTTTGTCAATAGGTGGTCTTAGCACATTCTTTTGTTTTGTCAACTTGTTCAAAGCACCTAACCTATACTGTTTTCTTGTTCCTTGGACTTCTACCTTTAATTTAATAGAAAAATTCTATCGATTAATTATTTAATTTCGTTCTGCTGGTTTTTCATTGAAAAATGCTCGACGATCTGGTCGTCCAGTTGAAATTGACGAGACCCATATCAAGGTCATTATCAAAAATCAGAAGTTTTATGAACATGGAATTATGACACTGCCTGGAAGGTTGCAAAAGATGATCTACAAAAACGGAAATTCCTAATTGAATTATAATTATACTTTTAAACAAAAATGATGAATTTTCCTTCTTATTTAAAATACGCAACCACTTAGTTGTTAACCAGGCCACCCTAAAATCGTACGTCTCCAAGAATTATCAGTTTCAATATGTAAATTAGCATGAGTTAATTGAAAAATAAAACAAATACCGTACATGGAACTTGTTGAAAAAGTGTGATTTAAAATGTAGAATGTAGCATAAAATCAAAAATCAAAAATTGCAAAAAATCATACGTTCTACAAATACCGCGGACCGGACCCCCTCAAATCGACGTAACAAAAATACAAAACGACAAGCGAATTTCATTGAACCGTCCGTCAAAACCATTTGAAAGTCGTGCAACCGAAACGAGATGGGATCGTGGTACGAGCCACGAAAGCAATTAGCCACGTGATCCAGCTGACCAAATTCCCGGGAGATTCATCCTAATTACACAATTTGTTAACATGGCCGTTGTTAAAGCAGGACGAGAGGGTAGCTGGTGGTAGAATCGGCTGGAAATTAAAAAGCATTAATAACGCGGCCGGATTGGTGGAAGCTGGCTCGTCCAGAGTTTTCAACCAGAGGAAGCGACGTGGTCGTCGAACGAAGAAAGACGCGAACGAAGAAGAGCTGAGACTCGATTCACGATCCACGGGTGGGTGGACTCGACGTGGAGGGGCTCCGGATGAGCCGCGAGAAGGCGAGCAAGGAGCGAGGGGAGGTGTTCCTCGAGGCCTCCGGAGGGTGAAGCGAACTAGACGTAGCCGTTGGACGCTGTGCCGTGTAATTTATTTCCCTTCGCTTCCGCGTCGCGGCCGAACGAAACGTCGGATCGACGGGGGGTGGAACACGACCCGATGAACCTATCGTACGTTCGACCTCACCACTCCTCTTCGCCTGGCACCTTCCTCCTCCTGTGGCGTCGCCCTTAGGAAACCGGTGAAAATTTCGAGAAAATCCACGCCTCACATAAATCACGTTTATCGGTCGCGGTGAAGCTCGCAAGACCGACCTTCTATGAATGGCTCAACAGATCGACTCGAAATCATTTTCACGCGCTGGTGACCCTTTGTCGTTCAGCTACCGGGTTTGAGTAGCTTGTGGTGGCAGTGTTCAGTCGTAGGAGATACATAAAACGGGTCATTACGAGGGTGGAGGTTTACGTGAAATTATGAAGTATGATTTAGTGGGTATATTAATATTCCATCATTTGTGGAAATATGGCACTTTTTAATTTTTAGAAAGCATCGTTCTTGCAAATATAATAAAAAATATCTTCGAATTGTTAATTTATGTGTAGTTATTGGAATTATATTATTGTTTTATATTTCAGAGGGTTGAGGTTGACTGATAGAAGAACGAGTGGATGAATTTGTGAATGGACACCTGTAGAAAATTTTTCTGGATATTACTGGCAATAATTATTTCAACGTTCAATTATTTGTCGCATTGATAAGCCTCAATGTTTTTAGTGGCTTTCATCTTCAGCGCTAATTTTATGTTCCAGACTGCTATTCGACCTGTGTACTAATTCTTTTATTTCATCAAATGGCTTATACAGGGTGGTTGGTAAATGGTGGTACAAGCGGAAAGGGGGTGATTCTACGCGAAAAAAGAAGTCGAAAATATAGAATAAAAATTTTTCGTTCGACGCTTTGTTTTCGAGAAAATCGACTTTGAATTTTCGCTCGGTACGCGTGCACTTTATCGCGTCTCGTTATAAAGTGGATATTATCGCCGTTTAAGTTTGTTTTTGCCGTAACGGAAAATTAGGAACACATAATGAAATAATATGAAGTAATCGTAAAGTCTATTATTACAAAAATTGCTCAAAAAAAAAAACGAAAAATTTTTATTCTATATTTTCGACTTCTTTTTTCGCGTAGAGTCACCCCCTTTCCGCTTGTATCACCAGTTACCAACTAATTCTACAAACGTTTTCAGAATGGTTTCACATTTTACCAATGTAATCGCAATACTCGTATCTTATTAGTATGCTAATTGTTGAGGATAACTATAGAAGAACAAGTGGATGAATTTGTAATAGAAAAATATATTGAAATAAATAAAGGTATAAGTGTAAGTATAACGTACAAGTTTATGTTGATCCTAGTGTTACAATACAATGGAAAAATAGGGAGCACGTTCATATATTTCTAGCAAAAGGACATTACCAAAAGAGTTAACCTTATAGCTGTAGCTAAAGGCTGCAAGGATCACAAATAGAAATCTATTTATTAGCTGCTTTGTACCTAGACCTTGTAACCCAAAACATAATGTATATTCAAGGGCACAGTAATATACGCTTCTCCTTGTTTAGAATATTTTCTTTCACTCAACTCTATTTTCTCTGTAATAGGGGTCTCCAGATCGTGGAAGTACACAAATAAAGATGTAGAGCTTTCCTCAAAACAGTTTCTTCAACACAAAGTGTTTCTTTTATTGAGATATGTATAATTGTATGTGCTAGATTAGGTTAGATGCGTGGTAGTGATACTTGTATGTGAATATCAGTGTGTGAAAGTATGTGTGTGCACGGCGTCTGGAAAACAAATGAACGTAAACCGTTCAGTTAACAGTGCGGTATGGAAGAAGGTGAGACGCGTACAAGTTTGTATCGCTGAATATCTTTGGAATCCTTTATCAAATAAATATCTAACTATTGCAATATAAGTTCTAAATGTAAATTTAGTGTTCCTATACCATTATTTCGGCAGTTAAGGTCCAAAATCCTCAACATTATTAAACAGCTAAAGTATGTGCAGAACATATGAGGAAATAGCAAACTAATAACCATGAACGTTGTAATAGATTAGTATTAAAGTAAAGAAATGAACGAAATATTTAAAAAATTGCGTTATAGATGCTACCATAAAATAAATAATTTAATACTTTACACTTTGGCAATAGGAATATCAGTATGCGGAATTATGTGTGTGCACGGCGTCTGGAAAACAAATGAACGTAAACCGTTCAGTTAACAGTGCGGTATGGAAGAAGGTGAGACGCCTACAAGTTTGTATCGCGGAATATCTTTGGAATCCTTCATCAAATAAATATCTAACTATTGTAATATAAATTCTAAATGTAAATTTAGTGTTCCTATACCATTATTTCGGCAGTTAAGGTCCAAAATCCTCAACATTATTAAACAGCTAAAGTATATGCAGAACATATGAGGAAATAGCAAACTAATAATCATGAACGTTGTAATAGATTAGTATTAAAGTAAAGAAATGAACGAAATATTTAAAAAATTGCGTTATAGATGCTACCATAAAATAAATAATTTAACACTTTGGCAATAGGAATACAGAACGCTTTATGTGTCTAGGAACAGCAACAGCTTTATGCGTCTGTCGCGTCATTTAAGGGCCAACATCACGCAACGTCTTGTCATTTTTACAAATTAATAAATAAATAATAATTAATAATTAAAAAGGTTTGAAGTACGATACGATAATAGTAATCAATTACTGCATACACTAGCGGACAAGTTGGATAGATAGGGACAAAGGTTGAACATTTTTCGCCCTCGCAGGAATATGGCGAAAATTCGTACAGAGTCAGCAGCCCAAGAAATGCCTTTGATAAATCGCACTCGATATTTTTTTACTTTCCCCTCGTTCGTCTTGCAGAATGCGCTCTCGCCCCGTTTCCCGGCATCACACCCTTCTCTCCCGCCGACAGCTCCGATCGTCCCAGTACGCTGCTGAGTTTCATGATTTCTTCGGCCATACTTCCGGTCGGCCTTCCCACCCTCCTCTATCCCAATCATCGTATCGGTTCCCGTGAAATCTCACGCTAATCGTAAAAAATTCCCCAACAGTATAACGTTCAATCGTAATACTTCGAGTTTCGAATTTCCTCGACGAACGATTAGAAATTACGACAATCGATGCGACCTCTTCTGTAACGTAATTAAAGAAGTTGGCAGGATTTAAATTAGTTTGCTAGTATTTTGCCAATATTACATAACGATCCTCTTTCTTACGAATTTTCTGCTTCCTACGTATCATCCTATTTATTTTAGAAATAAATTCCATCGTATTTACAAAAGTGACATGAACTAGATCGAAAATCAGTTTGAATTTCCTGCAACGACCCGGCCAACACATCAAAATTTAAACGCAACGTGCAGATATCTTAACCCAAGTATTTCAGGAAAAATTTAACAACCATAATTTAAAGATTTGACAGTAGCCGTGAAGAATTCTTTGTAAACCCAAGACGAGAGAAACTGGCGAATTTGAAGCGAAGAATTCCCGACAGTTGCGGCGGCGTAATGGCGGGATCTGAGGATTCGGGCCAGGTCAGGATAAAGGGAAAAGGAAACAGGAAGAGTACTCGCTGGTCGGGTTACTCTAAACCAGATATGCGCAACGATTTCACGAGAGTCGGCGAAAGAGGAAGAGGAAACTGAAAGGATCTCGGAGTCAGTGACCTTGACGGGATTTATGGCCATCCTTTTCGCTATTCGTGACGCAGGAAACGAAGGTCGGGCTCGCGTACAAGAATCGTTCGGTCGCAGCGTGAAGTTGAAATCCTTTCCGAACTTAAAACTGTCCTTGATCCCCGAATCCTATTGAATCGTTAGCAAAATGCTATTGTCACGCATCCTAAGAATCGGGTTAGAAGCTCGCCGTATTATTCCATTTGTAGGTATCCATTGTGCCAAGTTGGTTTCTTCTTCACACTTCCCTCTAGTGGCAAAGCAAAGGCAATCACTGATATTTACCCTGAGAAATCTTAGAATCGATAGACTTTCAGATTGACAGTTCCACCATGCTAAAGAATAAATGGAGATTCGAGCAAAAGCAACAATAGCAAAGGTGTATAGAACATTTCGTTGCTATTCCAGCTTCTGTAAACTGTAGCAGCATATTCTTCTTAGGACGTTTCGATTCGAGGACACCTCACGCAGTTGTTTCGCCACAGAGGGTTAACACCGTGCGACGCACGTAATGTAATGCACAAACACTGGACAAAACAATTTCGCTGCTACGTGCAACCTACAACCGGCGACAACTTCAAACCTTTCGGTACCCCCCCCCCCTTCGACCTGTGTAAATAGACGGTCGTGTCCTTGTCTTTTTTTTTTATTTAATACTTTACATTCACAATTTGTCCAATTTGGACATTTGGTAGAATTTTTTAGCTGTTTGATTAGCGGGGTACCATCTTTGCGTTTGTTAGGTTATGTGACGTCCTTTGTATCACCCTATAACTGAAAACCCCGAAGCCATGATCGCCTGTCTACCGTCTATGGTCTGCCTTTGTCCCAGTCTATTGTCTATGCTCAGTCGATGGTTTCAGCGCTTGGGAAAACTAAAAAGACCAGATGTAGTTTTCCTTGATATAGCTAATTAAATCAACTCGTCTCCTTATTACTTTAACCAACAACACGTCACACCGTCCACCGCAATACAATGGATACATGGTGGCAAGCAACGCATACCAGAATATCGACTACATAAATGGCCGATGCAAATCGAGGCAAAGGTTGGCAGGATATCACCGATTACTCAGCCCCGATCGCTCATTCCAGAACACGGAGCGCATTCCGCGTGGATACACAAACGATAGGCGTAACAAACGACGTCCTTACGGAACAACCTTTCACCGTTCAACGAGACCAATGGAGATACTCGGTGGCACAGCCCTCCCGCGTACATAGCCGGCAGATCAAAGCGCGGTGCATTGGGTCTCTGGAAAGCGAGGAAGCGGCTCTCATCATGCAATATTACGTTCTCCAGCGTTGAAATAATAATACATATATCGAACCTTTCACCGGGCAAGTGGAGCGATCGAGCTGACCGATTAAACGCGGCCGTTCGATGCATTTAAAAAGCAGCGCAATTAATGTTGGCCTGCAGGCTGTTAACGGTATACCATATGCATTTACGCACGTACAAACCGTGTAACATCTTTTTCTTATTTTTTTTTTTCTTTACCTTTATCCTCCTTTTTTAACTTTTTTTTCCGCCATCTTGTTTCGCAGTTCTCGCAACATGGCTCTCGATGCATCGCAATTCTGCCGGTGAAATTCGACGAAATGAGAATGATACTTTGATGAAGGGGTGGCGGCGGTGCAGGATGTCAGGTGGCGGCGCGTTGCCGGTTCTAATTAAAAAGCCGTGTTGGCATCAGCCAGCGGCCGGGACATAACCTCTTTTTCCCCGCGTATATTTTTTTCCCCCATTTTTGAAATGGCCGCGCCACGCTTACGTAATACCAACAAGCTGGCCGCATCTCCCATCGCCCCCGTCCCCCGTGCCGACCCTTCGCCCTTGGTCCGCGGGCAAACGAGCTCTCGCGGTGTTAACGTGCACATGTTCGGTGCTTTCACAATAATTCTCTACCCCCGTAGCTCTCGCAATTCGGACACAATAAAAACTGCAGCGAGACAGTTTGGCGGGCAAGTGTGATGAAAGGGCTTTCGCGAAAATTTTTTTCCCCGACGCACTACGGCCACTCTGCCTATTTTTCTTCTTTTTGCCTGCCTTTTTTAGTGACTGTTTTTCTCGATATGTACTTTGTTTTTTTTCCCCTGTGGCTTTTCGTTTTTTGTTTTAATCGCTTCGAAGTACTTGAAAGCAGACGTGCTTGACACGCGCAGATACGCGGCCCGGATGATGGACGACGCTTGGAACCGTGTCGATGACGAGCTGACGGACGTTTCTCAGCTGTCCTGGCTTCTGCTGGTTAAAACCGCCATTTTTCTAATCGTCTTCTGCAGATTTGATAGATATGGATTGGTAAAATATGGAAGCAATGAAATTACCATTTTGAAATGTTCTTTATTTAAAAAAAATTACACTACGTTTCTTATTCCGATATTACGTGATTTATTATATTATTAACAAGCGTTATTTTACAATTATACGTATAACATTCTATTAGGTTGTCCGGAAAGTTTCTTTACTTTTACGAGGAGACAATGGACGCACGTTTTTTGGTTCCATTGAGATATGTATAATTTTATGTGCTAAACTAGGTTAGCTGCGTAATAGTGATACTTGCATGTGAATATCGGTGTGTGGAAGTACGTGTGTGCGCGGCGTCGGAAAAACAAAGGAATGTAAACTGTCCAGTCGGTATGGAAGAAAGGGCCGAGACGCGTGCAAATGCGTATCGATAAATATCCTTGCAATCGCTCATCAAATAAATACATAACTATTCTAATATAAACTCTAAGTGTAAATTTAGTATTGCTATACCATTATTTCGGCTATTAAGATGCAAAATTCTCGACAGGTTTATATTATTTTGTTTCGTTCATTTCACAGACTTGGTTTCACGTTTGTACGAAGGTGAACTATTGCAAAAAACACGTTTGCGAGAGAAAGGCACTTTCCGGACAACCTAATACCTGTACGTATTGTAACCTATTCTCGATCCCATAGATACGTAAAAAATATGTTAGGAACTGGTAAAAAAAGATGAACATATCCCAAGATGGACGACAAGATCGCACGCCATATCCCCGAGCGACGAATGACACATCCCCTGAAAGGCATGCTCTTCCAATCCGTTGTAGCGACCCCTTAAACCGAACTGAATTGAACGGAACACCACCCCTACCGGAGCTACAACAGCCCAAGCGCAGAGACCTACTCGTATTATCCACAGTGACAGGATGGCGGAGTTATTAATGGCCGCGACAGTGACAAATGACGAACTGTCGGCGCAAGCAAGACTGATATGGCGGGCTTCATTCCTCTCTTCTCTCCTTCGGCCTGTCTCCTTTCTCCCTCTCTCCAACAGCCTCTCCGTTATATTCCCTCGTGGTTCCCGTCTCCGTTCATCCCCCCGTCCTCGGCTCGACCTTCTCTCCCGTGTTTCTCTACCACCCTGACCAAGCTTCTCTCGTCCAAGCTTCGTGTCCAAACATGGGACAAACACGATACACCCAAGTCGTTTCTTCGAGTGATATCAATGATCGAGGAATCTTCCACGGGGACTCTCCCCTCGCGATCATTGATATTAGGAGTTAGTGAAGCGTAGGGCTTGCGCGGGATTATAGGAATTCGAGGAACCGTTTGCTGGCGTCTGAAAGGTTCCCTCTGTCGTTTGTTCCATCAACGAGGAATTTCTTCTGATTCGAACGACGTTCGAGGGACCTTCGACCCCACCGATTCGTTCTGTTGGTCTATTGGATCGTTAACGCGTTTGGATACGAAAATTACGCACGTCTTCGTCCGTGTTTCGTGTTCAGCTACCGGGCCGTTAAAAATGTCACGACATTCTTTCACGTACGTAACCGCGTACGCGACGCCAAGTGGAATGCTGGTGTTGCGATAAACCGACAGAGGCGCGTGGTGGACAGTCATTTTTCTGGTTTACCTCTGGAAACATGTGCTGTGCTCGTTTATAATCCGAAACTAGAGTGGCGATCAAAGCCGATTCCAAAAAGTGGCTGGAAGAACAGGGGGAAAGAGCGTCCAACCGGCTACGAAATAAAACCGCGTTGTGTACAAAATCAAAATAAACATATTTACGAATTATCCATGGCAATAACTCATGCGCGGTTTGAATAGACGGCAGGGGGTCTCTTCTTTCTCGAACCCGTCTTCTCCCAACGTCTCACCCCCTCCGGCCGCTTAGCCTTCCAAACTCCTTCAGCCTCCTCTTCCTATCATTCGGTCGCTGCTTTGTATTCCACGTTGCTTGCTCGCTGCTCCCCTTTCCACCACCCTGCTAGTCGTCTCAAGCTTCACGATTCTCTCAGCCCCTTCTGTCGATCTTATACTCCTACTACCTTCCCCCCTTTGCGACCCCCTTTACCCTCTGGTGGATTCTTCTCACCGAAAACCCTCTTCTCTTATCCTCCTGCACTTTCTTCTTCTTCTTCTTCTTCTTCTTCTTCTTCACCTTTCTCGTCGTTGTCGTCGTCGTCCTCGACTTCTTCCCGAGGCTTCATTCTAAGGCAACTTGATCCACCCCTTTCCACCCCCCGACCGAGCCATACCAACTTCTTTGATCCCCGCCGACCGCTCAACTTCGAAGGATCACCGGCAAGATTTTCGAAAGAATTCATAACTTTGCCCGGCGACTTAGCCGAGAAGAGATTCGCTGGCTCCGGGGACGGCCACGGGTTATGTCGCTCCGGGGGCTTGGACGACCCGCGTGGGACCTGGAATAACGTTCCGCGATTTCCGGAATGCGGAATTCGTCCGCTGAAACCGGCATCGTCCGAGCCAATGTACGAAGGAGCAAAAGTCAGGGCGATGCCTCGCGATAGTATTGCTGGGAGAAATTGCCATTTCCTGTTCAGGACTTACACCGAGATCCTGCTTTCAAGACAGTGGAATTAATTGGAATTTTTATCTACGCTTTATCCTCTGAAACACTCCATTTCTCTTGGTACTATTAATCTGTGCTTTTTGGAATCAAACAAATTTATAAAAATCCATCTTTAAATCTCAACGCCATTCTCAGTTACAGAAGTTGTGAATTTGTTCGAATTGATACTCCAGGGCAGTTCGAATTGATACTATTGGGTTGGCAGCTTTCGTCAGCCAATGACAAATTCCGTACTCACTTAGTTGTCAAGCCAACATTAACAACAGAATAAAGAATAAAAGATTAACTTACAACAAAAAATCATATTCTAATAATTTATCTGTATTTACATGTTAGGAAATATGATTTTGTAATATTAATTTTTGTATATTTTTTTATGATAATTTATGAAGCATTCACCAAGATGCATTCTTCAATATAATTGATCCCATTTTTCAACAGTTCAAAATCAAGTTCATCTTCACTTCAGAGAGTCACCTTTCGAATTAACCCTTTCGCAAAGGGTTAATTTCATATCAATTAGTTAATTAGTAAATGAATTAATTAATTGCACACTGCGAACCGTCTGATCACAAAATTGCAAAAACTGTTCGTTCGGCAAAATCGTGCAAACCTGTACACGTAATATTAATTACAAAATTATTTCACGAGATTGGATTTCTTGGAACCAGTGGTTAAGAAACCAAGGAATGCTGTAACTTCGTATTCCACCGAAGAAACGATCGGTTAAGTTTCTAATCGATACGAGCGACGAATCCGGAAAAAGAATTTCATCCTGGAGATATATTTGATTGACAGGTGGGGGTATGGTGGAGCAAGGGAAGGGGAAATTGGAGAAACGAGAGGGGAGTGGGATAAGAGAGACAGAGGAGCCAGCAGCAGCACGCAAGTCTGATCTGCTCATGAGCGTGGAAATCCCTCGTGGCAGCCTTGGGGTTCCGAAACATCAGCGTGATTGCGTTTCTCCAGTGGAGGTATTCCATTACCAGGGCGAGCGGGTACCCTCATTCCAGTTCCACCCCCTGGAAACGTTGGATGTCGTGCCTCGCTATCCCCGTTATTCTGGTGCACGCTCGCCAGCATCGTGCATCGACGTGCAAACCGATATCGTCGATAGATCGTCCGGACATCGTTGCAAATGCGCCTACAGCAGTTGATGAACTTGCGCTGCAGGGTGCCCGTAAATTCGACGCGAGGATTTCGTTTCAATTATCGATCCACAGCGTATAATTAACGCGTTAGAATATTGTTTTTGATGTTGTCTATTTTCATATCTTTTACGAATATTAATAGCTTTGTTTTTAGGAAAAATTCAAAGAAAGATTCTTCTTTGCTGAATAATGTTAATAGATAGGTTAGGTTCGTGTCCTTGTAGATGTTCAAGTTGCGTTTCAATTATCGATGCGTATAATTAGCTCGTTAGAATATTGTTTTTCTTCTTTTTTACTTTAATAATAATGGGCTTCTTTTTAGGAAAAATTTCAAGAACCTTCTTTGCTGAATAATATTAACAGATAGGTTAGGTTCGTGTCCTTGTATTTCAATTATGGATGCATATAATTAGCTCGTTAGAATATTGTCTTTCTTCTTTTTTACTTTAATAATAATGGGCTTCTTTTTAGCAAATTTAAAGAACCTTCTTTGCTGAATAATGTTAATAGATAGGTTAGGTTCGTGTTCTTGTATTTCAATTATGGATGCATATAATTAGCTCGTTAGAATATTGTCTTTCTTCTTTTTTACTTTAATAATAATGGGCTTCTTTTTAGAAAAAATTTAAAGATTCTTCTTTGCTGAATAATGTTAATAGATAGGTTAGGTACGTGTCCTTGTAGAAGTTCAAGTTGCGTTTCAATTATCGATGCGTATAATTAGCTCGTTAGAATATTGTTTTTCATATTTTTTACTTTAATAATAATGGGCTTCTTTTTAGGAAAAATTTCAAGAACCTTCTTTGCTTAATAATATTAATAGATAGGTTAGGTTCGTGTTCTTGTATTTCAATTATGGATGCATATAATTAGCTCGTTAGAATATTGTTTTTCTTCTTTTTTACTTTAATAATAATAGGTTTCTTTTTAGGAAAAATTTCAAGAACCTTCTTTGCTGAATAATATTAATAGATAGGTTAGGTACGTGTCCTTGTAGATGTTCAAGTTGCGTTTCAATTATCGATGCGTATAATTAGCTCGTTAGAATATTGTTTTTCATATTTTTTACTTTAATAATAATAGGTTTCTTTTTAGGAAAAATTTCAAGTACCTTCTTTGCTGAATAATATTAATAGATAGGTTAGGTTCGTGTCCTTGTGGATGTTCAAGTTGTAACACGGTTATGAAGGGTAATAGGAGAAATGAGTTACAGGGAATTTGGGACTCGCAGATAATGACCTGTGAAATACGCTGGCTACGACCTTCTTTTCAAATTAATCTTCTTTACGCTCTGAATATTTCTTCTGCGAATGGACCTGTTTATTGGTACCTCTGAAATGATCCATACAAGAAAAATATTCGTTCCTAATCATTCGTAATTCTTCTATCTTTTTATAAATATTCCTAAACAATTTCCTATTAACGTTTACTCAAAAAGCTATAGGAATTCATAACGAATTACGTGATAGGAATGGGACAGAGCGTTGAATCGAATCGAGCGAACTAACATAGCGCATACAGCGGGCCAGTCGTACCAAGTTTAATCAGAAATTGACACAGGGATGCCTGTCCTGTTTTCATTAACATTCCACAAATCCTGCAACAAATTAAATTACTTCGCCATCGCTGAGGCTAATGAATGTCGGGCTAGGGTGGCACCGGAAGAGGAACGGAGAATTCTGAGCGACAGAGAATAGTAGGGAGCGCAGCTGATAATCGATAGCTCTCGAAAGTTTAGTTCATTCGTTCGTACGACTCGGTTCTCTAGCAGACATCCTCGCCGCGATTAAATTGCGCCATGGAAATGGAGATCTCGCGTGCGAAACCTCTGTCCTTTGCCTCTTACCAACGCTCCACATACCGATTGGTAGGAGGGAAGAAAAAGTTCATTCGAAAAATTAATCGAATCTCCTCAAGTTCGCCTATCTTATTCTTATCAATATGAAATTCGATAAAAATCATAGTATTAAAAAGAATGTATAATTAAAGAATGTATCTTTTAATTAATTATTATGAAATTTGTATTACATACGTTGTAGTTATAATTAGAAAAATCACGAGACACGAACATAATATGTTAGATATTCCGATGTTTTACAGAGAAACAATTATAAAACTCAATATCGTCAATTTAGGAAAAATTCGGAGATCCTTGTTCGCTGAATAATATCGATAGATAGGTTAGGTTCGTGTCCTTGTACGATTCAATTAATTTTTTTATCAGCAATATCTTTCGCTTCACATTTTTCTACTTATATTACCCCGAACACTTCGAAAATCATTAGAAATACAATATTTGCTTCGTCAGAAAACGTAAGATTCGTCAGCTGCTTCCAAAAGACTCGTGTCTTTCGATTTAACTTGGCAGAGTTGGTTGAAATGCTCGCTTCTAGCTGCCAACTAACACCGAAAGTATCATATTGTTAACACGACAAAATTCTAAGAAGAACCACAATTTCCCATAGAATTTTCTCAGTCCACCATTTTATGGCAATTACAGTTACGGTAGAAAAGAGGACGCTACGAATCCCAGGAATTCTATGAAAACAAAATAAAAGAGAAAATCTCGTCGCGCGCTATCGAATCGACGATTCTCCGCCAAAGAAACAAGGACAAAGAAAAAGAAATAAGAACCATCGATCACCGATCACTGGACATTGCGTTAACTCGCGCTGAACCGTACTATCAGCGGCGGTGGTTTCGGATCGCAACGTCGATGGCAACGTTCCCCTGGTCCTTTCGAGCGTTTCGGTTGGCAACCGTGCTCATACGTGTGCCAGTGGTTAAGCGTAGACGTTAGGTAAGCCACGCCGGCGTCCAGATTCCACGACAGCGAGCGGAATAGAAGCGCAACGACAACGCGGCCGGGGGTTGAAGCGGGTAATGGGGTTTGCTGGGAGTGACGCGAGGCTAACCGAGCGGAATCACGAGCTCCCAGGAATCGAATCCATGCGTCACCCAGGCCTGCCAACACCATTTGCAGCTACCAACTTCCACGGGCCTTAAGTTCTGCCAGCGGACATCGAGCGGAAACGTTGCCCGGTTTCGATTAAAGATCGCTAACTTCTCTCTGCACTCCTCGCTCTTCCTCTTTCCTCGTCTTAGACCGCGGAAAAATCGTTTCTGCGTGTGCCGATTGTTGATTTTATGATTTAACCGAGCAAACGGTGGACGAGCCCCGTTCTGTGTTTGGAATTTTAGTCAATGGACCAACGATTCTGCTGTTGATCGTTTCAAATTGAAATCCATTAAGAGCAACGATACGGCAGTTGTTTGGGCGGCGACAAATGGCGCGCGGATAGAGCCGCTGTTCGTAACGCCGACGCTAATGAGACGCTATATTTCTAATCGCCCTTTCCAGTCAGATTGCTGGCTTTTTCGAATTCGATCATAGAACCGAAGAATAAATTACTCTGCTAGCAACGCTAGCTTCTCGTCGTACGATACCTGTTGAGTATAGATACGAAGATCGAAAATAAAGATCGACCAGATGTTGCGGAAATCGGCTATCAAGGCCTCCTGAAGGACGAATTCGGGACAAAATCAACGGGGGATCGATCAAGCAAAGGAGCAGGTTCTCAGCAGGTCTCAGATTAATGGCTCTGGTTGGTTGTGAAACGGCGATCGGGACAATTTGGCGGGGCGTGGAGGGGTGGCGGCAGGCGGATTCCACGGCGAAGGATGATGGCAGGAACAATTCCCGAGCCAACTCCCCGAGCAACCTAAGCAACGTCTCGCTCTCGTCTACGCGGCGCTGCGCCGCGTAAATGATGGCGCCCAACATTATCTATTGTGCGCCCATTCCATTTAATATTGTATTCCATAACGCAAACAAAGGTAAAATGCGAATTAATGTACTCGATTTATCACGCTTTTGTTGCGCGCTGGGACGCGAGCGAGCGAACCGGGACCAGGCTGCTTCGTCTTTCTCTACCCTGACCCTCTCTCTATTCCGCTCCACACCCCTTTTACCCCACCCCTTCGCACCGCTGAACGCGCCACTTCGCGAGCTTCGACACCGGCGAGAGAAACCACCCCTGGAATATTCTTTCCTCTCGCATGCTCTCAACGTATTTTTCTTTCGAAATCTTTGCTGCTCCCCCTCCCTTCTTCGTCCTCCTCTTCTCCTTCAACGTTTCTTTTCCTCTCGTCGTTCGTTCGTTTCGCTTGAAAAGGTCTTTCAACGTCGTTGTTACCGTGGAAGAACGATGCTCGGTGTTTCGTTGCGAGGACGTTAGCGCGAGGATCGTTTGGTCGCTGAGCGAACATTAAAGGTATTTACAGCGTGAATTGCGGTTCTTCAGCGCTATGAGATCCACTTCTGTGCACGCGGAAGAAGGTCTTTAGCAGGACTACAGAGGTAATATGGATTTGGAGAGCAGAAAATTGTTAAACGTTGCTTATTAAACGTTTCCCATTTGTGATTATACGTCCGTTCCGTTGCGAGTGTCGAAGAAAAGATATTGTAAGATTATCTCTCGTCTTTTATTTGTACTCTTTATCGAAGATCAATGTTCAGAGGCTGTCAGCTACTAATGAAGATCGTATCACCGAGGCGATCTAAAGGGCAACATAATAATTCAAATGGAACGCCTGGACCATTTACAAATGGCCGACGAGGGATCGCACGCGAAAGAAAGATATCGAGGGTCACGATTCAAAGACGCAGGGAATTAATCGGTACAAGAAGAAACGCGGATCATGAAAGATTTCTCACACGTGCTATCTTTCGCCATTCTTCGGAATTCCATGATTTTTATAAAAACACTGTACGTCGTAGAAGGGACGAACAGTGTGATGAGATCCTCAATGACCATTTTTCTTCGTTGTCTGTGAATTCCGTGAGGAAAGGGGACTCCTGAACCAACATATGACGTTCTTCCTTGTGTCGTTTTATTTCGTTCTTGTCCCTTATGTCGCACGAATATTTGCTTAAAAAAGAACAACTATGGTTTTGCATTTACGGCTTAACAGCAGAACTGCCGATATTCGTTAGCGCGTTAGGTAGGTGTTCGGCAGTTATGGCATAGTGTAACTCGATAGTCTACTTATCTTAGGCTAACGTTGACAAATATCTTCAATTTGTACGTAATATGAGAAAAATCAGAATTTTGAAAACGCGCGACGAATTGTAGAAAACGAGGAAACTGGTTAATTGCGGTTCGATAAACAGATTACAGGACTCCTGTACACTTTCACAGGTACCAGCCATTTTCACTGCTATCGGTATAAGTAGCCCTGATACAAAATTATTTCCAGTTTGAATACGTAAGAAGCAAAATAAAATTCATTGTTTTATTCTTTTAGTTATCGTTGCGAACGTCATTACATCATTGCGGAAGAAAAATATAACGTGAAGTAGGAATTCTAAAATGAAATTGCAAAAGCAGTCAATTCGACTGGTGTGATAGTTCTAATGTTCCTAACTATAGATGTTTATACAATTATGGGAGGTTAGAATGTGCAAGTATAAAATGTACAAAATATTCGATGTTAACAACTCGTTTGAATAATTAAGGATGGACGAAATCACTATACTTGTTATAAAAATCTGAATTTGCGTAGGCATTCGCAGCTTTGAATGGTCGATTTGAAATTGGCTCGCGAAGAATAATCTTCGAAAGTCCAAGATTTCAGAAAATCCAGTGGTAAATATGCTATATAATAAAATAAAATAATGAAGCGATAGAAAAATGGGGGGGGGGGGGGAGCATCGCAACGGAGGCTTAGTAGGTGCGCAACTTTTCCACTGAACTTCCCAACGAATCTCGAAGTTCGTCACATTCATCATTGTTCTTGCCAGCCGACCTTCTTTCTACGGTTCTCCTCTTCGATTTCTTTTCATACGCGACGCGACACCTCGTAAATTCGAAAACGCGGGAAACGCGTTCCAACGAAGATTCTACCGTGACACAGTTAACCGCGTGTTTGTGCAAAAACCAGGTCGACGAGATCTGGAAATTCTGCTTCAACTTGGACCACGAACAGTGGTCCCAGATCGCTTCATCCCTCGCGCAGAAAAACAAAACGTTCTACCAGTTTTATAGGTTCTCGTTGTCTGCGGTCGAAAACGACACCACAAACAAAAGAAATGAAATATCTCTCGCTAAAAGAAACCCAAGATCCGTTACATTCCTTCGAACACAGATATGTTTATCGTGTTAATCCTCGTATGACGAGGCCTGGGTCAATTCTGACCCGCACAGATAGTTCGTGTTTTTCAGTTAAATTTATTGTAATTAAACACGTTGTTATTCTACCAAATTGCATCTTTCAAATCACTGCGTTATTATCAAACGTTTATTAATTTTCTATTTTTCTACGTTTATGGGAATTTTTGTAGAGATGCAAAAACACACAGAATGCAACCAATGTGCAAATACATCGAATATTCAAAACAGAGGGTGCAATCTTTAATAGCCAAAACGAACCTCTATTTACATAACACTGTATTATAAAAATACAAATTTGCATAAATATCCACATTGAAGTTAGCTCCTCGTTGAATCATTATAACAATATGATAACAATAATCCAAATATCAAGAGAAAGCTCCTGCCATTGTTATCGCAAAATTATAGAAAACAACTGTTGCCTGAATCTGCATTGTAAAGGAGAAGAAGAGACAACGAGTTGCTACTTGAGAAATTTGCTCAAAAATGGGAAGCGTTTGGAGCCGAGGGCCCTGGGAAATACAAAAATGACGGACAACCGGTAGGACGCGTGCGATTGGCCGAGGCGAGTGACTGGAAACGCGAAAAGAGTGGCCGGTGACAAACGGCGACGTGTATCGCGAACTCTGAATAAAACAAACGAGGACGGAACGAAGCTGACAGAGGCGACCGAACGATACGAACAACGCGGAATCCGAGGGTGAAAGCGGGCGAGGCCTCCGGCTAAGGGGTAGTTCGGCTAATGCGCGATGATTAAACTAACAGCTGCCACCAATCACTCTGCCACGAAAACCCTCTGATCTTCTAGCCGGTTCGTCGTTCCAAGCCAGCGCTCAACAATTCTTCGGCGTGTTCATTTTTTCCGTTACATTCGTGTTTCTTATCTATCAGCATCCCTGACACAATTTCCTGCGTTATCGTGTCATCGTCTCTCGAAGGTGAACCATGAATCGTGCATATGAATCGTAAAAATAAAAGAGAAGAAGACCTAACCTCAACCTAACCTCAACCTAACCTCAATCTAATTTGCTCCGTAGAAAATTCACCAATAAGGATTTCCGTCATTAATATTAGTTAAATGTAGTCTCAATTTTTTGAATCACGGTAATTATTCTACGTTCGTATTATCGAAGACTGAAAGATTGAAATGATGCGGAGTCAGCGAACGTGTTTCAGGGCATTGGCTTAAACAAACAGAAAATAGAATAAAATAACCATGTGGGTGATTCATAATCGTAATTCCATCCGAGCCACAGAATAATCGAGCGTCAACCATAACCTATCAATAGCATCGGTCGCGGGGCAAAAATTTATTTATCGAGTACATTCGTTATCGAGGCATTGAAGCCTATAGCGAGGCTCGATGCGCCACTCGTGCGTTTTCGAACACGCGCGACAAACGCAATTGTTTACTTGATAAAAACAACACATCGAAGCGGAGTAGAATCCGCGCATGGCTCTGTCACGTGTTTGAACAAACGAAAATAATCTGACGACCAAACAAGATCGGGCAAAAATATCGCGCAACAATAGCACGCGTATTTAGTTCGATGGGAACATTTGGAGTCGCGTCTCTGGTCAGGTTAGGTCGGTGAGCTGCGTTAATTTCTAACGAAACGCCAGAGATCCGCTAATTTACGTTTCGTCTTGTTTACAGTGGGAGAAAAATCAACGGAAGCCTGCGTTCGCGTTACTCATCGCGATATTGACGTTAATTACCGATTCGTCGAACGTGGAAATTTATTCGCCGGACAAATTAATCAGGGTGGACGCAGGTTTTAACGGCATCTCGGATCGTTTCTCTTGCAGATGAATTACCCAGAATGCTCGGTTACCTCGGCACGCGACAGGTGAAGCGTATCAAGATGTTGGATGAGCCGCGTTATCGGTGTGAAAATAACGGCCACGAATCTAATGAGTCGCGCCTGATCGCCGGTTTTTAAACGGCGCAGATTAGGAAATTCGATAAGAGCCGATTACATGTCGCGATCCATGTTAATAATTGCATGCACGAAGATGATCGTTGAGATTCGAGACGAATTATCATCGACGCCACGAAGCGTTTCCCTTCGCAAAGTCAGATAAGCAAACTCATTCAGACTATGGTCCCATCTGACGAATATATCGGTGAATGAATTAATGAATTCACGTTGAACTGTTCATCTTCTGGTTTACACGCGCGAATGCTAATACTTTGAACTTATATGGTCGCTTGATGACGTTTCAATTAGTTTTCTGACACAGAAATATCATTTTTCTCCACGCAGTAGATATTATTCGTCGATGTAAGTACTGTCATTTTATATATAATGGACACCTGTAGAAAACTTTTTCTGGATATTACTGGCAATAATTATTTGAACGTTCAATTATATATCGCATTAATAAGCCGCAATGTTTTTAGTGGCTTTTATCTTCAGCGCTAATTATATGTTCGAGACTGCTATTCGAGCTGTGTACTAATTCTTTTATTTCATCAAATGACTTATATATTCTACATACGTTTTCAGAATGGTCTCACATTTTATCAATGTAATAGCAATACTCGTATCTTATTAGTATGCTAACTGTTGAGGATGACTATAGAAAACCGAGAGGATGAATCTGTAATAGGAAAATATATTGAAATAAATAAAGGTATAAGTGTAAGTATAATGTATAAGTTTATAGTGATCTAGATCCTCATTCTCTTAGTGTTACAATACAATGGAAAAATAGGGAGCACGTTCATGTATTTACAGCAACAGGACATTACCAAAACAGTTTGGATTTTTCATGAAGCTTTGAACAATCTGTGTTTACATTTTCCATTTGATTATAAACACAGGGTACACTTAGAATGTGTTTGGCTTTTTATTTATTTTAAGACATCCTATTTATGCTTTAGAATATTAATTTAAATAATAATATGTGGGTTTGTTATTATCCACTTTGATAGGTTAGATTTTTCATAAAGTTTTGAACAATCTGTGTTTACATTTTCTATTTGATTATAAACACAGAATTAGAATGTTTGGCTTTTTTATTTGTTTTAAGACATCCTATTTAAGCTTTAGAANTATTAATTTAAATAATAATGTGTGGGTTTGTTATTATCCACTTTGATAGGTTAGATTTTTCATAAAGTTTTGAACAATCTGTGTTTACATTTTCTATTTGATTATAAACACAGAATTAGAATGTTTGGCTTTTTCATTTGTTTTAAGACATCCTATTTAAGCTTTAGAATATTAATTTAAATAATAATATGTGGGTTTGCTATTATCTATTTTGATAAGTTGATCCTACTCTTAGGATTCTTCATAAGGTTGACTGATAGAAGAACAAGTGGATGAATTTATAATAGAAAGATATATTGAAATAAATAAAGGTATAAGTATAATGTAGAAGTTTCTGCTGATCCAGATCCTTACTCTTAGTGTTACAATACAATATTTATTAATTTAATATGTGATATTGTTGAGGTTGACTAATGGAGGAACCAGTGGATGAATTTGTAATAGAAAAATATATTGAAATAAGTATAAGCACAAGTATAGTGTATGAGGTCAAAATCAAATAAATTGTTATCATTATTTATTAATTGAATGTGTGATATTGTTGAGATTAACTGATAGAGGAACCATTTGATGAATTTGTAAATAAAAATATATTGAAATAAGTATAAGTACAGGTACAGTGTATGCTGATCCAGAACCTCACTCTTGCACTGTTACAATACAATAGAAGAAGCTATGACAGAGAGCACGTTTATATATTTGTAGCAAAGGACATTACCACAAAGTTAAACTTATAGCTGTAGCTGAAGTCTACAAGAAACAACAATAGAAATCTACTTATAGCTCTTTTGTTCCCACATCTTGTAACCCAAAACATAATTTATATTCAAGGCAACAATAATATGCACCTCTCCTTGTCTACAATATTTTTGTTTCACTAAATTCTATTTTCTGCGTAATAGCGGTCTTCAGGTCACGGATACACATAAATAAAGATGTACAGTTTCTGTCGATGTAGTTACCAACAAAGCCTCAGAAGATTCTCCACATTGTAATGATATTCTTACAAGTTTTCAAGAGCTCAAGTCATTGTAAGTACTTGAAGCGAAGCGTTATAAATTATATACTGCACAAATAGAACTCTAAATATTAGGATTTACCTGAAAATAAATTATCCAGAAATTTCACACTCTCGTGTCATTTTTCCATAAATTACCGATAACTTCGTTACGGGCGTTCCACAGAATCGGGCGTCAACTCGATAATGGACGCTGCCGTCACAATAACGTGTTGTGTTTCACAACAAGGGAGGCGTACTACGCTTGTGGTTTCCATCGGCAACCGAAATACAAAGACTGTGCAATCATCAATCAAATCGAATCAATGAGCCCTTTGTAGAGGCCGATTTGGCTACTTATTCATTTATCATTATTAGAGGCGCGGCGTTGCGTCCGCACCGAAACCTCCCACCTTCTGTCTCGAACCATTTACCTTCATTCATCACCGTGCTAACTCGTACAAATTGTTTTATTCACCTTATCAGCCATTACGATTCGCGTCTGCCAGATGAATTTTGACGTGTTGCACCACCGGTTCTAGCACCATCATAATTCAAAAACTAGATCGTTACCTGTCATCGAGTTAAACCGTACGCGATTACCGATTAGTGGTCCAAGTTTTTAGAACAACGACACGTTAACGTTAGCAGATAGCAGGAATAAGACAAATCTTTATCACATTATCATTTTTCTCTACTTCTGAATTTATGAAATTGGTCAGGCTTTCAGAGGCTCGTGTTTAAGAGACTGGAAATCACAGTTTTATATGTCAAGATTTCATACCTCAGTCGCAACTTTATACGATTTTCACAACTTGAAAAAGTGTGATTAATTCGTTTATTCCTTTCTTTTCATTTAGCATGATATTTTCCTTTTCGTGATACATGGATCTGCTTAAACTAAACAACCATAACCTATATTTACGCTAACTGTACTTTACATAGTTTCTTACCCTACATTACACTCTTCTATTTTGCTTCTATTCTCTTCTTTCTTTTCCATTCGATTAATTCGACATACTTAAACATACAACGCTATCTTCTGAAAAATAGCAATGGATTAAACGACCTTGCTACGCTTCCAAGTCCTCCATTTCTTTTTGCTCCTACGCACGAATGTGATACAACAAAGCAAGAATTTAACCAACCAGAAAGAAGAAATGCAAAGAAGGAGATATTTCGTCTGGAAATTCGAAGAATATCCAGAGAGAGAAAGCGAATTAAGCGAATATGTGTTGCCAATAAGAGGAATTATGACGCTGATTCCAGCGAACCAACATGGCGTCGTTAATTCTGGCTCCTCGTTGGTTTGCCCTGCCGCGCCGTCAGGACGTCGCCGAAGTTTTCAAGCCGAATCGGCTGTGCTTGATAAAAATGTACATATTCAGCGAGCGGCGGGAATTATGCATCGTCTAGCGCGCGCTTTCGCGTGTCTTGGCGAATTAAGCCGGAGGCGTCGCTGGTAACGGCGCGAAAATCATCTGTCTACCGAGAATACGTAATTTTTCCAGCAACCCGGCACGCAATTTTTTCGCTAGCCTCGCGCCCGCCGACCGATCACAAGCTCAACGATCCTCTTTTTCCGCACACGTTTCGACGCCCGCCCGCCGTCAATTGGACGTTTCCTCCTTCTCCCATCCACTCGCCTGAGAACCTTCCCCCTCCCATTACGCAGCTGTCTATTCTGTAGCTACGTTTTCCAGTCATCTTCGTCTATGTTTCTCATTTCAACCCTCCCTAGCAGAATTTTTCTTTCGAAAATGAAGCACCACAGTATGGCCTACGATGCGCATAAATTGGGCAAAACAGGCGAGTCAGATATAATTTTTTAATTCCTATACGTAGCTTCATCTGTGGTGGGCGGGTGGGGGATTCGGTCTGTTGGCTTGACAACCAAGTGCTTGCGAATTTTGGCAATGCCACCTAATGACAAAAACCGGCAATCCCTTAGTTGCCAAATAATGGAATTATAGAGGATAGTTGGCAGTGTTTACGTTAGGGTCACCAACGTAGAGGTTTGTTGGTTTGTTGTGTTTAAATAACGAGATATCTCGCTGTTAAAACCGTCAAGTATATCTAAAATGATAAATAAATAAACGCGACCGTAAGGAGTTCAGTGTCTATCGGTTATCAACGAGTTATCAGCGATCTTATTAGCGATTTACACATTGTCTTTAGCGAATCCGTTAGTACGAGTGATTATTGTCTGTATTAATTTATATATTTATGTTGTTATTTAAACACGACAAACCAATTATCCTCTACGGTGACCAACCAACCTCTACAGGATGATCCATAAGTTCATCCATCCTAAGGTAACATATTTATGTTGTTATAGTAAGATTCTAAAATAGTCTGCGTCATAATTCTTCTACACATTTCAGTCTATGGATCAAATTGCTATAATTACACATTATCATCCATAGCTTGCACTTGATATCTTGCTGCAACATGGTATAGCTAACTCCCATTCGGATAGCTAGAAAAATCACGAGATAGGAAATCAAGCAGCAATTTCTAGACATCACCAATATCATCGAACCTAACCTCAATCTATGGAAACTAGGTGATCGCGAATTTCGTCAATGCCATTCAATGACACTTAGTTGCCAACCCAATAGTTTGAGGTTAGAAAACAATATTGGCGAAGCTAAAAGTGAAACTTTGATCCTTTTTGAGATCTTGGAACGGTTCGTTTTTCTTCCATTCCTTCGATTTTCCATTCTCTTGCCTTGGGAATTATCGGTGTTTCGTAAGCAACAAACGTAAAGGTAAGAATCTATAGAAGGAATTTTTTAAACGCAGGATGGATCGAATGAAAAATGCGTTGAGAACTCGTTTCGGGACGTGAGATCGCGCAGGTATCACGGAAAATTGCGAGGAAGTCGTTATAATAATTATGCGCCTCGACGCTATAATTTCGCGCTTATTATATCGCTTGTTATCTTCGCAAAATATTCGCTTCGGTTTCATACGAACCAACAGCTAATTATTTACGCAAAACAGACTCCTCGCTCTTCGGAAAACAATATTCTTCCATTCTTTTCTTTATCTAAATCACAGTTTTCCAAACTCCTGTAACTTTGCAATCGTTTCTTATTGTTTTAGACTTAAAAAAAAAAAAAAAAAATTGAAGAAAATTTACTTGAAACTTCTTTCTTTTTATTTGGAAAAATTTTACAATCGATTCTCGTTGAGAATTATAAATAAATTATATAGAATGATCCATAAGATTATTTCAAAGACTTATTTCAAACTTGTTCCAATAAAGATAAAACCTCGGAACTAAGAAATTCAATGATAAAATTTCACGTGCAATTAGATCATCAGCTACCCTGTACAGTGTGTTAAAACAGTCATTGACCGTTGTAAAAACCGGTTCGCACAAATTCTCGCGATCTTCACACTTTCACGTGAACGATCTGAAGAGAATAAAGTAAACGCAAGATTTGATTCATCGCGGTTAGCCGACCGGCAATGGCCGACGTCGGTGAATCGTCGTAGAAAACGACGAGGGGTTGGTGATGATGCAACGGGGCGAAAAGCCGGAGGATTTCACATGAAGTTGCGCCACATCCGCAAACCTTCTTTCGGACCTTGTTGCCGGTGAATCCGCAAAGACTTCCGAGGGTGTCCGGCATTCAACGTAACTGAAGCAGAGCGAATCGCGCGATCAGGTTTTACGATGACCGCAGGGTGCCAGTGGAGACCGAAACAGCGACTGTTTACGCTTCTGCTCTTTTTCTTTTCACTATCCGCTGGTCGAAGGCTCGCAGAACAAGGAAAACTGCTCCCATTTCGACAGACAGAAGCTTGAGAAGGGTTTGCTGGTTACAAGGGGTTGCCAGAAATTATGCAAAACCAAAGGGAATATACCTGGAGACCTACTTTAAGTCGGTGGTCAGCGCAACGAGGTCACCTGTATCGTTGCCGGCCCAACGTTCATCAAACTTCACCGATTTCGTTTGATTTATTGCGAGGTCAGACAGACGTGTTAAAGCCTTGCGCCTACGCTTCACCATGTGCACGCTGCGAGATGCAAGGTCGTGCTCCGTCTGGAAATTCATCTTCCAGTACGAGGTAAAGCGATACTCTTGACAGAGGAAACGAGAAACATCGGCTTTCAGCCTCCTCCAACGTGTCACATGGTTTTCGCATCAAACTTTCAATGGGCGGTGGTTTGGATACGTGGCAACTGCTGGCCACCGTTCACAATGGCCAAAGAAGTGCAATTCCTTTTTTTATTTGCAAGAATTTTACGATCAATTCTCATTGAGAATTGCTAGTAAATTATTATGTAAATTGCTAGTAAATTATTATTATTAAACTATAATGATAAATGAATAATAAACGATTATCGTATGCTTGGTTCTAAGTGAATCTAATGTTTAAATCTGGAGGGTAATGTCTTTTCGTTTTGGTTTGTTTTGGTTTGTTTCGGTGGTTGTTAATTCTTGTGTTATATCTATCACTAAATTTGCATATTTCTTCTTTAACTGTAGGTATCACAGAGTTTTTGATTGCAATCGTTGAAGAATTTCCAGCTTGGAATTACTCGCTGTTCCCCATAACTTCCCATAGATTCGAACAGATTTTAATATGGCTTTTTACCCCGCACTCTGTAATTTTAATTTAAGAAGTGCAACTTCTGTGAGATATTTCTTCCCACTCCATTTGCAGTTGAAATTCAAAGGAAATTTGAAGCTCCTGGATGAAATAAAATTTAAGTGGCGTATAACAACAGAGACGTTTGACAGGAAGATTGATCTTGTTTGCAAGGTTTGCCAATGAGCCAGTAGAATTTTTGTAATTTTTATTTAAGAAGTGCAACTTCTGTGAGATATTTCTTCCCACTCCATTTGCAGTTGAAATTCAAAGGAAATTTAAAGCTCCTGGATGAAATAAAATTTAAGTTGCGTATAACAACAGAGACGTTTGACAGGAAGATTGATCTTGTTTGCAAGGTTTGCCAATGAGCCAGTAGAATTTTTGTAATTTTTATTTAAGAAGTGCAACTTCTGTGAGATATTTCTTCCCACTCCATTTGCAGTTGAAATTCAAAGGAAATTTGAAGCTCCTGGATGAAATAAAATTTAAGTTGCGTATAACAACAGAGACGTTTGACAGGAAGATTGATCTTGTTTGCAAGGTTTGCCAATGAGCCAGTAGAATTTTTGTAATTTTTATTTAAGAAGTGCAACTTCTGTGAGATATTTCTTCCCACTCCATTTGCAGTTGAAATTCCAAGGAAATTTGAAGCTCCTGGATGAAATAAAATTTAAGTTGCGTATAATAACGGAGACGTTTGAAAGGAAGATTGATCTTGTTGCATCACGTTGTTGATTTTAGCGAAGTAGCTTTCTCGAGAGGCAGTCGATTCATCTGAACTTTGGCCTGACGTAGCTAAAACACGATTGTTAGGTTTTTTAAAGAGGCTGGCCGCCTTCAAAGCTTATCCGCGTATTACGAAATACTGGCATTAGAAAGTTTAAGTATAGAATTTCGTAATCGCCGCTACTTCGCTGATAACATGCCACTGTTCTGATAATAATACGAGCAACAGCGAAACAGCTACGTTTCGATCTAATACACCATGGTTGAAAGTGAAGTATGAACGAAAGTAAACTGCAAGTTGCAATGATAATAGAGCAGGAAAGGTACAAACGAGTTTGCATTATACATAATAAAAGCGGCGGTATCATCTCGAAAACGGAAGATTAATATCGAATAAATTGCGAAAATTCTCGGAGACGCCAGCTGAGCAGACTTGGCAAACAATCGTTTGCAGGGCTTAAGAATTAAGAAATATGATCGTATCTACAAATGTCAGCAAGAATGTTGCACTTGGCGACTAAGAAGTTGAAAAGAAAAAGGTAAAAGCCAAAGTCCATCGGCCAATGGACACGCAACGGCATTAATAAACATTAAAAATTCGAAACTTTCTCTTACGGTTAAAATGCACATATTTATGCGATAATTTCTACGTTTATTGTTTGTTGTTGCTCCACAGTGAGCGTTTAATGTTTTATACAGCGAAGAACAAAAATACGCGGTTCAACCGAACTAATACGACTGCCATATACCTGAGTTTTATTTGTTACAATTCTCGTCAAACGGTCGATGACAGACGATTTTCTTTTTGCAATAATCTTCAAAATTTTTAAAGAAATTTTTAAGAAATTATTTTATCATCTTTCTTCTAATTTACTTTCGATATTTTTGTTAATGGTAACTGTTGCTGTTTTAGTTTTCTTCGAGAATTTGCTTCCCTTCAAACTCGTTTAATTTTTTTCCGCCTCACATTTATTATTATTTTTTTCATTTATTTATTTATTTATTATTTATTTATTTGTGAATGTTCATAGAAATTAGTATTTTTCTAAACTCGTTTGAAGAAGCAACGATTTATTCCATCTTCTAAAAAAATAACCACTTCCTCTTCTTATTACCAGACTACTTTTCCTTTAATTTTTCAACTATTTTTATCATTTCTTATCGCGAGACCTGTTCACTTACATTTTTCCACAATGCATCCCTTAAACATCCCATAAATTCACAAACATCTACAATCTACGTATCCTGCGTCATTTCCCAAACAAGTTTCAATTAAAATATTCCAGATTGGTTTCGTGACACAAGGAAAATTCCTTGACGAAAGATCGGAACGCAATATCCTGTACAAACGATAGCGACGAACCACCTTCGCCACGATCGTTTAAATTAGATTTTCGCTTCACCTGTCGAAGCATCGGTTCTCATCCTTTTCCGCGGTCCCCGTTAGCCGATGGAGAGAGGAGAACAACCAGAACGAACTGATCTGTTCGCACTTTGATTTACTGCCTGGACAACCCAAAGGCTTGGCCGCCGCACCCCGCAATATTCGTTTTGAATAAGCAAATTATGAGATTCAAGGTCGCGGCGACTAAAGGGTTTCATTTCGACTAGGCGAGAAAATCGGTTACCTGGTTCAGTTCTACGCAAAATTCCTCGACGTTCGGATGTTCGATTTCTGCTCGCGATCGTTCTTTATCTACGTTCTTCGTCTTTTGATTTTCGCGTTCACGTGGTTCACGGGTGGTTCACGCTCGATCAATCGAATCGATCGTAGCAAAAATCGTGTAGCACAGTGCGCTTTCCAGTGTTTAACGTGATTTATAGTTGTTACGCAGCAACGTGGTTGGTTCGTTCCTTTCCCTCGACGATCGTCGAGTACGCACCACGTGGAAATATCGAGGTAAATGAATGAGATAGTAAGATAACCAACCGATCTGGCATTTGATCGGCGTTGTATCTTGGATTAATTTTAACGCGTCGCTGGCTTGTCCGTTTGGCCTTTCGAGGCGCGTTCTATTTACAAGTATCGATCGGTTCAGTTGGTGGCACGTTGCGGTCAAAATGGTGGAGGAAAAACGTTTGTTTCGCATCGGCAACCATTGAAATTAATTCACCGTTACTGCGCGTTCAGATTTGATGCACTTCATAAATCCTGTAGATGGAAGTGGGCAAGTCTTGCATTTCAAATATTTGTAATACGAATTAATCGTCGTTATATCATTATATTTTAAACAATCATCAAACAGGGTATAATAATTGTAATTCTTTTCAAATTCGTTTTCGAATTTTGTTACATGTTTAAATGTAACTGCTGAGCACATCAACACGATTAATGTAGTTTTTCTTATTTGTCTTACATCTCAGCAATTAGATCAAAGTTCTAGCGATTTTTAATTAAACTGTTCAGAGGGGGCACTGATCGAACCAACAAGTTGACAAGTACAGCAAAATAACGATGTTGCAAACACTGTTCTTTAAATTAATCTTCGTTACATCAAACGTGGTATAATAACTGTAATTTTTTCAAATTCGTTTTTGAATTTTGTTAAATTTTTCAATTTGACTGTTGAAGACATCAATGCAATTAATATCGTTTTTTTTATTTATCTTAAGTCTCAGCAATTAGATCAAAGTTCTAGCAATCTTCAATCAAACTGTTCAGAGGGGGCACTGACCAAATCCACAAGTTGAAAAGTACAGCAAAGTAATGATATTTGCATTTAGTTAAATTTTTTAATTTATCTGTTGAAGACATCAATACAATTAATGTAGTTTTTCTTATTTATCTTAAATCTGAGCAAAATTAGACAGTACAATTTAAATAAAGTTCTAGCAATCTTCAATCAAACTGTTCAGAGGGGGCACTGATCAAACCAACAAGTTGAAAAGTACAGCAAAGTAACAATTTTTGCATTTAGTTGAACTTTTAATTCAACTGTTGAAGACATCAACACGACTAGTGTCATTTTTCCTATTTATCTTAAATCTGAGCAATTAAATAAAACAGTTTAAATAAAATTGCGACAATCTTCAGTTAAACTATTCAGAGGGGGCACTGATCAAACCAACAAGTTGAAAAGTACAGCAAAATTACAATTTTTGCATTTAGTTGAACTTTTAATTCAACTGTTGAAGACATCAACACGACTAGTGTCATTTTTCCTATTTATCTTAAATCTGAGCAATTAAATAAAACAGTTTAAATAAAATTGCGACAATCTTCAGTTAAACTGTTCAGAGGGGGCACTGATCAAACCAACAAGTTGAAACGTACAGCAAAGTAATGATATTTGCATTGAGTTAAATTTTTTAATTTAACTGTTGAAGACATCAATACAATTAATATCGTTTTTTTATTTATCTTAAGTCTCAGCAATTAGATCAAAGTTCTAGCAATCTTCAATTAAACTATTCAGAAGGGGCACTGACCAAACCAACAAATTGAAAAGTACAGCAAAGTAATGATATTTGCATTTAGTTAAATTTTTTAATCTAACTGTTGAAGACATCAATACAATTAATATCGTTTTCTTTTATTTATCTTAAATCTCACCAATTAAATAAAACAGTTTAAATAAAATTGTAACAATCCTCAAATAAACTGTTCAGAGAGGGCACTGATCAAACCAACAAGTTGAAAAGTACAGCAAAGTAATGATATTTGCATTTAGTTGAACTTTTAATTCAACTGTTGAAGACATCAACACGACTAATGTCATTTTTCCTATTTATCTTAAATCTGAGCAATTAAATAAAACAGTTTAAATAAAATTGTAACAATCTTCAAATAAACTGTTCAGAGAGGGCACTGATCAAACCAACAAGTTGAAAAGTACAGCAAAGTAATGATATTTGCATTTAGTTAAATTTTTTAATTTATCTGTTGAAGACATCAACACGATTAATGCCATTTTTCCTATTTATCTTAAATCTGAGCAATTAAATAAAACAGTTTAAATAAAATTGTAACAATCTTCAATTAAACTGTTCAGAGGGGGCACTGACCAAACCAACAAGTTGAAAAGTACAGCAAAGTAATGATATTTGCATTTAGTTGAACTTTTAATTTATCTGTTGAAGACATCAATACAATTAATATCGTTTTTTTTTATTTATTTTAAGTCTCAGCAATTAGATCAAAGTTCTAGCAATCTTTAATTAAACTGTTCAGAGGGGGCACTGATCAAACCAACAAGTTGAAAAGTACAGCAAAATAACAATTTTTGCATTTAGTTGAACTTTTAATTTATCTGTTGAAGACATCAATACAATTAATATCATTTTTTTATTTATCTTAAATCTCAGCAATTAGATCAAAGTTCTAGTAATCTTCAATTAAACTATTCAGAAGGGGCACTGACCAAATCCACAAGTTGAAAAGTACAGCAAAATACCTCTAAATTCATCTGAATATTTATCATTACTCGTCTTCTTCCCATCAATGAACTTACCACAGCAACTCATTTGTTTCCCCAAATTGAACATCAATCACGTATCTGCTTAATACTTAATAAAATGAACAAATAAATAAAAAGCCTAGTTAAACGATTCTGCCTCTAAAAAAAAACTCGATTAATCTTCTCATTAATCAATCGCCTGTCTATTTCCATAACGGAACTTCATCCAACATAAAACGTCCTTCAGAATCCAACAACAGACATCAAAATGGCTACTGATCGACCGGATTCGAAGGGTCTCGCGATTAGAATTCAGGCGTTAGGTATCACAGCGATATCGATAATGGGTCGCGATATCCGCGGGGTGCGCGTACGTACTCGCATGATGTACGACAAGTAATATTTTCGCGCGCGCGATATATCTGCCGGCAGCGGACAGCGGCCTGGCGATGTGGCCGTCGATATCGGTTATCGAAAATATTTTTAAATTCGCAAATGATAACGTGCCACGTTGCTTCCGCCCCGATCTCGTCGCCGACGTCAGTTTTACGCCCAATCGGGGACCGTTTCTCCCGCGATCCCATCATCGTTCGTTATTAAATGTCGGCTGGGCAAAGTTGTTGACGTGATCGAAATTTAATTCCCAACGAAATTTCTTCCTTTTTTTCACTTTATCAACGCTACTTTCCGAGAAATATCGCGCGACGTTGAAAAATGCGATAAAATAGCCAAGTTTAAGCGAGATCCATTGGATTTGACGCGGAGGGAATGGAACCTGGAATATCCAATTTATGAATAAAAGAAGCTTCAGCTTCATGAAGTTGAGAAGCAGACGAGAAGCGTAAGAATACTTTGATGGCAGACCTGTGCCTCGCAATAAAGAGATCTTCGATAATGTATTATAATTTTCGACTTTCTCACATGGAAAATCGCGCTCGTTTCCATCTCAATATCGTCTTACCATATCGATCTCTGCACAATCCACTGTCTTACTTTCGCCGGTCCAAAGAATTTCTCTTAAAGGTACCAAGCTACCAAGTTGCCAAGGCGAACATCGATGTCGTGAAAAGTATGAAAAAGAAACTCAACGACAAACCTAAAATTGAGTCTTCTCTCAAGTACCTGGTTCCATTTGATGCAGCAACCGAAACAACCAATGCCAACATACACAAAACGCAACGTAAAAACTTCGCCTCTTCTCATGAACATGCCGAAGTGGAAAAAAGTCAATTAAAAGACGGTCTCGTTTGGAGTTGGTTCTTGGTAAACGAGCGACCGATTCCATGCAACATGGAATTCATCTGTCGGCCCTTTTTACGCCACCTACTCCTTTCGTTTTTTTTTTCTTTTTTTCTTCTTTCTTCGTCTGTTCTCGAACGTATCGCGACCTCAAGACTGCAGGATCGTTTTATCGTGTAGAAGTTCACCGTTGCTTGTCTCGCTTCGGGCGTTGTACGCGCGACGACGATGCGATAGCGGCGATAGTCATACTTATAATTAGAGGAGTCAGCCAAATGATTTACGACGCACACGTGGTACACGCGGGCCGCTTTCGTAAATACGTCCTCCGCCTCTTCTTCCTCATCTCGTTTCTTTCGCACGGGCACGCGGTATCGCGAGGTGGCCCCGGTTCTCGATTAATAATTTTTGCCAGCCTATAACATTGCACCACTTTGCGCGTCGTGACGAATAATAAAATTAATCGTAGCTCGATTAGCGACCGATTCGAGGAACGCGCGCGCAACGCCACGCAATATCGATAAATTTCGATCGAATCGCCCTTTGTTTTATCGTTAGCAGCGCGTACAACTAGTCACGCTATCCTGTAATTTTCCTCGTCGAATTTGCCTTTCTCGAACGGCTTGGAGAAGCCCGCGAATTTATCGCGGTTTTCGGAAAGTGATATTCAGAAATCTGTTTCCTTCGCTTTGCTTCTATAGTGGAAATAATTTTGTATATTATTCTCTTTATCTTCGATGGATAGCTTTATTTTCTAAATAAGATTCGGTATTTTTGGTAGAATATTTTGTACAAGTTGAGGAAGTTATAGGAAGACGCGAAGAATTTTGCTGGGAAATTATTCCATTAAAAGCGATTCTTCTTACTGTAAGATGGTTAGTGAATTTTATTTTACTGTTCCAATTGTCTTCGATAGATAGCTCTTATTTTCTAAATAAAGTGAACTTTTCAAATAGATTCGCTTTTTTAATAGAATATTTAGAACAGAATTTTTAATTTTAGATTTAATTTTTTTATTTATAATTATTTATTAATTTAATTTTTATATTTAGAATAGAATTTTTAATTTTAATAGAATTTTCTTGGTAGAATATTTTGTAGAAGTTGAAGAAGATAGAAGAAGCTGCAAAGAATTTTGCTCGAAAATTATTCCATCAAAAATGATTCTTTTTACTGTAAGGTGCTTAACGAATTTTATTTTACTGTTCTAATTATCTTCTTATTGTTCTAATTAGATGGCTTTTATTTATAAATAAAATTTATTTGCTTGGTGGAATATTTTGTTAAAATTGAAGAAGTTAGAGGAGATTATTCCATTAAAAATGATTCTTCTTACTGTAAAGTGCTTAATGAATTTTATTTTACTGTTCTAATTATCTTCTTATTGTTCTAATTAGATGGCTTTTATTTATAAATAAAATTTATTTGCTTGGTGGAATATTTTGTTAAAATTGAAGAAGTTAGAGGAAATTATTCCATTAAAAATGATTCTTCTTACTGTAAAGTGCTTAATGAATTTTATTTTACTGTTCTAATTATCTTCTTATTGTTCTAATTAGATGGCTTTTATTTATAAATAAAATTTATTTGCTTGGTGGAATATTTTGTTAAAATTGAAGAAGTTAGAGGAAATTATTCCATTAAATGTGATTCTTTTTACTGTAAGATGCTTAATGAATTTTATTTTACTGTTCTAATTATCTCCGATAGATAGCTTTTATTTTATAAATAAGATTCACTTTTTTAATAGAATATTTAGAACAATAGAGTTTTTAATTTTAATAGAATTTTCTTGGTAGAATATTTTGTAGAAGTTGAAGAAGATAAAAGAAACTGCAAAGAATCTACACGAAAACTATTCCATTTTTTATTATTCTTTTCACTGTAAGATGCTTAATGAATTTTATTTTACTGTTCTAATTATCTTCTAATTATCTTCTTATTGTTCTAATTATATAGCTTTTATTTCCTAATTAAAATTCATTTTTTTGGTGGAATATTTTGTTGAAATTGAAGAAGATAGAAAAAGTTGCAAAGAATCTACTCGAAAATTATTCTATTAAAAGTGATTCTTCTTACTGTAAGATGCTTAATGAATTTTATTTTACTGTTCTAATTATCTTCTAATTATCTTCTTATTGTTCTAATTAGATAGCTCTTATTTTCTAATTATAATTCATCTTTTTGGTGGAATATTTTATTGAAATTGAAGAAGATAGAAGAAGCTGCAAAGAATCTACTCGAAAATTATTCCATTGAAAGTCGAAAGTATTTTTACGATTCTTTTTACTGTAAAATGCTTAATAAATTTCATTTCACTGTTCTAATTATCTACGATAGATAGCTTTTATTTTCTAAATAAGATTCACTCTTTAATAGAATATTTAGAACAATAGAATTTTTAATTTTAATAGAATTTTTTTGGTAGAATATTTTGTAGAAGTTGAAGAAGATAAAAGAAACTGCAAAGAATCTACACGAAAACTATTCCATTTTTTATGATTCTTTTTCCTGTAAGATGCTTAATGAATTTTATTTTACTGTTCTAATTATCTTCTTATTGTTATAATTAGATAGCTTTTATTTCCTAATTAAAATTCATTTTTTTGTTGGAATATTTTGTTGAAATTGAAGAAGATAGAAGAAGCTGCAAAGAATCTACTCGAAAATTATTCCATTGAAAGTCGAAAGTATTTTTACGATTCTTTTTACTGTAAAATGCTTAATAAATTTCATTTCACTGTTCTAATTATCTTCGATAGGTAGCTTTTATTTTCTAAATAAGATTCATCTTTGTGGTAGGATATTTTGTACAAGTTGAAGAAGTTAGAGAAAGCTGCAAATAATTTTGCTCGAAAATTATTCCATTTTTTTATGATTCTTTTTACTGTAAGATGCTTGATAAATGTTATTTGACTGTTCTAATTATCTTTGGGTACGAGTCGTCGCGTGTTCGGACCTGTTCGAATGCGTCGGCCGTCGGAATACGCGACATACGCACAGACATTTTTTCATGGAAAAACAATTATGTTACATTTAATTACTCGGACATCGTTTTCGTGTTTTATTTTCACCGGAGATATTTCATTGGGTTTCGCTTGATCGCATAAATTTAAGCCACGTCGCGTGCAGGAAAAACAAATTACCAGCGTAATTTTCGGCTAACTTTCGTCTTTTTCCTTTATTACAATTAATTATTAAATAATGTTATTGAAATTTATATCGCTGTTGCTTAATTACTCGAATCAACGACAAAAGACAATATCATGCAACAAAGTTCGAAGATTGTGTAATTGAAAATGATTGGAAATAAAAATTGAAACGGAACAGAGGAAATAAAATATTTTGATTATAAAAATGAAAAATTTTAAAGCAACGAAATAATCAGGAATATGACGTCAATTTGGGTTAAAATGGTTCTCGTGTAAAAGCCGAAAGGGATACAGCTTAATGAGCGAATAAATTTACACCAAAAATTAATCCAGTGTACAAACCACCTCGACGTGTATAAAACAGCAAGAGAATTATTTATGATCGCATATTGAATTCATAGCGAATCTATAGAGGGCGACAACAAATAGTAGTTAAGCTTCAAGATCTATATTTATTCAGTCAGAGATACAAATCAAAAATAAACCGAGTGAAACATAAATCGAAATAATTCCACTAACTCCACCAGAAATATATTACCTACTTTATAGAAAAAAATGTTTTTGTATTTTTTCTCGCGGGAAAAAAAAAGAAGAGGGGCGAAATATGTACAACACGGGGTACAAATATTCTTTAAAAATATTCCACTCCGACATAAATAATTCTTTCCACAAATTCACCAGTGAAAACGAGCAAGATTCGCTAATCAAGATAAATCAAACCTTTTACGTTTAACCGAAACACAAAAGGAATATTCTCCAAAAAAGATGAAACTTATTTCATAAAAAAAGGAAAAAAATTTGGTGTCTTCTTAAAACCATTTCTTCTGAAAAATTTATCCAAAAATGATCGTTCTTTTTTTCACAAAAATTGTCCCATGGCACAGCTTTACAAATCACAGAAATTGCACAACAATTCCGCAAGGATTTTTCATTAAACGAAAAATACGGCTCGTATTTGCTTGATGGAGCGTGAGTCGGAGGTGGCAGACCAACATGGCGCTGCGACGGCCGTCGGAACATGGCGACTGGACTGGCGGCCAGTTCGGCTCGGACTCGTTACAGAATTTCTCTGCAGCCTGTGTATCCTATTCGACGTGATCTCTCGGTTTTGAAAAATCGTCGCGTTTCAACGGTCACGGCTCGTTAGAATATCGCTTGACAGTCGGCAACAACGACGCACGGCGTCGAAGTACGCTTCTATTAATACGTCGCTCACGAGCTGTCGAGCGTATTGCGTTCGCGACCGTGCACAACACCGATACAAGTAAAACGCGCCTGTATACGATCGTATTGGTGAATAACAACGAAGGAAAAAGCTGGTCGATGTGCTACGTGACGTATATACGCGTCCATACAAGCACGTATTTTTGACGCACTTTCGATCTGCCTGGCTGCCCCCGGGGGCCGCGATTTAACTGGCCGAAAATTAATTGTCGCGGCAACGTCGTGTCGCACGGCCGGCCGCATTTTCGTTATTTTTCAACGGCGCACGAAAATCGTGCCAGAATCTTCGCCAACATTCGAATACGCTTTTCGTTACGACGGAACAGCTGCGAGATACGTCGAGACGATTCGTTCAGGTTTCGGAAAACTGTTTCTCGAATAAATGGTAACTCACGAAAGGATATTATGTTACGTGAGTTATATGAAACAATTTGAAATTTTCGAACCACTGTAACGAGACTCGACCAACACGATATGTAAAATTTGCAACAAATTTGAAAATGTATAAAGAAGATATGAGATATTCGTTGGAAGCATTCACTTTGTGGAAATGAATTGTCGAGGTATTTGAGTAACGAATTATTCATTGTATTAGATTGTCCGAGGAGTTTCTTTTCGCAACAATGTGTCTTTTATATTATTTTATCGATTTAGATAAAATCCATTTCTATTACTACGTTCGTGCATAATTCAGTAAACTGATGTAAAAGAAAAAATATTGTTTCCTCATAAAACGAAAGAAACTAATATCTAAGAGGTTAATTACTAATATTGTATAATTAGTGGTTTCGCGAAATAACAATTGCCTGGTGTAATATTTAAACAAACATTAAGTTACTTTCTATTTCTTTAGTTACGTTCGTGAAAATTCGCAATTAATTTCTGCACTTACGTCGTACAATTTTATAAAATGTTTTATAAATTGTCTAGACACGCACAAGCGGTAATTTGCTAACTAATATCATTAACGAATTAACAAATTGTACATTATAGATAGTTAAGAAATCACGCTATATACAAAGACGTACAAATTTTTAGGTTATCTGGAAAGTGTCTTTCTCTCGCAAACGTGTTTTTCACAACAGTGCACTTCGAACAAACCTGAAACCAAGTCTGTGAAACGTCGCGGTGTTCATCTCAACAGAAGAAAATCGATCGTACGTAATTCGAGAAAATAATATAAAACGTCTATTAAAACGAAAGAAACATTTCGGACAACCTGATACATTTCTATATAACTTTCTTAATACTTTTCAAGATATTGTTTCAAGTGAAACCAACCGATAAAGAGTCGTTTCCATGTTCGTCATAGGAATCGTAGTAACCTAACCTCACTGATGATGTCAATCCTATCCTAACTCTAATAACATTACAATTCACGGAGAAATTTCCATCAGCAAGAAACTCTGTAGTATTAAACGCAGCTCTAAGGTGGGAAATCCTGTACGCCTTTACTTTGAGCAACGATGATTCTTCTAACGATTCTTCTCCGCTGTTTTCTTCAATTGCCTAATGAGATTTCCAGCAAATAAAACAAAATACTTTTCAGACAACCTAATACCTTTCGTCCACTTTTCTACGTCGATTTCATTTTCATCTATTTCTTTCATTTTCTACCTTTACGTTTAATTTCGTTGTTCGCTAAAACGTGGTGGTTTTTCTTCTTTAAGACAGGGCGGAGATGTGACACGATCGTGGCCGAGTGAATTTTTGCCGGATCCGACGAAATGAGACGCGTTAGATCCAATGGTATTGATTAGGGGGTCGAGCCGTGTGCTAGGGGAATATAAATCGTTCGGTGTGGCTCGCTGAACGCGCTGTTAAAAGCTCGTGATCGCTGCGTACTTCGCCTTAACGCGGCGATCATTGTTTTGCTCATTACGACTCTGTTTCTTTCTTTTTGCCCGTACGATTGCGAGTGGATTGGAATTGAAACCTACGACTCGTGTTCAACCGACACTCACGCTATCCTAAACAACACAGCATCTGAAATATCCACTTTTAATAATCATGTTCTAGCATCGATATCGTTCTGGTTCCACCTTCTCGTTTGTCCAAACGTCCAGATAGACGTGACATCGATCCGCTGTTATAAAATTTCAGAAGAAAAAAAAAAAAGTGACAGGGACAAAGAAACGATAGATCGACGAGGTTTCGATCGTATGAGAAATTGTACGAGCCGGGAGATAACATCCAGCCGACCTTCTCAGCTCGCGGATCGCATTTCGTCATTTTTCGACTCGCTTAATGGAAAGTTAAACGGTTCGAGATAACGTCGGATAAACCGCAAACGTTGCGAGATCCGCGCTATTAATAGACGCGGGAAGCCAAACTGTCATTACACAGCAGCTGCAAATAGGCGTTTCTTCTTTGTGTGTGTGTGCGAGTATAAATATTTATAGAGATTATTTGGTCGTTGCTAACAGCCAAACGAAATTGATATTTTCATATCTCTGCTAACGTGTCAACGGATACGACGAAATCGTGTTCGTCGATTAGACACTTGCACATTCAACGTAATCTCTTGATTTTCCTTCAATTTCCAATAGGATTCGCGTTTAACTGAGATGCAAGGAATTCTTGCGAAAGAATATTCAATTAGCGAGACCGTATTACGAGATGGGATGAGCGTGATTGAATTCGTGACAGGATGGAGGTGGGCATTTTTCATCCGAACGCTTGCCAAAGGTTCGAGTTTGCCGGAAGTTCGATCAAAAGCACGTCCGTCGGACGAGCGGCGTACACGAGGAGGTGCGAGAGCCTCGCTACAGTTAGAAATGCCTTTACATTTGTTTCAGTCGGTCCGAATCCGTCCGTGTCGGGGGACCAACTTCCAACCCCTGTACGTCGTCATTAAAGAACTGTTGGTGGGACGAAAGTTTCACCGTGAGAAACGCGTGAGTGGTGAAATTCGACGGAAATTGGGAAATAAAAAAGAGAAAAGAATATTTGCCAGCTGTANTACGTACAGTATGAGATACAAGGACTGTTAAATTGATAGCACATTTGTATGTACTGTATTTGTGCAGTACGTGTGGAGGTATGGGGGTGGAGAATGGAAGAAAGGCTGGATAGGAAGGAAACTGGGAAATAGAAAGGAGAAAAGAATATTTGCCAGCTGTATAAGTACAGTATGAGATACAAGGACTGTTAAATTGATAACACATTTGTATGTACTGTATTTGTGCAGTACGTGTGGAGGTATGGGGGTGGAGGATGGAAGAAAGTCTGGATAGAGTGCGAAGAAGATATGTGAAATGGATCTTAGGTTTAGATGTGACTACACGGGATTACATAATGATAGAAGAATGCAAACTAATAGAAATCAAAGAAAAGCAGCAAAGAAAAAGCAAGAAAGGAACTGGTAAAGGAGTGCATAAAGGAAAGAGAGAGAAACTGTGGGAATGGCGAAGAAGGGAAAAGAGCAAGAAAGAGAAAGAAGGGACCAGAAGAGGTGAGAAACGGAGGGACACGGATGGAAGCAAGAGAAGAGCTAGAAAGGATAACAGTGGAGCAAATTATAGAAGAAAGGAGAAAGAAAGAATCAGAAGAGAGGAAGAAGTGGAAGGACAGGAAAATATTAGCAAGATTCAGATGTGGAAACGAAACCAAAGCAAGGGAATAGTGGAAAGAAGAGGGAGAAGAAAGATGCAGGCTACGTAAAAGGAAAGAAGGACCAAAGGACAAAATACTAAACGAGACTGAAGAGGGACTAACAGAACTGAAAACGATGATGGAGAAGAGAAGGGCAAATAAGGAAGCACAGCAAGAAGGTCAAAAGCTCAAAAGTTGCGATAGTTTTAAAGACCAAAACTAAAACCAAAGCCGAAAGGCAAGGACTAAGAAATAATAAATAAATAAATAAATAAATAAATAATAGTACGTGTGAAAATGTACGTGAGCGTGGAAGGACGTCCAGGTCTCAGTTGAGACAAAAACAATTAAAAGCGATTGAAAGTAATTAGAAGCGATCAGAAAAAAAGAAAGAAACAAGCGAGTAGATTGTCGAGTCCTTGCTATGTCGAGCTAAATTCAGATAATTTGTAAATAAATTTCCAACTTTTTGTTCTTTCCAAAATCCTCTCTGTACCTTAACAAAGAGAAGATAATCTGCAGAGAAATAATTTTTGATATCGCGCATGAATGGCAGATAAGCTGCAGGAATAAAGAAACAAATGAATTTTGAACGGTCGTACGGTCGATGTTAAATAATACGTCGCCCACCGGCGTTCAATTGTTCGACACAATAAGCTCAAGTGACATCCGTGCGTCGTGTGCTTGGCTACAATTTGTACACACTTCCGATACAATACTCAATCACAACTCGCGAAAGCGAGGTTGCGTAAGGCTCGTTGCGACGACACATTGTCGGATATTTCGAAGCGATCGCGAGAACAAAAGTTGGCCGGACCATTAGTCAACCGGGTGGCAGGTTGCGCGGCTCGAAAAATTGACAAAGACAACGCTGTCGATTCTACGTTATATCCGTGAGCGCCTATTTTATACTGCAGAAAAACACCGATGACAAAAGTGCAGTAGCTTTAGGGAACGCGCGATCGATAATAATCAATCTTCTTGTTATTTTCGCGAAAAGAAGAATAAAAGCAGAGAAATCGGCCGCCAAATTTCAAGCTGCAAGATAAGTGCGATTTTCCGTTCAGGAAAAACATTCACGTCGGCCAAGCTTTCACGCTGTGAACCGGTAGCGTTCGGTATTGACGTTTCTCCACGTTTATTTCCATCCGTCATCCGCGCGAATGGTAAAGAAGATAAAAAACACACAGGCCGAAGAGAAACAGACGAAGAGGTGAAACGATAGAGAGGAAACGGAAGAATACGAAATGGAAAAAGAAGACGAGGGAAAAGAGGCAGAGCGAAAGAGAGAGAATACTCGCATCTTGCTGCCTTTATAAATGCTTCTACATTTATTAAGGCTACTCCCCGGAGCCTGGACGTACACCAGTGTACGTATTTCGAAATGAATGCCTCGTGACGTGGCACCGCGACGCTGTCGTCGGGGCGCGCGAGCGCTACGAAAAGTGAAATATTTCCGTCGTATTTTCACATGCGCCGCCACGACGAATGGCGTCCCTGCGTCTGACGGCTCTGTGCTTCGGCAGCGTGGCAAACGAACAGGAATAAAAAGAAGAAACGAAATAATAATAAATACGTAGACACGCGTAATATCGTGTTTATACACGCGTATGTGTGCATGTGTATGTTATACGCGCATAGCGAAGACGTGGAAGGCAAAGGCGTTTGAAGCGAAAGGTTTCGTTGCCGGCGGAAAAATGTCGCGCCGACCGATCGAGAATATGGCGGCCGCGCTCTTCGTTTGCATGAAAATGAAGAAAAGAATTTATTTCGTCCGTATGAGAAACGCCGCGTTTCCGGCATGATTTATGCAACTCGAGCGCGGGAAAGCGCGACGCGGAATTTCACATTTTCTGCGGGTTCTTTCGTGATAGTTTGACAAAGGATTTTCACCTGGGTCGTTGGTTATTGTATCGCCAGGACTAATAGCGTCGCCATCTCGTCACCGGTGCAGATATTTCTTCTTACATTTGCAAAAGCTGTTCCAAGCAACCTGGTTGCTTGTCCTTGTCCTCACCTATCGTCGAGAATCTAACCTACATCAAGACCTGGTGATCAAATGAAAAACATGTTACTAAATATAGGTTTGGGGTTGATATTTAATAGATTCACACAGATGCTATTTTACTTTTTATATTTCGCCACCTCGTACAAAACCTCTGAACACACCGGATACACTTAGATAATTAACACACGGTCGACAAAAGAGCGTCGTTAAAAGTCGTACTAACTTAGCTTGTAGGAACTAGCGATCATACCAATTTAACATTTCTTAACAAAACATTCCTCGTACGCTAGGTTTTACGTCGGCAATCTGGTCGAAAACCTAATTGGAAGATTGAACAGGTAGCCGCGACGAAAAGTTTCCGTTCGCATCGGTTGTTTACCGTCAACGACGCCGGAATTACATTGAATTATTTAACGGTCGTATTTCACGGTTCACTTTTCATCCGACTTTTGCGCACTGCTTCGCGGTACAAAACGTCTAAACACACCGGATACATTGAGATAATTAACACGTGGTCGACTCCTAAGACAAAAGAACGTCGTTAAAAGTGGTACCAACTTAGCTCGTAGGAACTAGCGATCATACCAACTTAACATTTTTTAACAAAACATTTCTCGTACGCTTGGTTTTACGTCGACAATCTTGTCGAAAATCTGATTGGAAGATTGAACAGGTAGCCGCGACGAAAAGTTTCCGTTCGCATCGGTTGTTTGCCGTCAACGACGCCGGAATTACATTGAATTATTTAACGGTCGTATTTCACGGTTCACTTTTCATGCGACTTCTGCACGCTGCTCCGCCGTACAATGCGCCTGTAATTTTATATAACCAGTTAAATGACTCTTGGCAAGGAAGTGATTTGTCGCACGATATTTTATTTCAGATAATCATCCTCCGTGTCAGACGTGGGCTGTCCACCGCGACAATGTATGTATACATTGATTAATGGACGCCTGTTCGCCGCGGGATAAAAGTCAGGGAAAAGAGAGGAAGAAAGGATAAGAAAATCGGAGATCGAGCGCCATTTAAAAATCAGGACACTCTGGTTACGTGCGACATTGGTCTTGCATTTTCGAGACTCGTTAGCCACAGGTGAGTTCCGCGTTGTCGTTCATCGTTCCGTTTACAAATCGTAGCGATCATCGTAGGTTATGCTGAACGATATTGATAAAAAAAAAAAAAAGAAAAGAAAAAAGCGGGCATAGGCAAATGTTATTGTCTGTTGATTCTCGAGTGATTTAGAGTGGAATGCTCGTTGGAATTTTCTGCGGTAAGAGAAACGTCTCGCCTGTCAGACGAACGGATTCATCGTGGGCTGTTTGAAACAATAGGATCTTCTGTTCGTGTGACAAATTTCATGTCACCGCGATTAAGACGTTTGGAACTTTCATTCACAGCTATCGTGGTTTAATATTAGGTCGTCCGGAAAGTTTCTTTCGTTTCGTAAGAAAATAATAGACGCAATTTTGTTTTATATTAATTTATCGAATTATGCACGTAACTAATAATAGAAATAGAACGAAATTGATCATACGTAATTCGATGAAATGATATAAAAGAGAAATTGTTGTTCATTTATTATACTCTAAGTATGGAAAGAATACTTTGATTCTTTTTGGTTTATTTATGACTATACCGATAAATTAATCATTTTATCGTAAAGTAACGACGAAAGAGTTTCCTTATTTATTTTTATCGATTTCTTTTCTCTATCAGTTTCTTTTGTTTTGTAAGAAAATAATAGACGCACAGTGTTTTATATTATGCATGAAGGAAATGGAACACACCTAATTCAATGAAATAATATAAAAGAGAAATTGTTGTTCATCTATTATTGTGAAAGGAAAGAAACTTTTAAAAATAACAGAGGATAAAATACAGCGAAGAAACATTTGCGTGAAATATCGAAACAACAGCTGATAGGATGAGGAAAGAAAAAAAATAAATCAATCAATCAATAAAAATAAATAAGGAAACTGTTTCATCGTTGCTTTAATAAACTGCCATTCGACTGTACGTAGCTGTTTAATGAGAAATTCACACCAACGTGAAAAATTGCATGTTCCAGGCGTTTAAATCGAAAGCAGGAAAATTTTATCGGAATTGTACTAAGAGAACTGGCTACGTCTCGCTATTTATTTCTAATTTTCTTTTCGCTAAATTTTTTATCTTACCGCGACTCGTAATAAAGCGGTTACGAGAGGATTACCGAACACCCAGTATATCAGAGCCGCGCAGCCAACGTTGCAAAGGAAAGCAGCCTTTGCCAATAGCTGTAACCCGATAAAGATGTTTACAAGCAACTTTCTATAGACGCATCGGCCATTCTTTAACGTCCAGCGCAGAGAAAAGCAGGCGACATCATTTCTGTAAAATCAGCTAGCGATATTTCGCAAGGCAACAAGGTATTTGCCCTAATTAAATTAATTAAATACGCGTTGAACATCGTAATAACTTGAGCTAGAAATGAAAATTCAATCGATGACTAGATAACATTCGCGAAATTGTAAAGCACCTGTGAATTTTACATCAAATTAAATTAGTCGATTAAATAAAATGAAACGTTAGATTATTTTGCTGGATGATTTGAAGCGCTGGTTTCTTAGCAGCGTGAACTCGATCAACGTTAAATAGCAGAAAAGGAATTAATCATTGAAAAGTTTACGAGCAATCGACGAACCGGATCGTGTGCAGGTAACGAGCAAAGGCGATCATCGCGATACAAAAGAAAGAACGAAAGCGGCGCTTATTTTACACGTCTTTGCTGAACCGGCAATTTCCGGCGCGTAGTTTAAAAATCGTAAACGCTAGGAAATTGCAAGATATCGTAAGAAAGATGCGATTGCCAATTTTTCCCTTTCGTTGGTGATTCAGCGAGAGATACAATGTACGCGACATCGTACAATTTGCATTCGAAATTATAACCAACCGCGCATTAATTTCTGTCTATCATTTCGTTCCCTTCTCTCTTTTTACATTTTACCCATTTTACAAAACGATTCATAGCAATTCTTTTCTTTTTTTTCTTTTTTTATTTTTCACCAACTACTTTTTCGTCCGTTTCGTATAATGAAAGGTCGTTTGCGATAATGAATTCTTTGGAAATGAAATTGGCCGCGAATATTCACGGCAAATGTACGCCATTAAGGTGTTCGGAGGTTTTTGAATTCGGCGAAATATCCTTGTTAACGAAGGCCGAGTTGTACAATAAGATGGAAAAGGCGAGCGACAAGTGTCAGCAACGATCGAGTGTGATAGCAAACGACAGGAGGAAATGGCCACGTTTATCCGAGAATCGGGTAGCATAACTGCAAATGATAGATTACGATTAACCGTAGGGCCCGGCAGCTCGATCGATCAGTCGCAAATGGCAATAATTTTCCTACGACTGCGAGTAGCGTACAACGTCTTCATGAAACGAAGCGTTTCGAGCCAACAGGTTTCGAAGCGACGCGGCGGACCGTTTCCATCAAAGAAGCATTAATGAAGATGAACAAACATTATACATAATAAACGCTTCTTTGAATGCCCTAACCTGTCGTAGAGAAATAAAATGGAAGAAAATGCCGACAGTGCATCATCCATTCGAGTAAACGCAAATAGACGCATCTATTCTATCGAAGCACTTGGTGCAACAGAATATCACGCTCATCGTGCACAGCCATCTTTTCCCTTCGACCATCGTAGTAGCATGGTAACGACTTAATCTGCTCGCACGCGATTCCACAAAATATACGTTGCTGCCCCTTTCTCGATCAGCCTCCAATTCACCTAGCGTCGCTTACGTAACACGCATTCATTCTCCTTCGCCAATCGACTTTGCTTAAACACTCGTTGGAAAGTAGCAGCTTTGGTATCGGAAAGGGCTTCTAAAGAGGTGGAAGAAGAAAAAGGAAGAAATAAAGAGAGAAAGAAAAGCGAGCGTTGGTGCGCGAGGGGCGCAATTAGCGAGGCTCACTCGGGTAGAAAGTGTGGCTCTCGAAGCTCTCGAAATTGCCCCGCCGGGAAACGAAATTGCGTTTTGCAGCGCGTAATACGTTGTACTTTCGAAACGGTCGGGGCCTGGTCCGAGAACGAGGGCCGCGTTCGAAGCTTCGGGCGGTCGCTCGTGAAACGAAAAACAGAGCAACACAGCACGGACCGGAATACAGAACGACGACGGCGGCGGCGGCGGCGGCGGCGGCGGCGGCCATGGTAGACCGCGAAGACCAGTTTACAAGAAGAAACGTACGCTGAGTGCGGAAAGTACGCGCGAAAAACGGTCCCGCGGAAGGTCCATCCGCCTTCGGTACAGCACACGCCGTCGTCGTCGAGCGTCTTTTAATTCTGGTTGGCTTGCCATGGCTGGTATCCTGCTTTAGTCTTTCATATTTTAATGTATTATTAGCAGAGATTATTATAAGCACCAGCCGGGGGCATTAAGTAGGTCCGATCGCGAGCCATTGCTCACCGGTATCAAGAATATTTTATATCGAGAGTAATTTCCGGTTTTGCGCACGACTTCGCGTATACCGCGCGCGACCGCCTCCCGCTGCCCCCCGGTTTTCCCCCGGATGCGTGAGCGTTATCGACCAACCTGCAACGTTCGATCGTCTTCTATTTTTTCTTCCTTTATCATAACAGGCAAGAAGCAGTGTATGGTTGATTAACTGCGTTGTTTCTTGGTTATAAATAAAATAGTAGAATTTTGTTTATATGTTAGGTTGTTTAAAGAGTTTCTTTCGTTTTAGGAGGAAATAATAGTAGCACAAGGTTCTTCGTTTTATATTATTTTGTAGAATTACGTAGGATTCATTGTGTTCTGTTGGGATAAACACCGCGATATTTTACAGACTTGGTTTCACGTTTGTACGAAGGTGCATTGTTGTAGAAAACACATTTGCGAAAGAAAAACACTTTCCGGACAAGCATATACGTGTTGCATTGTAAACTGTAGATTTGGTAAAAGTATTTAAGTATTCTGATGAGTAGATATGCTTTCGTGGATTTAGGTACTCAATGACCGTAGGTTAATTTTGTAAAATATTTTACACAAAATGACGAATGGATTGTCAGTAAAAATGTTGCGGGTAATTTAGTCTTTTGGTGTAAAAGTTCTAGACAATAAGAATAAGAATAAAGAATAAGAAATAGGAGTAGAGAATAAGAATAGGAAATAAAATAGAGGATAAAATTGGGATATAAAAATACAAAATTAAGGTACAGGACAAGGATAAGGACTAAAGGCAGAAAAGAAGATTGTTTCTCATATTCATAATGAATTTTCCAAAAGCCAAACTGACCAACCATGTTCTTTATAAATTTCTCAATTTCATTGTGATTAATAACAATAATAATAAAACTAGAGAATAAGAATAGGAGATAAAAATTGAAGATAAAATTGGGATAGAAAAATACAAAATTAAAGTACAGGACAAAACTAAAGACAGAGATGAAGATTTTCTCTCATATTCATAATGAATTTTCCAAACGCCAAACTGATCAACTGTGTTCTTTGTAAATTCATCAATCTTCCATCCACTAAATTGTACAATGTCTATTATACTTTGAACGATTTATATAGTTTTGTAGATGTTCATGAAAGCATAGACACCTGTAGCCAACTGACGATCTCGAGAACCTCGCAACGTGAACAAACGGCATCAAACTTAGCCAAAGATTGGTTCCACCTGCTGATTTTTATTGTTGAGATTGACTGATGGAAGAACCAGTAGATGAATTTGTAAAGAAAAATATATTGGAATAAGTACAAGTATAGTGTACAAGTATACAAATATAGTACAAGGTACAAGTATAGAGTATGAGGTCAAAATCAAGTAAATTGTTGCCATTATCTATTAATTGGATGTGTGATACTGTTGAGGTTGAATGATAGAAGAACCAGAGCATGAATTTGTAAATAAAAATATATTGCAATAAGTATAGGTACTAGTATAGTGTTTGAGGTCAAAATCAAGTAAATTGTTGCCATTATCTATTAATTGGATGTGTGATATTGTTGAGATTGAATGATAGAAGAACCAGAGCATGAATTTGTAAATAAAAATATATTGAAATAAGTATAGGTACAAGTACAGTGTATGAGGTCAAAATCAAGTAAATTGTTATAATTATTTATTAATTGAATGTGTGATACTGTTGAGGTTGAATGATAGAAGAACCAGAGCATGAATTTGTAAATAAAAATATATTGCAATAAGTATAGGTACTAGTATAGTGTTTGAGGTCAAAATCAAGTAAATTGTTGCCATTATCTATTAATTGGATGTGTGATATTGTTGACATTGAATGATAGAAGAACCAGAGCATGAATTTGTAAATAAAAATATATTGAACTAAGTATAGGTACTAGTATAGTGTTTGAGGTCAAAATCAAGTAAATTGTTACCATTATCTATTAATTGGATGTGTGATATTGTTGAGATTGACTGATAGAGGAACCATTTGATGAATTTGTAAATAAAAATATATTGAACTAAGTACAAGTGTAGGTATAGTGTTTGAGGTCAAAATCAAGTAAATTGTTGTCATTATTTATTAATTGGATGTGTAATATTGTTGAGATTGAATGATAGAAGAACCAGAGCATGAATTTGTAAATAAAAATATATTGAACTAAGTACAAGTGTAGGTATAGTGTTTGAGGTCAAAATCAAGTAAATTGTTGTCATTATTTATTAATTGGATGTGTAATATTGTTGAGATTGAATGATAGAAGAACCAGAGCATGAATTTGTAAATAAAAATATATTGAAATAAGTACAAGTGTAGTATAGTGTATGAGGTCAAAATCAGATAAATTGTTATCATTATTAATTAATTTAATACATAATATTGTCGAGATTAACTGATAGAGGAACCAGTGGATGAATTTGTAAATAAAAATATATTGAAATAAGTACAAGTGCAGGTACAGTGTATGCTGATTCAGAACCTCACTCTTGCAGTGTTACAATACAATAGAAGAAGCTATGATAGGGAGGACCTTCATATATTTATGGCAAAGGACATTACCAAAAAAGTTAAGCTTGTAGCTGTAGCTGAAGGCTACAAGAAACAGCAATAGAAATCTACTTATAGCTCTTTGTTTCCACACCTGGTAACCCAAAACATGATGTATATTCAAGGGCACAATAATATGCACCTCTCCTTATTCACAATATTTTTGTTTCGCTAAATTCTATTTTCTGTGTAACAGCAGTTTCCAGGTCACGGATATACACAAACAAAGACGTAGAGTTTTCCTTGGAGTAATTGCTTCACATTTCTAAACGCTCCACTTTGAATATTTCACATACTTTCGCGTGTCTAAATATCGACGACTGCACAAGCAGTCAACTTATAAGATGCCGAAATATCAAGCATTAATCTCTCAGGGTAAATTGGGGATCGTCGTGAAGGAAGCGATACAGGTCGATGGTTGCCTCGTGTCCGATCTGGTCAAGTCTCTGACCCAGCGAGGGTGTAGCGGGGGAGAAGACGGATAATCCATCGTGGCGGCGATGAATCATGAGAGAATGCTAGGGATGTTGAAGAAGCGAGCGGACTAGTGGCGAGAGCGAGAGGTAAACCGTGAGATCGGTAGAGAAAGGGATAAACGTCAGCTAGAAAGATCGAGTGTAACTAGAGGGTGCCGTCAGAAATTCTTACGTGGAAAGGATAGAGAGAGAGAGAGAGAGAGAGAGAGAGAGAGAGAGAGAGAGAGAGAGAGAGAGAGAAACAAAGAAAGACAGAGGTAGGGAGAGAGTTAGAGTAGAAAGAAGGATGGACGGGTCGATAAAGGAACGTTGGAAGAAGCCAAGGAAAACAGAGGGAAAGAGTCGGTTGAAAGAAACTGGGGTGAAACGAAATGGAGAGAACGAGAGCATAATGGGGAGAGGCAGGGAAAATGCTAGCTGTCGACCAGGCCTCCGGAAGTCCGGCTGCCGCGTTGTCGTTCCTCCATTTTTCAAAAAATAAAACCGACCGCAACGCAGGCTCATTGTTTACTTTTGCCGTTCAAGCGTTCGTGTGGCTTCGTGCACAGGGGTTGAACCAGCTCCGCACAGGGTGGATACGTAGCCTCTCTGTGTTCGTGTATATGAATTCGCATAGAATATTTATCAAAGTATCAAAGAAATACGACTGTATCGTTCATTAAACGACATAAATTACGTTTGTGAATTAAGTTCGTATTTAGGCGTATTAAAACTATCGAAACTTTTTCCTTTTTTGACAAATAAATGTAGGAAGGACCGGCACACAACGCGATTAATTCCGTCATGGACGTGAAAATCCCCCGAGCTTAAAGTTCATTTTCCAAGAAAAGATGAAGTTCTTCCGAAACTTCGCTCCACCCACCTTTTCTCGAACCTGTGACGTTCTTATAAATCTATTCTCCGAAGAAGCCTATGTTCTAGAAAACTCAGGGACCAAAGAGTTTATCAATTCCTTAACTTTGTATATCCTCAACTTTGAATCCACCTCTCGCCATTATCATCGCGACGCAAAGGACCAGTCATGGCAGCTAACGCTAAAACTAGCGATAGTTAACACGAAGCTATTTCTATCAAAATCAGTGAAATTTATCTTTAAAAAATACCTAATGATAGAATATTTGTATATTCATTGATTTATTACTTTCTTACAGAAGCAATTCCATGTTATGTAGTACATTTTTGCTATTATTAATCCATCTGGGGCCATCGACCCTAAACGAGGGTCCACACGTTTATAAAATTGTAGAACCAGTCGTTTCGACTGCTGTGGTATTTCCAGCGTTAGGATCTAGCGATCTAGCGATCGATCCGGAATTTACCTGATAACTGATATCGTCTTATCGAATGATACGCGGTAAAAATTTAAAAAACGAGTGGCAAGTTATACGAAACAAGGAAACTGGTTAATTGGGGTTCGATAAATAGATTGCAGGACTCCTGTACACTTTGACAAGTACCAGTCATTTTAACCGATATTGGCATAAGTAGCCTCGATACAAAATTATTTCCAGTTTGAATACATAAAAGACAAAATGAAATTCATTATACAGGGTGGTTGGCAACTGATGGTACAAGCGGAAAGGGGGTGATTTTACGCGAAAAATGAAGTCGAAAATATAGAATAAAAATTTTTCTTTTTTTTTCCAGCAATTTTTGTAATAATAAACTTTATGATTACTTAAACTTTATGATTTCATTATGTATTCCTAATTTTCCGTCACGGCGAAAACAAACTTAAATCGCGATTATATCCACTTTATAACGAGACGTGATAAAGTGCGCGCGTACCGAGCGAAAATTCAAATTCGATTTTCTCGAAAACAAAGCCCCGAACGAAAAATTTTTATTCTACATTTTCGACTTCTTTTTTCGCGTATAATCACCCCCTTTCCGCTTGTACCACCAGTTACCAACCACCCTCTATTATTCTTTTAGTTATCCTCGCGAAAGTCGTCACATCGTGCGGAAGAAATATAACACAAAGTAGGAATTTTAAAATAAAATTGTAAAACCAGTCAATTTGACTGCTGTATAATACAATGTAACAGGTATATACTAAAAAGTAGAACTGCGCTCTTAAAACGAGAATAGCCTCTACTATGGGAATGAAGGGCGAGCCATAGCGTTGAAACGCGACCAGACGCAAAATAGTACTCTTTTGGGACATCCACGTTTCTGTCGTTAACAACGTCGTCGGAGTTTTCGCCGGGTGAACGTCTTCGTCGGACGCGACGTCACGTGTAGGGTGGCTAACAACTTGAGGGGATAATTAGCGCCGGAGATAGTTAATCAGTCAAGAGAGAGAGAGAACAGCATCCCCCGCGCGTCGCTAACGGCGAACGCGACCTGTCGTCTCCTTATTAAAGCCAAACAGAAGTGTCTGGCGTTGTGACGTCATTATTAATTCAAGAACGCCCGCCGCTAACGACCGCAGTAATTACTCGCCGATGCGGGAATTCTGTTCGTCGGTCCGACACAAGAAGAATGAACGCCGAGATACGTTCGATGCTTCTTGCTATGTGCGTCAGTTGTTGCATCTTTCTGCTTTTTTCTTTTCTCGTCCTGATAGATTTATGATCATGAAGCCTTGATTATTCTGAAATCAGCCAGATACACAGCTTAGCCAGAAGAATGTACAGTCTGTAAGAATGTTCCTTTACCAGATCTTCGAACCAACTTAGCCAACGAAGTGCATAGTTTACGTTAATCTAAAGAATTTCTCATATCCTGGCTACTCTCGTAATGGCTTATCTATCATCCCTCCAATCGGTCGAGCAGAATCTCGTGCAGCTGCCATACGGACATCGTACGAAGGGAAGGAACTCAGGGAATCGTGTGCCGCGAAACCGTATGAAAGATACGAATATCAATCGGCGATAGAAAATCCCACCGCGAGCAGCAACAACGTTTGAGAAATATGGCCAGCAGCCAAGCCCAAGTCCTTGATCCTAGGTACTTATCACCCCCTTGCTGGAGCAACCGTTGGCCGCCTGTAGTACGCCGAGTGTGTACACAATTTTGAACAACTTTCTTCCTTTTGCCGGGATAGCTGTCAGCGATAAATTTGCCGCGGAGCTTTGAAAAGAAAAGGAGGAAAGAAAGACACGTGGAGCGTATAGATACGCGTGCTAGCGAGAGCAAAGAATAAGTAAGAGGAAGAAGAAGAAAGAGGAAAGGAAATATACAGAAGTGGAATAGCGTGAAACACGCGACGATGGGTAACGTTACAGGTTAGGGCAGGTTAGGACGAACGTTAGGTAGACGCAAGATCGGCTTCCCAGGTTTCACATCCGACTTGTCAGTTACGTCACGTCACGTCACGGTGCGTCACGGCGCCCGGCACGTACAGATACAATGCGGTTGCCGAACCCATAAATCGCTCAAACGCCGCTCCTGCAATGGACGCCGGTTACGTGGACGAAATGCAAAACCAATTGCACCCGAATTCTACCGCCTGTACCTTTCGACCACCCTCCGCGTCCTACCTGCATGATTTCTCTTGACAGCATTCTCGTGTCTTGCCGACCAAATTCTGCCGGAATTTATTCTAATGACACGTTTTCTCAGCGTTTTCGAGGTACATGATATTCTTCGAAGAAAAGAATCTACGTTAAAGTAATTCTTCTTAAGGTACATGATATTCTTTGAAGAAAATCTACGTTATAGCAATTCTTCTTAAGGTACATGATATTCTTCAAATAAAAGGAAGAGAAGAGTCTACATTAAAGTAATTCTTATTAAGGTACATGATATTCTTCGAAGAAAATCTACGTTAAAGCAATTCTTATTAAGGTACATGATATTCTTCAAATAAAAGGAAGAGAAGAGTCTACATTAAAGCAATTCTTCTTAAGGTACATGATATTCTTAGAAGAAAAGGAAGAGAAGAGTCTACGTTATAGCAATTCTTCTTAAGGTACATGATATTCTTCAAATAAAAGGAAGAGAAGAGTCTACATTAAAGCGATTCTTCTTAAGGTACATGATATTCTTAGAAGAAAAGGAAGAAAAGAGTCTACATTAAAGCAATTCTTCTTAAGGTACATGATATTCTCAGAAGAAAAGTTAAAGCAATTTTTTTAAGGTACATGATATTCTTTGAAGAAAATCTACGTTAAAGCAATTCCTATTAAGGTACCTGATATTCTTGGAAGAAGAGTTAAAGCAATTTTTTTAAGGTACATGATATTCCTAGAAGAAAATCTACGTTAAAGCAATTCTTATTAAGGTACATGATATTCTTAGAAGAAAAGGAAGAAAAGAGTCTACATTAAAGCAATTCTTATTAAGGTACATAATATTCTTTGAAGAAAATCTACGTTAAAGCAATTCTTATTATGGTACATGATATTCTTCAAATAAAAGGAAGAGAAAAGTCTACATTAAAGCAATTCTTCTTAGGGTACATGATATTCTTAGAAGAAAAGGAAGAGAAGAGTCTACATTAAAGCAATTCTTCTTAAGGTACATGATATTCTTCAAATAAAAGGAAGAGAAGAGTCTACATTAAAGCAATTCTTGTTATGGTACATGATATTCTTCAAATAAAAGGAAGAGAAGAGTCTACATTAAAGCAATTCTTCTTAAGGTACATGATATTCTTCGAAGGAAAGAGTCTACGTAAGAGCAATAAGAATCATGTACCTTGCACATTATGAAATCGTTTAAATTCATACAAAATTAAGGAAATTCCGACAGAACAGAAATTGATATTATTAGATAGATATGTGTAATTATAAATAGACATAATTATATGTCTCTTAAAATAATAATGAAAGAGTCATTATTATTTTATTTATTATTCGATCAAAAATTTTTCTTTGCAGTTTTCTCAGTAGTTTTTCTTCGGATACTCTAAGTGTGCAAGGAATACTTTAATTTTGCATACTTTATTTATAACCATACTAAGAAATTAATTATTTTGTTACAAAATAACTTACTTATTTTTCATTTTCTATTTTATTTTCTATCGGCAATTTCTCTTTCCTAATCCTATCAGCTGTTCCAATATTTCTACACAAATGTTTCTTCAATGCATTTTATCCTCTGTTATTATTAATAATATCTGGTTGTCCGAAAAGTTTCTTTCCTTTCATAAATTGATAATAGACGAACGACAATTTCTCTTTTATATTATTTTATTCAATTAAGTATCATCCATTTCGTCATATTTCTATTATTAATAAAAGACATTAGGTTTTAGGTTATGTTAGGTTAGGTTAGGTTACTATTAGATAAATTACCTTTTACTAATTTATTCAAAATCGACAGAAACTTCAAGAAAGGTACATTAAAAAACGAAAATAACATTAAAATACAAATTCGAACCAGAGATCAGAGACGACGCTGGCAAAACGTTAACGTGCGAGCGCCAGCAATGGAAGCAAGAGAGCAGCAAGTGGCTCGTACGTCAGCCGGTGGCTCGTAAACGTCAGCGGTGGTGCTCGTAAACGTAAACGCGATGCTATAAGGGGATGTAGAATGGCGCAGCCGGAGAGTCGCCATAACATAACAGTTAAAGAGATACACATAGAGAGAAAGACGATCCATTTAGCGGTTTAAATGCGGTTGTTACGGCATCCTATGCAACGAAACAATCTGTCGCGTTCTCTCTAGCTCTCCAGAAGATTTAGGACCAACCCCTGGCTTACGTTTTGTCACGAACCATGAAATTTTTTCAATTCCCGTAACGCGTTCTCTCTTTATAGTCGACATTCTTCCTCCATTCGCTTTTCTTCTCTATTATTCCATTTTCCTATCGACATCGGAATATTGACGCTGTACAGAACCATTGAACTAATCAACACGGTTGCTATTAGACTCTTTGCAATTATTAAAAATGGACAAAAACGTGGTTATCTATGCTTCCTTGTTTTCCAGCTTCCCGTGGCATGTTTAATTTGCTGTTAATTATCGTGAAATAACAGTAGCCTCGATTTATAACTGCGCTTGTCCGCTTGTAAGAAATTACGGAAGGAAATAAACTTTGTATGTTGAAACGCACAAAATTCAAATGTACAAAGCTAACGAAGCTTCTTAAGGGTAGAAGCATCTACTAATATTCAGGGTCCTATTCATAAAATGAATTCTCCAGAAATTTATAAGAACGTATTCCTCCGAACGGAAGCACACCAGTCGAACCAACTATCATCCCCATGGAGAAAATTAATAAAGAAAACGAGCGTGTTTTCCTTACGACATTAGACAACGAAACTTACCGCGGTAATAATTCCAATTAAGGGGAAAGAGTTTATCAATGAACGAGAATGAATAGCAATTAGGGGATGAGTCGTGGCCTGTCTGCCGACAGAATCAAAACGTAACGAGATAAATTCGTAGGGTGTAAACGGAATAAGGAGATCCGATAAAGGCTGCGGGCCATCGTCGAGAGGGGTGGCCTTCGTGTTATTGAATGCCACGAAAGCACAGGCCATGCCGAGTTTTCAAGGGGGTAGTGATTAAACTGAGGGATGAATCCTGGGGATCCTGGCGAGTCGGATGCCTCCAGAGGTAGCTACGTTCAACGTTCTGCAAGGGGTTGAAACAACGCCATTCTGTGTTTAATCATGTCTGACCGACTGAGGGGACAGTCGTTTCGGGGGGTGGAATTTGCATAGTCGCCATCCTCGGCCGTTTCTCTTCAATGGAAACAAAAACTCTGAATTTTCCTGCGTTCTATTGTATGCTAAATATACAGAGTGGTTGGTAACTGGTGGTACAAGCGGAAAGGGGATGATTCTACGCGAAAAAAGAAGTCGAAAATGTGGAACAAAAATTTTTCGTTCGGCGCTTTGTTTTCGAGAAAATCGACTTTGAATTTTCGCTCGGTACGCGTCCGCTTTATCGCGTCTCGTTGTAAAGTGGATATAATCGCGGTATAATGAAATAATATGAAGTAATCATAAAAAATTGCTGGGAAAAAAAAAGAAAAATTTTTATTTTATATTTTCGACTTCTTTTTTCGCGTAGAATCACCCCCTTTCCGCTTGTAGCACCAATTACCAACCACCCTGTAGTTGAACGTGGAAGATGTTCGAACGGTGACGTTGAAAGAAAATTGCTTTAAACATAGAACAAAGCGTAGATGGTGTAATTTCAATGAATTTTTTTAATCTTCTGTTTTGAGAATCACGAAAGTTGTTGTCGATTTACGAAAGATAATAATCCACAGGATACGAACGGGTGGTGGGAATTTTGCGAAAGCTAAGTGTTTGTTATTATACGTGCAGCGATATTTATCCATTTATCGAAAGTGTCATCAATTTTATACTCAATTAAATTTTACAGTACACCGGAGCCGAATGAATCACAATTAAATGGAAGAAATTATAATGTTAATTGATTCGCATGAATAATCGTACACAAATACCGCTACGAATTGCTTTATAAATAACGCCATTAAATTACAAGGGCGAAATTAAATCGACGTTATTTAACACGATCAGAACGGTGCCATAGTTACGGAGAAAGCACGATCGATCTTCGCTGTCGTTCAATTTTCTTTACAATTGTCCTTTTTATCAACTTTATACAGCAAAATTTTCACGATAATTAGTTCGCGTTGTTGTTCGCGTGCCTCCTGCATTTCGTATTTTGCCGCCATTTTTACGCCATTTTGAGGTTAACCCGGACGTACGCAACGAAAGCGGCGAAGGAAAGAGAAAAGCGAACGAAAGGAGAAGAAGAAGGAAGAAAGAAACGGACAAGTATACGGTATATACACAGCGATATCTCAATCGCCGTATAAAAACCGGCAATAACTCGCGACGCCACCCAGAAAGATGATCGCACGCATCGTGCGCCACGAAAACAAGAACCCCGAGAAACGCCAAAATTATGATAATGATTCGGAGCCGATTTCAGTTAAGACATTAGGCGACGTGTATAATTTAGACAAAAAGCAGGCCCGGTAAGTAAAGACCGCAAAGTATCGATTCGTGGCCGCTCACGATAATAAACTTTAATATATATTATGCAGATTGGCGGCCGTACGCGCGGATCAGCCCCGTCAGCGTCTACGCCTATGGCTGGCTATGGCTTTCTCTCTTTTTACGGTGAAACGGCGTTTATCAATACACCGTAAGCGGAGGACAAATTTCAGACCTCCCTTCGTCCCTCTTTCCTCGTTTTATAATTATTTCCGCGTTGCTCGCTAATAAATGCAGAATGCGAACGGCTGAACAACGCGGCTCGCGTTAAACAGCGACCGATCGATAACGCAACGCGGCTGAAACGGAAATGGAAAATTCGTTGATTTCTGTCGCTCGTGGCGCACATTTTTTGACATTTTCCGACCGTTTCAACGTCAATATCATTGGCGACGAAGCGACAATCGCATGGCGATATTTTCGTCGTCCCGTGGCAACCACCCTCCCCCCGCCCCTCCAAACGACAATCGTCTTTGCTAGAACGTTCATCACCGCAGAGAAAAATGAAATAACCGAGACGCGCGTAAAAATTGGTAGAAGCCGAAAGGGCAGAGAGAAGGAAAGAAAGAGATCGAGCAAGGGTAAGAAGAAGGTGGGGGGGGGGCGAGCGGTGGAAGAAAAGAGGCGGTCGGCAAAGGGGAGGCTGATGGTACAAGAAGGATAATAACGCGTAGTTTCGATCAAGATTATAGGCGCGGATAAATGAATAGTTTACGAGCAGCGAAAATGAGACGGGTAAAATATTAAACGCTGCCTATGGACGCGGAGACTCGAACCTTTGATATGCTGGTCGCCTGTAATAAAGCTCGATGTTAAATGTCTTTATCGCGTTTCTGGCCCTATCCTGCTATATACGGTAATTGATACGAGCAAAGCTAAGGGCGAAACGCGCGCGGACTCCGCTTGTCCGCAAATTATACGCGGCGTACTCGCGCTAAAAGGACAGACAGGTATTTAATAACTGGCCTTGGTAACGGCTTCATTCTTCGATGCGCGAGAGAGTATTCTCCTAGTCATCGTGCGGATTATTAGTATCGCGTCAACGGAAAGAACACGTTGAATTTTAATCCGAATCTTCTGAAGCTCGAAACTCCTCGGCAAAATATCATTTAAACAGGCAACAACGTACGCTGCTGGCAGATGGTGTAACCGAAAGTTACAGGAATTCCCCTATATCCCTCGATACCTTCGGTGAACCCTGCTCGTGTATCTCGTTGAGAAAAACGTGCTGTGTTTGTAGAGGTCGGCTCGATACCACGTGCACATTTTTCTATCCGCCGGAGGAACGGGCTCGGCCCTGGTTTGACATTTCGCTTACAAAGCAGCTCATCAGTCCCCCGACGTGTCCGTCTCCGACGGCCGAACTGGACGAAGATTGAAATCAAGAAATCGAGCAAAACGAGCATCTCGCATACCGTAGGTAGGCAGGTTAGGCGTCAACCCAGCGGGAATATCTGGCGCGTAAGTACACGCTGCGGGCATGTCCGTGACGCGCGTAGTGCATCCCGAAGGATGGACAGAGAGAGGAAACGAGTGGTACGCGTTGCGAGGGGCGCGCGAGTACGTCGGTGTGCGTGGTCGGACGACGGTGTTCGTATCCGAAATGAATTGACCGGTGCGTGGTTGATGGACGTAGCGGGTGGCTCGTTATGCTTACAGCCGGCCCAGCAATCAAGAAGAATTCATACGAACCGCCTGACGTGTCGCTCATGATGGAGGCTCGAGCCACGTAGTCATCCATCTTTCAACCTCTTCCGAGTGTTTGCTTTATTCGTAATCTGACGTAACGAAACGTTGCGTATCTTCTCGATTTTCCCTTCGTGCTACGGCACGCCGTACGTACGAACGTTTCACGCTAATAAAACGAACAATCTCTGTCATAAATTCATACGAGTTCGCGTCTTTGCCCTCTTTTGTCAATTGCGAGTCCTCCAAAAACTGGGCTTCGCAACCTGATAACGCGTCCTGTACGCGTCACAAACTTGTGTCGCGCGTACATGCAACTCGATTATTCCGAACCAATTAACAAGGCGATCGCCACGGGATGAGATTCTTTCCTTTCGAAGATTCTTTCCTCGTGTTGAAGGGGTGGTTGGAGGTCGGTGATGCCGGTGCGAGTGGAAAGAAGATCGAACAAGGAGGGGGCTAGAGAAGAGGAGAAGAGAGACGAAGAAGGGACGGGTGGACGTGGCTCGGGGGAGTTTTTCTCGTTCCCGGCTTCCGTCTCCTGGGACGCGAAGCGCGAGGATCTTTTTGCTCGCCTCGACGGAGGATCAGACGTCCCACTTTATCTCCGCCGACCCGTTCAAACTCCCTTCCTCCTGCTTCTGCTGCTCTACCCCCTTTCCACCCCCGTATCCCGTGTCGGTTCTACCCCTCTTCGAGCAACGCGCTCTATCCTGCCGCAACCCCCGTTGCGCCACGGTTTTCTACCCCAACTCTCTCTCTCTCTCTCTCTCTCTCTCTTATTCTCTCTGCCCCTCCTACTCCCCCTACGTCAGCCAGAGCTATGGTTGATCACGTATAGGAGGAGCCCCTAGCAGTGCCTAGAGTGACGCGTCGTGGAGGAGCCATTTGTCATCCATCAGCACACGCTTCCAACCCGACGAGATAGCAGGCTGGAGCCTGACCCAGCCTAGACCGATTCTATGCTTCTTATCTTCCTTCCTCTCCTTCTCTCACGCGCTACACTCTTCCGTTGCTTTGCCCGTTTTACCCCAGTCCGCTTGCCACGTGAAGTGGTGGGATATTCGGAGAAAACACTGTTCCAGAGGTCTTTACAAAGGAGATCGGGAATTCGGATTACCCGGCCTAGGGATTCTCATGCGTCGACGCTCGGTTTCCGTCGAGGATGGTTCATCGAGTCAAATGCAGACAAATTCCTGTTCGATGATAGGCATTTTGAGAAACGGTACGCCATGCAGCGTCGAGTTTTCTTTGCAACATTCGACGATGTTATCGAAATGGAGGGAACATTGTGCGAGCTGTTCAGATAATGCGCAATAGCGATAACCTTGATAGCGTCTTTAAGAAGATCCTTTTCTCTATGGACTGGAATTTTCAACCAACGGCTTCGTGGCTGCCTGGTTTGTCGATTGCTTAGGTCGTTTCTATGGAAGCGACGAGACGCGTCGTCATTTTAAAATAAATTCAAGTAACAAATTGGATAAGTTGGGAGGGAAACTTTGTGTTTGGAAGACGCGAGTTAAGAAATTTATGAAAACCGATGACAACGAGGACGAAATATCTGGACGATCGACCGGCTAACGAGCAATATATATACAGCGACGTTCTAAATTCTCAGGTCGTTTGTAATGACAATTCGATCGGATCGTTTGTTCGTGCAATGGAACCATTCGCCGCGTTTATCCCAACCGTGGAATGCGTACCGTATTTTTCTGACCACGTTGTTCTCTCCCGGACTTTTGTTCTCGATGGCTTATCCGCGGATTTGCGGCCGCCGATCCGAGTATCGTGAACCGCCTACTTATAAGATTTATTTGTCCCGAGTGTGGGTCACCCCACCCTTCCACTCAAATCGTAAGATATAATATGATATCGACTAATTTTGAGTAATACGTTGGATGCTTTCGTGGATTTAGGTACTCAACGACCGTACATTAATTTTGTAAAATATTGCACAGAAAATGACGAAAGGATTGTCAGCAACAATGTTGCGAGCAATGTAGTCTTTTCGTGTAACGTAAAAGTTCCAGGCAATAGGAATAAAGAATAAAAATTGAGGATAAAATTGGGATATAAAAATAGAAAATTGAGGTATAGGACGAGGATAAAAACTAAAGACGGAGAGGAAGATTTTTTCTCATATTCGTAATGAATATTCCAAAAGCGAAATTGATCAATTATGTTCTTTATAAATTCTTCTATTTCATTGCCCAACTTGTTTTCCAAGTTTTCCAAAAGTTAAACAGACCAACTATGTTCTTTATAAATTCCTCAATTTCATCGTGATTAATAACAATAATAATAAGGATAGAGAATAAGAATAGGAAATAAAAATTGAGGATAAAATTGGGATATAAAAATAGAAAATTAAGATATAGGACAAGAATAAAAAATAAAGACAGAGAGGAAGATTGTTTCTCATATTCATAATGAATCTTCCAAAAGCCAAACTGATCAACTATATTCTTTACAAATTCCTCAATTTGTAAATAAAAATATATTGAACCAAGTACAAGTGTAGGTATAGTGTATGATGTCAAAATCAAGTACATTGTTATCATTATTTATCAATCTAATGCGTGATATTGTTGAAATTGACTGATAAAGGAAGCAGTGGATGAATTCATTATCAGAAAATTATATTGAAATAAGTACAAGTGTAGGTATAGTGTATGAGGTCAAAATCCAATAAATTGTTATAATTATTTATTAATTGAATGTGTGATATTGTTGAGGTTGACTGATAGAGAACAGAATGGATAAATTTGTAATAGCAAAATATATTGAAATAAGTGCAAGTGTAGATATAGTGTATGATGTCAAAATCAAGTAAATTGTCATTATTATTTATTAATCTAATGTGTGATATTGATGAGATTAATTGGTAGAGGAACCAGTGGATGGATTCGTAATAGAAAAATATATTGAAATAAGTATAAGTGTAGGTCTATACCTACACTATACTTATTTCACTATACTTATACACTATTGTATGAGATCAAAATCAAATAAATTGTTATCATTATTTATTAATCTAATGTGTGATATTGTTGAGATTGACTGAAGGAAGAACCAGTGGATGAATTTGTAATAGAAAAGTATATTGAAATAAGTACAAGTGTAGGTATAGTGTATGAGGTCAAAATCAGATAAATTGTTATCATTATTAATTAATTTAATATATAATATTGTTGAGATTAACCGATAGAGAAACCATTTGATGAATTTGTAAATAAAAATATATTGAAATAAGTATAAGTGTAGGTATAGTGTATGAGGTCAAAATCAGATAAATTGTTATCATTATTAATTAATTTAATACATAATATTGTTGAGATAAACTGATAGAGGAACCATTTGATGAATTTGTAAATAAAAATATATTGAAATAAGTATAGGTACAAGAATAGTGTATGAGGTCAAAATCAAGTAAATTGTCATTATTATTTATTAATCTAATGTGTGATATTGATGAGATTAATTGGTAGAGGAACCAGTGGATGGATTCGTAATAGAAAAATATATTGAAATAAGTATAAGTGCAGGCCTATACCTACACTATACTTATTTCACTATATTTATACACTATTGTATGAGATCAAAATCAAATAAATTGTTATCATTATTTATTAATCTAATGTGTAATATTGTTGAGATTAATTTGTAGAAGAACCAGTGGATGAATTTGTAATAGAAAAGTATATTGAAATAAGTACAAGTGTAGGTATAGTGTATGAGGTCAAAATCAGATAAATTGTTATCATTATTAATTAATTTAATACATAATATTGTCGAGATTAACTGATAGAGGAAGCAAATGATGAATTTGTAAATAAAAATATATTGAACTAACTATAAGTGTAGGTATAGTGTATAAGGTCAAAATGAAATAAATTGTTATAATTATTTATTAATTGAATGTGTGATATTGTTGAGATTAACTGGTAGAGGAACCAGTGGATGAATTTATTATTAGAAAAATATATTGAAATAAGTATAGGTACAAGTATAGCGTATGAGGTCAAAATCAGATAAATTGTTATCATTATTAATTAATTTAATACATAATATTGTCGAGATAAACTGATAGAGGAACCATTTGATGAATTTGTAAATAAAAATATATTGAAATAAGTATAGGTATAAGTATTTCCAACTATGTTCTTTATAAATTCCTCAATTTCATTGCCCAACTTCGCGATTGATATTCAATTTTCAAAAAATTTCACAGTAAGATAAACAAAATAACGCTCGTAAAATTATCATTTTTCTGTATTTTTCAATTTTCCAGTTGCTCGATACAGCTTCTGAATGCTCCAATGCTATCACAATCGGATTGCCCTTATCCAAACAACGATCAATTAGAAAGCAACGTGGTATGATTCACCAAACCTACGCATAAAGCCACCCCAATTTCTCCGCAAGCTGGGTGCTCCATGTCCCGGCTGACTACAAGCAACGTTTGCAAACGGATTAGAACCGGTCCATAATTTCTAATTAGCGATCGATACCGAAGAAGTGGAAAGAAGATAGAAACAGTTACACGCCGGCTGCCTGAACACCGACGGTATCCGTTAAATACACGCTTTTTTGCGGGCAAACGGATCGAGCTTGGAGAGGCTTGCAAGGCACAATAGATGATATAGGTATCGCCAATTTTTCAGCCGTCCGCCAGATTTTTCAATGTAACTCGAGAGCCGCTCCCTCGCGAGGTCCCAGGACAGAGGAATGGATGAACAGGCGGCGAAGAAGGGCGGCAACGGGGGCCAGGGCGACAAGAACACCGGAGACGACGGAGCGAGAGGGTCACGCCGAAGAAAAAGAGGCCACAGAAGAGAATGGAGGACCGTGAAGAAGAGATAGACACGGGATGAGAGCGGAGAGCGAGAGAAAAGTTGCTGTTCTTCTTGCCAGGGAATACAATAACGCTGGGAAAAAAGGTCTGCGAGATGGAAAGGAACGAATCCTCCGCGTTACCGCGGCTGCATTCGCCGCGGCAGAAAATCTGCCCTCGAGGGTTGTCGAGGGTGAACGAAGACCAGGCCCCTGGAGGGGATGCTGCTTCAGGCATCGATGTCATTAATAAAAGTGTCAATGGTGTCAGTGGACTAATGTCTGTAGTCGCTCGTTGGTCGAGGGCAGACGGGCGGTAGCAGCGTCAGCCGACCTCCTATCCAAGCGTCTCACCCACCCCTGGCGGTTCAATCGTTTTCCGTTGCTTCTTCCTTCATACCTTCTTCTTTTGACTAAATTACACGATCTTATCGCTTATCTTACGCAGGGAAGGTGTAAAGAACGTGTCTCGAAAAGCGCAGGATAAGATAGAGGGGAAACTACCGTCACGTTCCTTTTTAATTTCGCCAAGGAATCTTTCGTTTGAAAGTAACGTACCGTCACTTGGATTTTTTAATCGTTGGTTTAAATGTTCTTTTACAGAAAGGAATCTTAGCGGCACAGGATGGCATTTACCTGTGATTTCTTTAAAGAATTGATGTAACCATAAATGACGATAAACGCAAATGACAGATGGCTGACAAGAAAGAAGAAACAATTTGAAGGTAATGCGAATAAATGTATAGGAATTCCGAGTATCAACGATTAATAATAACAACGTGAAACGTCGTAAGAATTTGCCAAGAACGTTCTTGCAGTTTGTGCATGAATCGACTAAATGTTCATACCGAGGTACGCGGCCGAAACGTGTGACAGAATGATACAGAAACTCTCGGAATGATCGAACATAGTTTGCCCACAAGCCGAGCAAGATGGCTTGTTAGAACGTTCGCTTATTGAAGTTTCGAAGACAACGACACGAAGCTATCGCACAGAATCAGCAATAGAATTTGATTTAACTTGGACGTCTAGCGAAGGTAACAATTTCTCGTCAGCGGTAATTTCTTTCCTTACCGGGATACGTTAAAGTCGAATTAATGGTTTAAATATAACTTTCTCTGTGAACCCTCTTCCACTTTTCCATTCGTTCAGTCACGGAAGTTTTACATTAAGTTGGCTCGATCTCTCTCCAACAGGCAGCCGAACAGGATATTCGAAATTCCACTTCACCACCCCCGTTAACGCTCTTTTCCAAACCAATTATCCCTCGTGATGCGGAGTACCTATTTTCGCGTATTTTAAACCTCTAAATATTCACTCTGAAAATACCCATAGTAGAAGAAGAAGAAAGGGAAGAAGACAATTTCGATCGAAGTAGAATTTCCTCAGCCGAGTACTATGCTACGCCCACGTGCACAAAGAGGCGAGTTTCCCCGATAAGGGTACAACGTATATCGACGCAAAATGAAGGAACATGTTTGCAGATCGGAAGGGTGGCGCATAGGAATATCTAATAAGAAGCTCAAGCTCATCCATCGTGCGTCGGGCCACTCGGTAGGCTGTCACCGTAGGCGTCAGCGTACTATGCAGAACGAGTGATTTACATAGTAATAATATCGGCACGCTGGGCTGCACCACGGAGTTTCCAGACTCAACCACACGGTCTTAAACTTGTTTCCTAATACGAGAGACTGCTCGCTGCCGTCATTACCCTGCGCACCCTTTTCACGACGTCGCTGCTGAGAGATCGTTACTCTTGAGAAAATGAACTGTTATTGACGAACAAACAGTGTGCTTTGGTCGAGGAAATGTACATAGTAAAAATTATAGTATACTTAAATAGTTTGGAGATTGACCGAACTATTGGAAAATCGTTTGATTGTTATGGCTATTATTCTATTTGATACTCGACTGGTATTACCGAGTCGTAGATGTTTGCAAGAATTTTGAGAAAAATACTGATAGATTGTACTCTGTGTCGGACGCGATGATTAAGGAACGATAAATTGTCTGGACGAATAAGAAAATGCAATTAACAGTAGAACTACCGATAGTTAACGCGAAGCTATTTCTACCAAAACCAATGAAAATGATTGGTCTTTAAAAAATACCCGATGATAGAATATTTTTGTATTTATCGATTCATTACTTTCTTACAGGAGCAATTTCATGTTATGTAGTACATTTTTGATGTTATTAATCCATCTGGGATCATTATCCCTAAACGAGGGTTGACACGTTTATAAAATTGTAAAACTAGTCAATTCGACTGGTGTGTCAGTTCTAGTGTTGATGAATATTCCCTAGATGTTTATACAATTATGGGAGATTAAAATGCACAAGTGTAAAGTATACAAAATATTCAGTGTTAAGGCTGGACGAAATCACTATACTACACTAGAACACAAAGTAGGAATTTTATAATAAAATTGTAAAGTCAGTCAATTTGACTGGAGTGTTAGTTCTAGTGTACAAGTATAAAATATACAAAATATAAAATGTTAACAACTTGTTTCAATAATTAAAAATGGACGAAATCACTATACTACACTAGAACACAAAGTAGGAATTTTATAATAAAATTGTAAAGTCAGTCAATTTGACTGGAGTGTTAGTTCTAGTGTACAAGTATAAAATATACAAAATATAAAATGTTAACAACTTGTTTGAATAATTAAGAATGGACGAAATCACTATACTACACTAGAACACAAAGTAGGAATTTTATAATAAAATTGTAAAGCCAGTCAATTTGACTAGTGTGTTAGTTCTAGTGTTGATGAATAGTGTTGATTCTCTAGATGTTTATACAATTATGGAAGATTATAATGCACAAGTATAAAGTGTACAAAATATTCAGTGTTAAGACTGGATAGTAGAACACAAAGTAGAAATTTTCAAATAAAATTGTAAAGCCAGTTAATTTGACTGGAGTGTTAGTTCTAGTATTGATAAATAGTGTTGATTCCCTAGATGTTTATACAATTATGGAAGATTATAATGCACAAGTATAAAGTATACAAAATATTCAGTGTTAAGGCTGGACGAAATCACTATACTACACTAGAACACAAAATAGGAATTTTATAATAAAATTGTAGAACCAGTCAGTTTGATTAGTGTGGTAGTTCTAGTGTCAGTAAGTATTCTCTATATGTTTATACAATTATGGAAGATTATAATGTTCAAGTATGAAATGTACAAAATATTTAATGTTAAGAACTCTTTTGAATAATTAAGAATGGACGAAATCACTATACTACACTATAACACAAAGTAGGAATTTTATAATAAAATTGTAAAGCCAGTCAATTTGACTAGTGTGTTAGTTCTAGTGTTGATGAATAGTGTTGATTCCCTAGATGTTTATATAATTATGGAAGATTATAATGTTCAAGTATGAAATGTACAAAATATTTAATGTTAAGAACTCTTTTGAATAATTAAGAATGGACGAAATCACTATACTACACTATAACACAAAGTAGGAATCTTATAATAAAATTGTAAAGCCAGTCAATTTGACTAGTGTGTTAGTTCTAGTGTTGATGAATAGTGTTGATTCCCTAGATGTTTATACAATTATGGAAGATTATAATGCACAAGTATAAAGTGTACAAAATATTCAGTGTTAAGACTGGACAGTAAAACACAAAGTAGAAATTTTCAAATAAAATTGTAAAGTCAGTCAATTTGACTAGTGTGTTAGTTCTAGTGTTGATGAATAGTGTTGATTCCCTAGATGTTTATACAATTATGGAAGATTATAATGCACAAGTATAAAGTGTACAAAATATTCAGTGTTAAGACTGGACAGTAGAACACAAAGTAGAAATTTTCAAATAAAATTGTAAAACCAAACAATTTGTCCTACTAACTCAAACTGTTGCGACGCAATCTTATTAATCGAGAGTTAAACGATTATCTGAAAGCCAATTTTCATTATCGCAGTATCATAGAAATAACGTGTCAATCAATTAACTCTGCAGAACTGGTATAATTCTGTTTGCTTATTCGATGTAATAAAAATGAATCGCGGCATTTCGATAATTGTTTCGAGCAACGTGCTTCCTATGGAAACAAGAAAATTCCAAGATTATAAAATCCAAGAAACCAGTTTACGTCAGCAAGATCTATCGGCGATGGAAATGGTATGGGAGCAAGAAAACGAGGTCGCCTTTAAAAATAGAAGCAAGACGCAGGGAAGGTTACCAATCATCCCTGGCGATCATCGTAGACAAGGAATTTTCTTTCAAGCCGGAATCAGCCCCGGAACACCATTTCCTCGAGACATTCCGCCGACGGTGCGGCTGAGTCGCTCTTCTTCTTTTCATCATCCGAGCTATCCTCCACGAGTTATCATCCACATACAAAATTCCAAGAACTTTTTCCAGTAAACCAGGTCACAAGAAGAAGCGAAAGAAGAGGAAACGCGACAACAGTCTACCGATTAGAACATCAAGAGACGAATAACAAGCTTCGCATAATGAGCGCGGTAAACAATATAAAAGGGGGTGAAAGAAGGGTTGCTACGTCCAGGACAAAAGGGGTTGGCAGTGAGAGCCGACAGACGCTTTGACGTCTTTCTCCATGGAGCACAATGTTAATTAACGAGAGGAGAGTCGCTCCTGGGATCCCGGCTGCGCTCACGATTCTCAATCAACGATGGTATTCACGAGCCCCTCTATCCCCCAACCCCGCCGACAACGCCACTCGACGGCTCGCTTGAGTTATGCAAACTAAGTATAGAACGTTTAATGAACGAAAGTATCGGGATGCCTCCGCGAAACGGTTTTTCACTGTCCCTCGCCACCGCGCACCGATCTCGCCGCAGAGAAAGTTTCCACAGGGTTGGTTCACTGTTACGTGCATCGAAAGTATGAACAGGGTTAGCAACGTTGTTCTTATTTCCTGATATAAGGCAGCTTTGATACGGAAAGGTAATATTCGTCTTAAAATTATTGAAGAAATTCAGCTTCTACGATAAAAATAAAACCTGCTTTTGTTAGCAACTCGGGAGTGAAATTTAGCCGCTTTGTTATATTGTTGTACACGGGGCGTATAACATAGTGGCAACGTCGATAATACTGTGAATTTATGGCAAATTCAAGTGTGTGCAAATTTACAGAACATAAAAATATCCAAAGTAATATCCAGAGGGTGAAATCTGCGTTCAGTTTCGTTCGTGAGAATATAAACTTTCATATTTAAAGGTTTCTTACTTATCTGAAGATCGTACTGAAATATAAGTTATAAATATATCATAATCACGGGTAACGCGGGATATTAACCCTACGATGATAGATACAAAGTGCCAGGCGATTCTATTTTCAAACGACAAGTTCTGCGAACCGAAGCAAAGGATGAAATCACCGAGTCAAGATACTGTGTAGCCGTCTGTCGGCGCGACAACCTAATTCCTAGCCAGCATTTTCCAACTATTTTTCCTGCTATCAAGTTCTTGGTACGGACTATTGCGGTCGTTAACTGGAACAAACGAGCCGATCTGCAACGAGTTCCCTGAAATGATCAACAGCGACGCGACTCGCTCGATCTCTGATCACAGAAATTAACGGACCAAAAGTGATTGAACTGCCATCAAACTATTCAGATGTCTATAATTATGTTCAAAAACAGAGAACACAGCTGTGTTATATTATTTAAATGTACACAGAAAGCAGAAGAACGAAGCACCAATTTCCTACGTTCAATCAGCAACAACGAGACTATGCGTATGAGCGATTGGTAATTGCCAAGCGGTTGGCAAGAAGAGTCATGTTGCGAGTCTCGGCAACGAGATCAGGTGCCGAGAACACGGTGAGTCTCATCGTAGAGGTAAGGTAGCCGGCGAATCTGTAATTAATGCGACCAATTGGCAAAGCCGGATCGAGCGATGCGTAACACACAGCCTGTCGGAGATGGAAGGACATCGGGACATTTCTTTTCGAATTTTCGCGAACATCCCCAATACTTTAGACTATTTATTATAGCTGTACTTAAATAGCGAAACATAGAAGCAGTTGTTACGATTCAATCCGATTACGTTTGCCCGAGATTCGTGACAATGGCCTTGGCTCGAAGTGACACGACTGGTCGCCGAACGTAGCCACGGTCACGGGATGAGCGTTTCTACCTAACAGAGAAGCGTCTATATCGCGGGACGCACGTTGTATCAACAATCAAACCCCGGACAGGAGCAATGTCAACTGTACGCGGGTCTGCCTAGCAACGGCGGCTGGAATTTTGTCGGTATCCCCGGCCAACACGCAACGAAGAAACGCGATCGTAAGGGGAGGAAAGTTTCCATCGGTCTTTTATTCTTGCGATCACCTTGGACAGTTTTCACATCGTCTTTAAGCGCGGTGTTATACCGAGCGTCACAGCGAACGTTACTTCGTGCTTCGAAATATATTCCACGTTTAAGAAAGAGTTAGCCCGTTGGCCGTGGACCCGTTATCGAACCTAGGAACATTGTCTTTGATATCTCGAGTGTCTGATCACCACGGCTATTTGTCAAACTCCGTAAAAATCATATTCATAGCAGTAAATATCATCTCTGTTGTACAACAACGATGGCTAGTCCGAACGAAGACTCGTTTCACGCCCCTAACCCGATATATATATTATAATCGTTCGAAGAGGAGAAAAATGGGGTCCTCGGAGCGTAGCTGGTACGAAGGACGCGCACGATAATTCCAGCGCTGCGCAATCTTATCGACGCGCGTCTCCATACAGGTGAATTCACTCTGATTACAGATTCAGCCAGCCTGAAAATTACGCGGTCGATCCTCCGTAACGAACAGCACAGAGAAAGAGAGAGGGAGGTGGGGGAGAGAAGGAGAGAGGAAGTAAAAGAGGTAAAGGGAGAGGGAGATTGATAATACAACGGCGTGTAATTTTACCTATAAGATCAAATTACAGTCGGCGTCGAATTAAAGAGCGTTCATTTTCTGCCTGTTTATTCGCGGCGGATTTAGACACGGGCATTCGTCCACTCGTTGTCCAAGCTGTTTCGCGCACCAAAACGCTCGTTCGGCGGTGGTGTGCGTGGCCAAACCGAGCCATTTACGTCGATTCGCGACGTGTCTTTAAAGCAACAACTTCAACGACCGTTGTTTAAGACGAAATTACGGCGCGCAGGAGGGAGGGGGGGCGGGAGGGACGGTGCGCGGCGCGCGATTAACGCGATCACGGCCGGGTCACGCTCAATGCCGAGGTCACGCGGTAGTTCTTACGGTAGTAGTTACGAGAGAAATTTGTAAGCAGAGTCGTTCAGGACGATGAAAGCTCTTCTATTAAAATGAATTCCCCCCAGAGACGATCGCTCTCCTTATTTTTATTTAAAACTATTTATTCGATATACAATGAAAAGGAAAAAAGGGAACTGCTGAACGATTCATAGACCGAGCCAATTCCAATTTCATTAATACGGTAATGAGCGTTAAACCGGGAACGGACGCGGCAAATCGACCCAGCGAACGGACATCAAAAGACCATCACGCTGGCCTGAAGAGGAGGGGGGTTCGAAATCTGACGATACTAATGTCTTCCACCTTCCTCGCAGCATCCTTTCACGAATAGACGTTTTTTGCATAACTTGGCCGTAGCAAGCAGTTCCCCTCTCGTCGCCGCCATCAGCACCCCCTCCAAAAGCCAAAGAGAACTTCCCATATCCCGCGCCTTACCACCACCCCCTGCCTGAACTACCGACCACCTTTTCCCCCCTCTCCATTCACTGCTTCTTTCTCTCACTCGATATTTCTGCCGACCTCTCTTCTACCGACACCTCATCTCCCGGTTTGCCGTTTACCTCCTCCCCTGCCGATCGTTCCATCTTGCTTTCTCTGTATTCTCCGCAGCAGCAGGCGCTGTACACGAGGCTGCGGCTAAGAGCGGAGCGACGTCGCCGACGCCACGCACCCCGACGTCGCCCTGACGCGCTCCACTGACGCTGCGGAGCGGAGATTAATGGCTTCGGACTCTGAAATCCTGGAAAATAAATAGCGGGGGCGCCGGTGGCGAGAGCGAGAGTCCTGCGGAGCAAGATGCGATCCACCTCTTTCTCTTTTCGTTGCTCTGCCGCTATTTCTGTCTTCCTCGTTGCTGGTCGACAGAGAAAGGGACAAGGTGGAAGGGAGACACAAGGGTTGGAGAGGGAGAGAGAGGCAGCGTCCCGAGGGACCTGCCTACCGCTCGCGCTGCCCACCGCCATCGCTGTGTGCTCCTTTGTGAGCAACCTGAAGGTTGTCGAAGGGCTGACGCGAAAAGCGACCGGCGTAGAAATTTATCTGGCCGGAATGCTTTTGTTGGCCCGCTTCGTGACGAGGAAATTGAAGGCTCTGCCAGTATTTCTCCTCCTTTTTCTCTTTCTTTCTTTCTTTCTTTCTCGTCCACCAGCCTAGGGATTTATCCGACACTGTGATACGCTTTTGTTCCGCTGAATCCTTCTTTTCTCTTCACCATCCGCCAATGTTTTCGTCGAAGATAATATATATCGTGTAGGTTTCATAAAACGCTACGATCGTTACACAAACACATGTACATTCGAGTTTGACGAAAACACCAAGACCAAAAAGAGAGAGTGAGAGAGAGAGATCTCTATCGCGGCTTAATCGTTAACAAGAACGTTCGCCAGAGATCCAGCATCTCGTACGACATTAATCGTTTGAAAGTGACGCAGCAACGACCGACAACAACGACATCTGGATACCTGTTGGATATTCGAAAGTCTTGGTGGAATGTGTGAAGATAGCCATTACATAGCCGACGCCGGGGTAAATTATATTAAATACTAAATAACCGGTGGAAGACCACGGTCTAATTGTTGCGTCGTTTGCATAATGCCCGGTCTGTAACTACTCTCCGTTCCCTTTGCCTCGCCAACGCTCTACCTTCCACCATTTGCCTCTCTGTCTTGCGACCGGTACCCTCTTTAACGTGGCTTCTCCGCGTATCTCTTGCTTGCATCCTCCGCCTCGTCCTATCTGCCCTTTTCTCCCCTCCACCCTGACCGTGTCCCCCTTCTCTGATTCGTCGCAATATACCGACCGAAAGATTAATTGCTAATTCTTGCTACTGCAACCAGTTGCTACTAAATGCGCACGGTGGTCGTGCAAAGATCAAGGAACCTCGTCGAACCTGACCAACGACGTTCAACTACGCGAGAAACGTAAATGAAGCACCGTACGCCGTATGGCATAGGCGAATATTCTCTTCGGAGGTTAGGAAAATGTCCGCCGACGACACGATCCCGTAGGAAATTTGCCTAGCGATAGAAGGATTTTATAGTCGCGAGATTGGAAACGCAACGCGGTGAAGAATCAACGGTCAGAGCTGACGCGTTTCGCACAAAGGTCGTTCGTCTTTCGTCTCATTTGAGCCGCCTGCCCTCTCATCCTTCTCCCTCGGTCATCGTCTAGTCACGTTTGCACGGTAGCCATTTGCGAGATTACTTCGAGCGCCGCCCGCTAGGGCGCTCATTAACGAGCGAACGAAAGAAGAGATTATCAAGCGACTAAGCGTAACTAACAACAACGCGCCGTTCAATTTGAGAAACGGCTAATTATACGGCCGCGGCTCGCCTTACTTTTTCCCGACTAATTGCTTGAAACGACTTCGATCGCCACCGTTGTCACACCATTGCCAACGCGAGATTAATCGCGATACGTGCCACTAGCGTGAAATTAATTGCATCGAGTACGCTTCCTACTACACGGCAGTACCGTGTCCAAAAATCAACCACCTCGACAACGAGTAAAGAAAAGAAAGAAGAAGAAGAAGAAGAAGAAGAAGAAGAAGACGACGATGAAGGAGAAAGAGAGTAAAAAATAAATGAGAAATCCGGTGTCCTGAAATAATAAAGCCGACCCGGTCCCCTGTTAATTTATTATTCAATTCGTAGGAGACGCTCCATCCCCCTACCAAACATTCCCCTATCAAATCTCCGCGCAATATCCGCGTATATAGGCCGAAAACATCCGGCAGAGATTGCGAACCAACATCCTTGGACGATGAGTTCGTCGCGTTACATTCCTGCACGATGATTTTCCTGCTTGCACATGGCGAACCCGAGGCTACGACTCGGGCAACAACAGAGGAACATGGGTGACGTGCACGGGGTAGAAGCTGAGAGGGGGCTAGATTTGATTCGTAGAGGGATAGAACAGATCGGCTATGGGTCTACCTCGACAGACACGGGGGGAGATGGCGGCGTGCAACGCCGTACCAAAGCAATATCCATAGGAACACCCCGTGTCAGAGGGAGAGATGCAGAGACGTGCAATCAATCACGAGGGACCCTGCTGCCACGTTCGTGGCCCTCGTATCAAACGTAACGCACGGTAAACATTTTTAACTTTGCCACGTTATTAATATTCGTTGCGCCCCGGGATCCTCTGCCGCTACCCCTGCCCCGTCCCGCTACCTCACCCCCTTTCCGCTCCTCGTTTCCCCCTTCTTCTTTTTTTCCCTCGGAATTTGCACTCCGCGTTTTTGTTAATCAATTTGCCGCCATTCGGCTGCGGAGCAAGAAACTGTCGAAGTTTACCGATTAAGTTTATTTACCCGAGAATATTATGCCAGTTAAGGGTGAAGCGTCGGTTGATACTGTCGGACATCTAAACGGAATATTTTTGCTCGCAGTTGCGAAATGTACGGGGCAAGAACCCGGTCGATGTTTAGCCGTTTTTATAAAATCGATCAAAATTGGGGGTTATTCTTTACTTCTACATCTTACGAACTACAACGAAGTATTACGTTCGAATGAAGATAAAACCGGTGAAATTTGTTGTCGCGTTTGAAAATGCAGGTGAAACGAGGGGGTCGAGAATAATTTTTGCAAGGTGTGTTTCACGATGCCTTTTGAATTACGCGATCACATTCGCTGGAATCGCATTAAACGTATAACGCGCGGGAAATGTTTTTTGACTCGGCCGCCATATTAATATTCGTTAGAGGTCGCCAGTCTCGCAGCCCAGCCGCGCCTCCATATTAACCGCATTTTTTTCCTTTAATCTTTTTTCTCTCCTTTGTTTCTTCTCATTTTTACTCTTTTTTTTTTTTTTTTTTGGTTTCGTTGTATTAAAGCACATTCTAGACACTAAACGCAATAATGGAAATTGATAATCAGCCGGTCGTTAACGTCACGAGCGAGTAACGATTATTTATTCGTAACGATTCGCGGCTACGTGATTCGCCAAGGGGTGAAAATCGCGATCCTCCGCGCCGATTAAAACTTTGCTCCGCTTGTTCGTATTGTAATTATTGCACGTTACTCGTACGTTGTACACGTCCCTTACCGGAACGCTGAATTCCCTCTCCTTGATATATCAGCGGCGAGTAAAATTAGAATTTTTCTAATGGCCGACATGAAACGGTTGAGTACTTAATGCTACAAGGCAGCTCTGTTCTTATTGTTAGCTCTCGAGATACGAGTGTACGATTAGCTGAAGTAGGATCGCTAAATTCCACGATATCCCAACTACTAGTGTAACTTCACCTGTATTTTCAGGAACAAAATCAAAATCAAAGGTGCAGACTATTTATTTTCCACCTTGAACGTCATAATTCTATCAAAATTCAATTATTTCTCAACCCTTTGCACTCCTTTGAATTTTATTTCAATTTTGTTACCAGCAGCTTCCAACACTTTCGTGCGTTCTATTTGAAATTTACTTGAAGTGAATTCCTCTCCTTCTTTGTTTATTTAAATTGTTTTATCTTTTAGTTAAAATGCAAGCAATTTGCATACAGCACGTTTTCTGTAAAATGGCATTGATATTCCGGGGTTGATAAAATACAATGCAAAATTGAGATTGTTTAACAGATTACAATCTTCGTTATCAGAATATCAATTAACCCTTTGCATCGGGAATTTTATTTCAATTTCGTTACCAGCAGCCAACACTTTTATGTGTTTCGTTTGAAATTTACTTTAACTAAAAAATAAAACAGTTTGAATAAATACGGGAAAAAACAAATTCACTCAAATACGAAATAAATAGTTTTATTCGCACTATTCCTGTCTTTTCTAATTTCTAAGTTATCATGATATATCATGAAACAATTTCCAAAATGCACGTTTCACAAAAGAAGCTGGGACTCGACAAAGGAGCTGCTGAGACTTGCTGAGAGAACTGATATCACACTCTACACAGCACTGCAGACGATTAGTAATTATCAGTGACAGATATAACGATTCTATGCAGCATTCTAACTTAATACGCTAAAACCTAAATTCGATTTTACTGACGATATTTATCGTTCAACTGGTCGATAACTTGCATATACGGAAAATCTGGCTTTCGATATTTCCTCACTTTTGCATATTATCTACAACGTATTCTGTATATTTTCACACATTTAGCTTGTACATCCACAAATATCCGCGATCTGGTAACAAGTTTATTTTTCATGCAACGGTCCCAAGCGCAAGAACCAATATCCTTCTCGCGTGTTGTAATTATCGAGAATTGTTGATCTTGCTATCCGAAATAACGTTATAGGAACCTTAAATTTACACTTGGAATTAATATTAGAATAATTATATACTCATTCGATAAGCGATTGCAAAGATATTCATCGATACAAACTTGCTGGCGTCTCGGCACATTTTTCCATACCGACTGTACTGTTTACATTCGTCTGACGCCACGCACGCACACACTTCCACACACTGATACTCGCATACGAGTATCTCCACTACGCATCTAACCTAGTCCAGCACATAAAATTATACATATCTCGATAGTAATAATTATTGAACGTGGTGGAAGTTGCAAGGGCCGACAAAATGTCAGACATAAATATCGCCTGAGCACGAGCCTCCGTGTTATCGTTCCATATTGATGCGGACACCATACCGATCACTCTGCTGCCCCGTACGGCTCCCCTATTTCTTGCGCAGAGGAAACTCCTACCACCATTAAGTACAACTAGATCCACTTACGTGTACGGGAATCTTTTTCTCATTTTCCATAACGCGCTGTATCACGGTGCGCTGCTGACGAATCGCTCGACGATTCATCGTGCAAAAATGTTGTATAACAACTGGCAAATAGAAAGGGTCTACCTGGTCTAATTCCCGGACAACCGATTCCAAGCTAATTAGCAAATATAGAACGACCGTGTAACGCGATATTTTCTTTTGCAGAGCAACGTCCGAGTTCGACGACGGATTTTGGCAGCCAACCCTCTTACGAGTTCCCGAAATCCTCTTCAATTACGGCCACGCAGCATAGAGCAGAGCTTGTAACTGTCGAGAGCGTTTAACAAGGGCCACGTGTGTAAGACAATTCTCGATGGTTGTTACGGTCCCAGGCAACGTTGCAACGGAACGACAAACAACAGGATTCGGGCTGCCTCTGTTTCTGCCCACGCGACGGCCAACAAACGTCAGAACCATAATCCGGATGAAATTAAAGCAATGGAATTAACAGCGCGAAGGAAACACACGAGCGATGTGACACGTCTCGCCATCGCATTGTAGAAAAGTACGGTCGATCTCGCGACGAGATAAAAATTCATTATCGACGCTGTTGGTATCGGGGCCGGTTGCCGAAAATTGATGGCTGATCGTATCGAGTCGTAACAGGTGTATAGAAGTTTCCTCTTCCTTTGTTCCTTCACTTCGAAGTCCGATAAATGTTCCGTGTGACGCGTATCGCGTTATCTTATTCCCGACGATCTGAATCGCAAGATAAACGATCGTCTGTATCTTCGGAAGAGAATTAAATGTAGATGTAAATAAAGGAACGTACGAAAGCTATTAGCGGCCGATCGTAATTTCCCGCGTCTACAAATGCAGAAAATCATAATGTAGCTATGCGTAATCGGGGCGCGTAAATCACAGTTGACAAGAAAATTATACCGAAATGTTGAGCGATGGCGAAGCGGTGTTTGCGATGGAACGCGTTTTAGAAAACGAGCAGCAAAGGGAGGCCGTGCACCCTTTGACACGAGACTTAGAAGCGACGAAACGAGAGGAAAGCGAGCAGTCGTCAAAGTGAATGCCAGTTGTGCGAGATCTCGCCAAAGGGTGATTAATGTACGCGGAAGAGAGAAGAAGAAGAAAAAGAGAAAGAACAAGAAGAAGAAGAAGATGAGCACACGAGGAGAGAAGGTGGACGAAGAGGAAAAAACGAGGAATAAGAAGCGGAGGACGATGAGTGGAGGATTGGGCCGTTGTCTGCCGGAACACAACATCGTGCCAGAAAATATTCTTCTTAAAATCCGATCAGAAATTCGCTGTACGAAATTTTGCCGATGAACGAGCCGTACGCTAGCGCGATTAAATATTAACTACGAAGCCGATTATGTAATTAAAAGGATATTCGTAGTAATTGGGAGGACGGACTAACGAGCTTTCTAAAATTTCCGAAGATAATTGCGCGTGCAGCGCGTGATTATCGGTGGTTCGCTAATTACCGGCTAACGCGCATCGTTTCTCTTTTCCAGCTATTACGCCCGAAGTCGCCACGGAACTCAGCGTGCGACTGACCGCCACAACGATTCCACCAGGATCCTGAAACTTCCTTATCTGGCTTTTCCATTTTCACCGCAGCCACTGTAACTCACGAGGGCTGGCGATGTTAAACCCTCGCTGTAATTTCGTATGCCTTCGACATTTTGCCATCGATACGATGGAATCGCGGTTGCTTCGCTTAAAAAGGTTCGCGGTTTTATGATTTTTATGATCGTCGCAGGATAATATCGCGGTTTGAATTGAGAAGCTTCCTGCCTGACCGAGGGCGATTTAAGTAAATTGTTATGCTCAAAGTGATTCTGCTTTTTTAAACGTTTAGTTGCGTCTGCGCGAATTGGCAATTATAACGGCACTTCTTCGTAAAAAATGTCAAACACGTTTTCCACAAACTCGTGGATTCTTTTCAAGAAACATTTTTAAATTGTCTTACGAAACGCGATGGTTTCCCTATGTCTAACCCTCTATCCGGTACCTTTTTCCCTTTTTGCAAATATATTGAAATACCTGCAGCTGTACCTGAAGTACGTTCTACAGGTTCTTCCGTTTTATTATTTAACTCGTACCTTACAATTTGCCCAGAAGAACATTCGGTTAATTTTTCTAGCTTAATTGCTAAATAACACGTGGATGGCCACCCCCAGCGGGGTGCCATTTTCCAGTCTGTCTATTTTATTTCCTCAGTCAGGTCGGTGGGGTGCTTTCTCTTTAGTCCTCTATTTATGAAACATTCTATAGGTCGCTAAATATTGTTAATCGAATGAAGAAAAAGAAGAACGGCACGAAGAAAATAACGTAACTTCGATTCTCTTCAGTTCCAGCTAAGGTTAGTCGCATGGGCCTTTTAAACGATATAAATAAACCTTACCAAATTTGATTTATTATTCAACTTTTATGACAAACGGTGTAAAACAATCGCCTACGTGAAATGGCACTCAGCTTTCGAAAATATATCCAGTTGCGCTGCGTTTTCCTTTGCAACAGCGTACTCTACACGCTCTAGTCGGATTTGTTTGCTATTTTTCCTAAACACGTGGTGTTCTTAGTTGTCCTGAAGGATGCACCCTTACAATAAGGGGCTGTTTTAGAAATTGGAGAAACGTCAGGCGCAATGGTACGTTCTTCAATCTCTAGCTACTTGCAGCAGAAATTTGTTGTATCTTGTTTTATTTCCTGGCAGACAGGTACAGTACATTTTTATATCCATTGAACAAGGTGCAGTTTATCGGAGAGAATGGTAATTTTTTTGCACCATTTTGAAGTTAAAGGACGCTGATGCGAGAAGAAACGCGTCACGGGTTTACTCGCAACCGGTGAACAATGCGTTAAGTAATCGTGTTAGGTACAGTTAGGTTAACAAAATGTAAATGCTGGGAGGCCCGTTCAGAGGAAGACATTTGAAGCTGTCAAAGAAAAAATACATGAAATAACGAGTATGTATATCTGAAAGCAGTTGAAATATAATTAAGTAATTACATTTCACACGTGGAATATTTTCTACGCCAGAATTGAGTTATAGTTTGACGGCCGCTCAAAACCATTTATGCAGTCATTAAGGCATCATTAATCTTGCTCTCCGTTATGCGCGACAACAGAGTCATTGTTGAAACAGGTGCTACTTCCGAAGAGGCCAGGATCATTAGTCGAGTGAATGGAATCGGTTCTCGGTAGAATAAAGGAATCAAACGGTAGAAATCACGACGAGGAGGAGATACGGACCGTGACGTTTGTGGCGACGGCAATTACCGAAATTCTGCCACGAGACAAATTGTCGTGCGGTTTTAGCGAAGAAAAATTTCAAAACAACCGAGTAGCTTCTACTTGCATCGAAGCTAAAATGGCACTCACAGTCTTTGCAACGTAGTAATTAGAATTTGAACAAGCAAGTTATACAATTTATCTATTGATAGATACTTCAATCCTTTAACAGGTTAGCTTAACACTTTGACAGCCGCGTGGCTCATATATGGCCCACGGCTTCTCCCGCTTCAATTTTTTACGATTGCCAGTTAGGGCATTTTGAATATAACCGATAAATAGAAGATTCTTTGAAATAAAAAGTGCCATTGAACGATTAGACATTTTTATTACAAATGAGAACAAATGTTGCATCTAACGGTGCACTGTGTTGCAACACTATAATACGATTAATTAATACGAGAAATGGAGGAGATCTTCAAGATAAAGAGAATGTTACTTTCTATATAAATAAATCGGTCGATCGTTCTATCAAACTGTCAAAAAGTGAACCGTGTGAGTTCCAAAGATCGCTGTGTAGATTGTTTGCCCAGACCTAAACAAAGAAACACTGATCTAGCTCAATAAGTCTGGGGGACAGCCACGACCAATTCTCCATCTTTTCCACCTCAATCATGTGCTCTATCGGATGATTCGATTGCCCAAACATAATAGAGCCGAGAGCATTGTTCGCGGATTTGGTTGAAATAAAAGGAACGGCTGGCCGACGAAGAAGAAACACCGAAAATATTCGGTCGAGGAACGTAAACGGCTGCTATTTGTCAGCCAGACGACTCAATGTCTCACGAACGTCTCGGGCTTCTTCCATCGCACTTGGCCCGAAGACTTCACACATGCACGATAAACCGAATCAAAAGGCAAATAAAACGCCGTGTGTTGTCGAACAGTCGATGAATGAAAGCTTGCAATACGAAACAATTACGAAACACACATTTCATGACATATTATAATAAGAAGATATAATGTTTCTATTAGAATGTTTGGAAGAGGTGGATTTAAAATTGAAGATATTTGCTCGACAAAGCTAATTATCGTTTGCAATGCGAAACAATTACATTTCCATTAGAATGTTTACGAAAGGTGGATTTAGAAGTGAAGATATTTATTCCACAAGGCTAATTATTATTTGCAATACGAAACAATCACGAAACACACATTTGAAGAGATATTACAATAAGAAGATATAATGTTTCTATTGGAATGTTTGGAAGAAATGGATTTAAAAGTGAAGATATTTGTTCGACAGGACTAATTATCGTTTGCAATACGAAACAATCACGAAACACACATTTTAAAACATATTATAATAAGAAGATATAATGTTTCTATTGGAATGTTTGGAAGAAATGGATTTAAAAGTGAAGATATTTTTCGACAGAGCTAATTATCGTTTGCAATAAGAAACAATTACAAAACACACATTTTAAAACATATTATAATAAGAAGATATAATGTTTTTATTGGAATGTTTGGAAGAAATGGATTTAAAAGTGAAGATATTTTTCGACAGAGCTAATTATCGTTTGCAATACGAAACAATCACGAAACACACATTTGAAGACATATTACAATAAGAAGATATAGTGTTTCTATTGGAATGTTTGGAAGAAATAGATGTAAAAGTGAAGATATTTGTTCGACAGGACTAATTATCGTTTGCAATAAGAAACAATTACAAAACACACATTTGAAGACATATTACAATAAGAAGATATAATGTTTCTATTGGAATGTTTGGAAGAAATGGATTTAAAATTGAAGATATTTGTTCGACAAAGCTAATTAGCGTTTGCAATAAGAAACAATTACAAAGCATACGTTTCATGACATACTATAATAAGAAGATATAATGTTTCTATTAGAATGTTTGAAAGAAATGGATTTAAAAGTGAAGATATTTGTTCGACAAGGGTAATTATTATTTACAATACGATACAATCACAAAACACACATTTGAAGACATATTATAATAAGAAGATATAGTGTTTCTATTGAAATGTTTGGAAGAAATAGATGTAAAAGTGAAGATATTTGTTCGACAGTACTAATTATCGTTTGCAATAAAAAACAATCACAAAACACACGTTTTAAGATATATTATAATAAGAAGATATAATGTTTCTATTGGAATGTTTGGAAGATGGATTTAAAATTGAAGATATTTGTTCGACAAAGCTAATTATCGTTTGCAATATAATGTTAAAAAAACGGAATATAGAGAAGTCAAAGTTTGATAATCCAATCTTGTTCAGCCTATTTATCAAACGTACATTGTGCGTTATTTGATGATAGTATGCTGTAACAATTTCAAGAACGTTTCTTCAACGCGGAAAAGATATGAAAATCGCGATCGACAGTACTGTACGTTTGGCTTATTATAGTGATCTAGATATAACTAGATAGGTGTTTAATAGCTAGTTATAATTAATAGTAATGTAAATTATAGCCTAGAAACGACAACACGTAATATATAATTTCGCTGAATATAGACGGCTGTTGTAATCGTATGTGATCTAAAGGTCAATGGGTAATGACGCAACGAGTTAATAAATAAGATGGTTAATAACTACCGGCATTGACTACTGAAAGTTATTAAGTATGTATCATGATTGTATTATAATTTCGTTTTTATAACGTTTAGGTGATTTTCAAAGCCGACCTCCGCGCATTAATTTCTTTCATGGCAGTGAATCACGTGTACAAGAAATTAGCATAAAAATCAACATTCAAATACATGAAAATTGTATCAAATTTTAAGAATATTTCCTTCAAAATATACAAAATATATGTGAAACTTAAATTATCATTAGGATAATTCGAATTTGTTGAATTACGTAACTGCAACTGAACGTAACACCGAGGAAAATTCAGGAAACTGTGATAGTCATCGATTGTATAATCAAAGGAAGAAGAAAAAACCATACACCTGCGTGAAAATTGATGCGTCGCGTACAAGTCAGGCGTATCGTTTCACGTAATAAATTACACGCATACTTGATGCAACCATAACGAACCGAGCGAGGCTCATTTTCACACAATACACTATTTACTTCATTTCATCTAATAATTAACACCAGCCTAATAACTAATGCCACGCTTTAGGCTTTAACAACCAGGCGAATTAATTTAAGCGAACGCTTTAAGCATCTCTCGCTCCCCATCATCTATCGTCGCTTCAATTTTCCTCTAGATATTCAATTTGCACGAGATCGTGCCAGCCGATCTCGAAACTTCGCGCCACCCAATTCTCGCTTGGTGTACTCGCGCTACAAACGAAATCGCGTGCGCTAACCATCGCTAACTGCAACGATATACACCGAATATAAAATAGACGATTTTGTAGAAAAATATACCCGGTGTTTTATTATATATATATATACAACGTCACTTCGAAATTCGTCGAACACTAAAACCAAGGACGTTAGGTTGTCCGAACAAGTTGATAACGGATGAACAATTTCTCTTTTACATTATTTCATCGAATTAAGCATCATCCATCTCGTTCTATTTCTATCACTATGTTCCTGCATAATCCAATAAACTGATATAAAAGGAAAAACATTGTGCGTCTATTGTTTGTGATTTCGCGTATTGTACGAGGGTGCGCTGTTGCAAAACACACGTTTGCGAAAGAAAGATACTTCTCGGACAACCTGATACAAGCGATCACCAATAAAGTACTTCAATATTTGTCACAAAAATCTTTGATGCGTATATCGTGTCACACATATGTTCGTTAAAGTGTTGCAACAGTTGCACCCATTTAGGAATATTCTTTGCAAGCACACGTTGCAATATAATTACACCGCTATGTGTAACTGGAATAATACAAGTTCATTTTCGATTTTGTATATTTGAAACTGGTCATTCACTTGTTCATTGTTCAAAAAGTTTCTTTCGTTTCATAAGGCGATAATGCACGAACAACAATTTCTCTTTTACATTATTTCATTGAATTAAGCATCATCCATTTCGTTCTATTTCTATTACCCCATGTTCCTGCATAATTATGCCAATAAACTAAAAGACATTGTATGTCCATTGTTTCCTTACAAAACGAAAGGAACATTTCTGACAACCCGGTGTATCTACAAGTAGCTAAATTCTCGTCCCGTCCACTGAACTGTCTCTTAATCAAAATTGATAAAGGCAAACTAATTTTTACAAAGTTACACTTCGTCATGGTACTTGCAAAATTGAATATGACGCGTGATAATTTATTTCCAAGATAAATGAAACGATGCTCGAATAAAATACGCGAGCATGTACCATACACAAATAAAAATCCTTGAAGAGAGGAATTATCGTATCTAAGAAATTAGCAGATCGGCTAACTCGTGTTGCCCGGTTAATATTTTACAGAAAGACCTTATTTCTGCATATTTCGATGCATCTTTACATTGAGAATGCACAGAGAAGACTCGGTACTCGACTTGACAAAGACTTGTATAGATAGATAAGTACTTAACAATCCGATTCGGTCGTTTATCCTCACGTTCTCCCGTCTTTCTTTCGTTTCACCGTTACGCGAAACGGATTTCACGAACAACCTTTCGATGGTAAATTGTACGATGCTAGCGAAATGGCAGAACGTTGGCAGGTCTGTTTCCGGGCCAAAGAAAACCAGCATTGTTCCAGTACACACGTGTCGCGATGTGCTTTCCTTCGAAATTGGAGCAATTTATGGGCACCGAAAATTCCTCGCAATATTCGACCCATGACATTCTCAACATCTGGCTTTTTTCTTGCCGACCTGGCCACCGCTACGTAACGTCTTTGTGAACGGGAGTTTCGAATGTGCTGGACGAGAAAATGAGAATTTATGTCGGGCTATTGAAAACTTGGCGACTTTTGCCTGCAAACATGTTGCAAACGAACAAAACCAGATCGTAAACGTATTGTACTTATGCTGATTTAAGTATTTGCTTTACGTGACCATCAGCATACAGGAAGGTAAGAAATTTGTCGTTAAATGGTATCCTTCTGGGGGTAGCCATCCACATGTTATTTAGCAATTAGGTTAGAAAAATTTACCAATTGCCCGGCTGCACAAATTGCAAAGTAGAAATTAAATAGTGAAAGACAAGAATGATAAAGATTTCATAATAGACACAGCTGTCTTCTTTGGAATAATATTTTTAAATAAAAACATAGAAACTTTTCCATATAAAAACTTCCCATAGAATAAAATATGAGAGAGGATTGTACCATGAAATGAACATTTGTATAAGACGCTGGTTCTTCGTATTTCTTTGTACCAAATCTCTCTTCTTTACCTTAACTCGTGCAAAATACCAAAATTGTTGTTTAATTTAAAGGTTATGTAAATCTAAGTCAGCGTACTAGTCGGATGAGATACAGTAAGCCCATGGAAACTCACTTTCCCGTCGCTTTGTGCAGAAATCGGCTTTGAGGTTAGAATCGGGCCGAGTCGAACAACTTAAAAAGAACAAAGACAGGAAAATTGGATGGCATGCAGAAAGTACTCACCGATCTCGCCGACAATGACTCGAACAGAACAGAAAGTCGAACCGCGCGACGACAGGCTGCTTCCTCGTCCGTCGTGAGACGCAAACTGACTGCTTGATCGCACCCAGGCCGTGTTTCTAAGATAATTCGCAAAAACTTTTGCTCCAGCGATTGCTGCAACACGATCAAACACTATCTTTTAAACTGTGCACCGGACAACGAACTGGTCGTGTCGCCGCCAACAATGATATCTCGTAACGCGCTTCGGAGAAGAAGATCGTTTCAAGATCAAGCGACGAAGAATACGGATGACGCTTTTATGAGCACGGAGAGTTCGTTTGAAAGCATCGTCCGCGATCGAGGAATTTTTTCATTTTCATAAAATTGCTCTGGATTTATCGTAATTATGGAGTTCTTCAGTTTTATATGAAATTCTGAACTATTCTCTTATTTGTAACTTCCCATGATTGAACAAAAGGATAGCAAGTATTGTTTATCGTGTCATCAATTTAACTGGAAAAATAGAAGTTAAAATATTAGAATAACGAGAAAAGCATCGTTGATGTTTTTACAAGAATAGTACAAGAAACGATATTTCAGGGTTTCTCAGCTCATAATTACACTATTAATCGTTCCGAATATGCAACTTATGTACCGAACCAGGAATAAAACGATTATGAAGAGGTTAGTCAGACTTGCACATGATGCTAACCTCGTCCCAAGAAGGCTCCTCTCAAATATTTAAAAATCAACTAGAAACATGTGTTCCATGAAAGTTACATTACTCGAGATATGGTAACTACGTTATGCGGAAGCTCGGAAATCTGATTGTTAGGAAATTCAAAGCAAGTGTTACCTCAGCCGATGCAACATGTCCGCGTTGCGCGCTACTTCAAGCGTGTCGGTGGAAGGTGCCGTTTCGATCGGCGGAAAATCGTCCAGTCTGGTGTCATGGAATCGCCAAAAAGGGGGGTTCGATGTCGCGAATCGAGGAACATCCTCGCGAGATAAGGGATGAAACCGAAGGCACGGGAAACGTTCCGGTGAAGCATCGTAAAAAAATCGATCGGTCGCGTTGACGGTTCGGCCGCGAAGGTGGCAGCACCTCACCGCGCGATCTCTCGTGGCAGCGGGGGCATGCATCGATGGCCGCGTTTTTGTTGTTTTTCCGTTCCTTTTTTTCTACTCCCTTTCCATCTCTTCCTCTTGCTCTTGCTTTCTCCGGCTTTCTCGCTCTCTTGCTTGTTCGTCCCTCTATTCTCTCGTAGTTGGCAGATTAGGCTAATGCGATGGACCAGATGAGATATGGGCCAGCGAATCGGAGTACAGTGCCGGCACGGCAGGGGCGTGACTGTACCCTGGAAACGGCCGTGCCCCGGGCCACAGTCACGACGTGAACTAAGTGCTGGGTGGAGCCCCGTCTAGGCACTACCTACTCGATGGAACCATCATCCTCTCCCTCGAATGTCACGGGGCAACCTAATGGCTGCCAGCCACCTCGAAAACGGCGCCAGTTTTGAAATGGTCTCGCGACCACTTCGTTACAAATTTCACCGGCTCCCCTCGTTTTGGCCAACTTCCCACTTGCTGCGGGCTATCCTTGCTTTTTCAGTTTAGTCACCGATCCATGATGTTCTACATGACGGTTTAAGTAGCGTGGTGTGTAGCGATTCTTTCAAAGAATTTCGGAAAATTATAAATTGTCTTGGCAATGGTCCACCTACAGAGAAGCTTAGTAAATAATTTTCATCCTAGGAAAGACTAAACGTCTTACTCGGTAACCTAAGCACGATGATAGGATGACAATGTCATGCATGGGGTGATATGTATAACAAAATTTCATGAAAAATGCAATGAAGGTTGGAGATTACGTCGAAATGAATCCATTTGTCAAATCCTGTACACGTGTCTTAAACGTAATGATCGGTATTTGATGAAAGCCAAGTTATATTCCTGCACGGGAACCACACCCTTCGTGAATTTCCACTCCAGATTCATCAACTTCGTACTCTCAAAAATACATATATCTTGCATCTGTATCTCGTACTTAATCGTTCTTCTATATTATAACGTCGATCCATTGATATGAACAATAATTTTCATTACAATTTACAATTTTACACTGCGTCGCCTGGAACAGTCGAAGCACTCGTTATACATTTGAAGATTTGTTATGACATGTAAAAACTGAAGTATTAGTCGTGACGTATGGTGTGAACTGGCATCATCCTCCAGCGAATCTACCCTCGTTCCACCTTTAAAAGAGAAAGCAAAGTCGCGCGAACATTTGGAGCCACATAGGTGGCACGATTTATCCACATAATTTTTCCTTGAAAAAAACGAAAACAAAGTGGGGAAACGGTGCGAAAATGGAAGAATACCGAATGAGAAAAAAGAAGGGTGGAGGAGGAGAAAAAGAAAAAGCGTAGCTGGTACAAGCACTTTTCAGTCGATCGGGCTTCGCCGGGTATTTTTTCACGTCCGTTTGCCCGTTTCAATCCCCTGTTCGAGGCCGCTCCTCATCCATCTGCCTACCGATATTCGTCCGGGGCCATATCTCCCGGCCACTTTTCAATTTCGTCCGACGAATTTCCAGTCCCTCTCTCTCTCTCTCTCTCTCTCTTTGCCTGCAACTAGCACGCGTCTCTCAATCTACACGGCCAATTCTCCGGAGCATAAATCCGGCAAGTTTTTATTATTTAACGTTCTTTCCTTTTTATTCGAGGGTGGCCAGCAACCTGGTAGCACGTATCAAATGTTGACGCGAAGGAGAGAAAGGGGATGAAAGCTGGACGAAACGAAATTTCTAACCTGACCATCCGTGGACACTCTCTACCCCCATGAGGATACTGCACACCAGCGTCATCGGGATATACAGGCTAATTGCGAGAATGTTTTGTTGGCCTGTCGCAACTCGAGACCATCTCCCCTTACAAGGTTTTGCATTTAGCCTTTCCGTATCGACGACACGTACGGCACGAAACTCCGCGGAACCAGCTGGGAACCAGCTACCCCCGACGACCCTGACTAACTTCGCTTTAACGCGCTAATAGACGGCCCTGTAACACGGTGAAAGTTGCTTTCCCGCGGTCTCAGTCTTGGCTGACAACGCCAAGGAAACGGTAGACTGATCGGTATCATGAGAAAAGTTGGGCGAACAGGGTTCATTCTACAAAGTAGTTAGGATCTGATGGTCTAGTACCTCTATATATAGGAATTCGTTTCTTCAAGAATTCAAATACCTTTGAATGTTTAGAACTACCACATCAAGGTCTAAGTATTTAGCTTTACTAAATATCATAGCGTTTCTATTAAGTTTTATTAAATTTAGAATTACTTCAAAAGAAGACGAAGGACTAAAAGATCCAATTAGGATCACCTTTCGCTAATCAACGAAGGATATTGCGTTAAAAAGAAAGCTGATCGAATAAACATAGAAGGAGCGGAAGCTTCGCGCTCGGTCGAAATATAATTCTCGCGGCGTGCACCAGTCTGGTGGACGCGCGCGTCGATTGATTCGTTAATTAAGTCGTGGAAATACTTTTGCACGCACGCGACAGGACGTATTAATCGTCGAACGCCGGAGGTCATATATTGTTTGTGACGCTTTAGACGCGAACATTGATTGCGAGAGAGACGCCGGCGTCGGTCGGCGGTTTGCAGAGGAGAGACGCTGCTCGGGGGAGCACCGCCGTGTCCCGGGGTAGGAAAGGAAGGAGAGGGAGCGGCGATATTATTGATTTATGTCCCGTTCTACGTTATGTATTCTAGCTCCTCCACACCGGTGCCGAATGATCCGAGGCAAGTGCCACCGTTTTCCTCGCACTCGGCCTTCCACTTTGAATACTTCCACCTATCACACACGCTTATCTCATTCCGCCAAGTACAACTTTTACTTTAACGACAAAGATTCCTGTTTTTAAACCTGCTTAAAAAATATTATTCCAATTGGGAACATTCGATTACCAAGGATTGGATTATAATAGGATTAATAGGATTACCAAGAATCCATTTTACAAACCTAAAGATGAACATCATTTGTAGGTGTAGCTTAAACTATTGGTATAGCTTGACCAGACAATTAAGGTAAGAAAGTTAAAGACAAATTGTCAATGGGCTTATTCGGGAGGAATGTATTCTCCATTCGAATGATTAGATTACCAAATCTGTACTAATTTGTAAATATAGAAATTCTTCTTCTTTAAGACCCATTAGCTGAACTATCAATTCTAAAGTACGATATTAAAGAAGAAACCATAAAAAGGCTTCTATAATCGCGGTTATATAATTAGATCAACGAGGAAAGATAAAGGCCTTAACCAAAAATATGTATTTACTATGTGAGCCCAAATAATAATGAGATCTAACGAACAACTTTACATTCCACTTATCCGCTCTATAGGCGCATGTACCGAACACTTCGTTTATAGTCAGTCAAGCGCTATATCCTGGACGAAGATCGGAATTGCCAGAATCGATATAAGCAACCGTAAATCCGCGACAAAGTGCCATCGGAGGGCAACGAGAGGATCGCGAACGATCATCGTTACTACGAACGTCACGAAAGTGGTACAAAGACCACGTACGCTGATGAAGGGAAGCGACCAACAGGGATATCAATTATCTTCGATGCGAGTTACAGTTACAGGGAAACGCTACGCTGGTGGGGGGGCAACGGTGGAAGTTGTGCGTGACGGAAGTTAGGCTGCGCTCGGCTAGGGGCAGAGAGTACGAAGATAGAGGCAAGAATGGTGGTAAAGAGAGAAAGAGAGTAAAAGGAAGAGAGGGATCCGTGAACGAGAAGCGCCGAAAATTGATGCATTCCCTATGCAAAACAGCAGAAGCACGGCGCTAGTAGTAGCTGGACAACACGCGACCGAGAATCCTCTACGGTCTCTCTCCATGGCGTACTCTCTCCTCGTCTCTCTTTCTCGCCGCTCGTCCGTCTCGCCTTCTACCACCATCAGCGGCTCCGTCACCTACGTCCTGAACAGAATCGAGAGCGGTATAGGAGCAATTAACACTCTATTAACACTAACGACGCTCATACATAACAACGGTGCCGCAGGGATTGAATTTATGGTCTGTTAATGGGGGTTACTTTATGCGTTATGCAGTCGTACGCGCGTCACGACGCTTGGACGGCCTCGCGTAAATTTCGCGACGCCTGCCGCGCGCGGTTTTCTTCCTGCGCCAGGGGTGACACGTGGAACGCCCCGATCTGTGCGCCGAACCCGCTTGTTGCAGATTTTTCCTCGATAGCGGTAATCGTAATCCTCGTGGGGACGTCTGAATGTTTTATATGTCGACGATCGTAATATATTGTCCAATGAAGGTAAGATAAATAAAAGATAAATCTGAAATAATAGATTAAAGAGTAAACTCCGCTGATAAAAAATCAATAAACCTAATTACATGCTCATAGCACGAGTAATAATAAATATCGGCCAAATATGAATCACACAGTAATTAAGATATTCATTAATTTACCAAATTTATGAAACGATCCGTCACAGTTCGTGAACCCTCGATGACTCGGTTTTAAACTCAGTGTAATCATCAGCAGGCAATTTCCATTCCCAAACGGTGTCTGATTCGGTTGTAGGATACCGGGAAAGGATGAAAGAGGAAACAGGTGTACGCGTAATCTCTCTTCGGCGAAACGCGAGTAAACAAGAAAGTTAGAGGGGCTCACCGCTCGTCGAGTGCGGCGGAGTCGAGTGCCAAAGTTCATCGTGAGATCCTGCCCTCCTCGCGGCTAAAGGAGACGCGGCAAGGCCGGTAAAGTGATAAAGCGGCCATAAATTCTGACCGCCATCCTCCCGCCGAGCCCCTCTATCTTGCCGGCTCTTCACTCGACCGCCTCGCGCTTCTCCCCTTCTTCGTTCGCCTATCTGCCTATCTCTTTCTTTTCTTTCCCTTCCATCTTCCTTCTCCTTCGCCTCCACCTTTCTACGTTGCAACCTGGATGCACCTGCAACAACGGAATTGGCAAAGGTCAGCACGCGCATTTCCTCCTCTTATGTTACGCACGCTCTTTAATACTCACTCGATGACGATTCTGTTTCACGTCCTTGATAACCTTCAGGCGTTCTAATCGTTGGCGAGACATTGTTGTCAATCGTCGAAAGTTGGAATTATTCAGTTTAATTTACTTTGACAATTCGTCGTTGATATTTTTAACGTACTGAATATATGTCTTAAGATCCTGTTTATTTATTTATTTTATTCCTTGTTTGTTTGTTTGTTTGTTCGTTCGTTCGTTTGACAGAGTTAATTAGATGAATGAATACTTACCGTTAGATACTGTTCTTTAAAATAGATTTCTTACGTTCGGTGGATGTCAGTTGCTCAAGCAGATCTGGATAGTCTAACGACCTAGCAGCGAGTTGATACGAGCAATTCTACTGGCAGAACGTCCTTGACCATAAATAACGAAGGGAGACAAACCGTCAATTGACCTGACGAACGTTCAAGTCGACACGCTTGTTTGATCTTCACCCACTTCTCGATTGCACTCGTAACTCGAGAACCACTGCATCGAGCCTTCGAATTTCCACTTACGTATATACATATTTTGGCGTCTAGCAGTTGGATGAAGTTATTTTACCGTCCTATATTAAATATCAACAAAGCTGGAATTCCAGGAGCAAAGCAATCTTCCTCGAAAATTTCATTAGCGGATCGAACGAAAGAGCGATGGAGTAAAGCAGCGCTGAAATAGGAAGGGGAAATTAGGTCAGGCAAAGACACATGGAATCCCGCGTGGACAAAGCGAGAATAGAGACATCTGTACGACGTATAGAAGAAATCCGCGGGCTGTTACAGCTGCAGTTGGGCGAAATGTCGAAATCCAATATCGCGGTGTTCCAGACGTACCGGCCTCCTAGAAGCTAGGCACACGGTATGTTCGTTGCAGCGCAGGGGCGAACAGACAGAAATCCCAATAAATCATCCCGTCACGAGCCGTGAGCCAAGGCGGAGCCTCTTGCCTCGTATTAGCCAATAATAATCCTCTCCGAGGTGGAGGCCATCTTGGATTATACAATGGTTCCTTCCGCCACAATTCGTATAAATGCAACCTTCGGGTTACCGGGCAACCTTTTCGAAGGGTCCCAGTGGCGTAGCGGCGAACCGCCGATATTTTCGTTCGACCGTGAAAGACGTGCAGCCGATCGACCCGAATTCGAACATCGTTCCGGCACCACCTTCCCAAATACGTCACATGCCACGAATTAGAGCGACGTATAGTCATCAATCATACGAATTCGAGACCACCCTCCGGCGATGATTATCCGATCGTTCTAATTTCAATTTAATTTCAACGAGGGACATTAGTTGACACGATCGTCGAATTTGTCTCTATATCTTATCAGATTTGGTGTATCGTTTAAGTTGTGAGATATATGGCTGTTTATATATATATATATATATATAAACAGCCATATATCTCACAACATATATATATATATATATATATATATATATATATATATATATATATATATATATATATATATATATATATATATATATATATATATATATATGGCAATTTAATGACGTCTCGTGATGATTATTAAGGCGTTGTAAAATGACAGACGGTAATTATAGCTATTTGTCTGCTATATTCCAAGATACAATGATCATGAAACGTGGTCTCGAACTTTAAAACCAGTAGCGTATGTAATTACATACTCGCTGCTGACATTAAAATAAAACAATCGACGAAGTTCTATCAATCGGTTAGTTAATGGAAAAGAGAGAAAGGACGGTACACGCGAAGGTACGATGAATCTCGCGAAGCGGGGTCGTACGATCCCAACCAACAGTCCACGTGACTGCTTTCAAACACGTATATTCGATCGATAAAGTTCGGTCGGACGTAGAAACGAAAGTTGAAGGAGAGAAAACCATACATCCCGGATGATCCGTCTTTGCCCCCAAACCGAGCTTCACACTCTCTTTGATTTTCATATTCAACCACAATTTATTTCTCGATTTCAAACACAGCTATTATAATTAATATAATTATTATTAATATGGACAGACTCTTATATAATATAATACAATACGGTTTAGACTTGTCGACATGATAGCGTATAATACTATTATCGTTTCCCATCGTCATCGTCGCTGTCATTACTCATAATACACAGTTCATTCGCGTGCATATCGTTCGTCATTGCAATCGTATCGTTATTATTGTAATCGTCGTCATCATCATCGCCATCATTATCGCCGTCATCGTCGTCATCGTCGTCATCGTCGTTATCATCATCATCATCATCATCATTATAATCAACATCGTTCGCTGACATACATTTTTTTTTTCTCTCATGTGTACATTTAGTTTACATAATGCAGGACACTACAAAATAATTATATACGTTTATCGTAATTCGTAATACTATTATATTTATATTTATATTTATATTTCATATTTATATTTAAATATATATAATTTATATATATATATATATAGATTTATTTTATTTATATCATCTTTTCCACTTATACTTCGGTAAAGTGGCGTTGCCTACATATTTTTCGGCCTGTAGGCACACCCCTATCTAAATGTGTTTCTCTTTTTTTCTTCCGCATCGCGCGTACCCGCTTCAAACGAATGCGTTGTACCAGGTCTTTTTTGTGTGTTGGGCGTGTACTGCTGCGTATGTGTGTACGTGCGTCCGTGCGCGGTTGTTGTGTGTGTACGTGTGTAATATGTTCTTGTACAATATAACATGTACATGAATGTTCCACCGGTTCGGTCGGAGCAATGTGTCCACGTAACACTGATGGCTCGAGTGTGCAGTCGATGTAGCCAAAAAGAAGATGACGTACATAATTCCGGTACTACGATATCTTAAGCTCTATTCATAAAATCGTATTGGTACGAACTACTTGCACGGATGAATCTGTGAATATAGGTATCCGTAAGTATCGATATCTATAAATACAGATAATGATACAGAGAAGTCTACAAACCTGGAATAGATATCTACAAAATGTGATGTTCATCGTTTTTCGAGATTTTATTGAAAACAAAGCATAAGAGTTCTACACACTGGAGCGATCACAAGTACATACATCTGGGGACGACAACGTGGCAGCTCTTAATAATATTGTCATCCTTTTACTCTATTTTCCTCGTCACGGTTACAGGCAATCAGACCATCGGAGGTGGTCGAATCGTCCCGTATGCCATGGCGTTGCTCGTATATCGTTACAGTACCGTATCAATAAATAGTAATTAATTAGTTCTCTGCTACCATTACTTTGTAATCCTTTTAGTCTATTAAACAGGTACCTACTTTACCTACGCGGTATCGTATACAGTGGTCGCGGCTCGCGATTCAATGCCACGACGTCAGACGTCGCCTTTCACATTGCCCCGCCGATAAAAAAAACCTCGTCGATGCGCCCATTTCGTTCGCGTGGAATTATTTACAATGCTTCTCTTGTAACAGCGTGGCCCGTGACACAGGACTTACATCGCCGCGTTTCAACAAAAATCGGAGCACCCTCGATAAGTACTATTGTTCTTCTTTTTCTTCCCCGATAGAATCTTTTAGAAGTAAAAAACCTCGAATCAATTCTCTAAATGACGACCTCGAGATGTACGAAGTTCTATTCGTAGCACACGAACCTCGCAATACTATTTTAATCGGATACGTTTTAAACTGTTATCGCGTAAAACACCGTTTTCGTCGCGTGTTACCGGGTCTATCAGTCTTCACACAGCGGAATTATTATCAATGAGACCGCGCGTTCTAGGAAACTTTTCGTTGAATTGGAAAAAGTTTTTTCTGAAACAATGACGACGACTTTTCAAATTGCAGCCGAAAAAAGCAATACTTTACAATTACCTGTATATTTACAAATGCATTGAATGTATGGTGAGCGAGTCGTCGAGCCAGATTTTTAAACGCGACATCTAATTCAGACGATACGACGCTGGGCGAAAGCATAAGTACTCAACTTCTATACAAGTTTCTCAATTTATGCGAAAACGATCTTTTTCAAAAATAAAACCAATTGAAAAAACACCGATTAAAGCGACGTAATTGAACAGAAGTTTAGGGATATCACGGCGCGTATGTCCTTATCGAGCGTAGCAAATTTTCCTCTATTTTACCGATATGAAGTTGTAAATCCATTTTTAATTGCGTTTTCTTTTTGGCTGTCAGTCCTTTCTTTTTTTTTTTTTTTTATGTTTTCGTTTGTATCGTATAAAAGACGGTTAATTGAATTGTACAGCATGATGAACGTTTTTAAGTTACAGCACTCGGGGTAATGGATTTCGCTTTGACTGAAGTAGAGAGGCGATGGACTACCCTTCCTTTTTCTCTTTACATATTTTGATAGATATACAGTACCTAGAAAGGTATACGAAACTAACGACACCTGTCTGGAGACTGACAGGTTGTCAGGAACTCTTCGGCGCATGGGCGTGCGAGGACGTGGTTTATAATTATTTGCCAATTATGATATAGTTTTTCGTACCGAACTGCTTAAGAACATTGTAAGCCAGCGGAAAAATGGGCTTCAAAATATATAATAAATATATCCAACAGTATCCCTCGTACTATCGCAAGTATATACATTCAAAGTCGAATTTGACAAGTTAATATCATAGTGAAACAATAACAACGAATGTTCAGAGCGTACCTATAAATTTTTATTGAATCACGCACGATATATGTAGTAAAAGATATTTATTGGACGATTATTGGAAACAAAAGGAAATCCATTTTGCTACACGCAATATGGTAACAATAAATATTACGCGATACTACTACATTAATATGGAGGATACCAAAAGCTGCTTATTTCTTATCAAGCGTTTTATATCCTCTGTCCGATAGGTGGTGTCTGCGAGCTCCCCAAATAGACACTGACTATATACACGATCGCAAACCCCACGCTAGTTACTTAATTGCGCATTGCCCATGGTACATAGAACGGCCACCGAAAGTACTTTTTTCGACCAGATGTTTCTTTCGTTTTTTCCATGACCACCGCCCCCGCCCGCTGCAACCGATATGCCCGTTTCCTTAATTCTATTTAATTATCATCTTAAGACTTAGGCTTTAGACGTAAACCTTATCGATTAAGCGCTAGCTTAGTGACTCACTTCGTACGTACGCACATGTTGCTATCGTTATTTTTCTCTTCCTCCTAACTTCACTCCCTTCCACTTAATCCTCCTGCTGCCTCTTCGCTTTACCTCTACACACAATCACGGTACTCTCGCATCTTTCTTCTCTTTCTTTCTTTTTCACTCTTGTTTAAATTACGTATATCTGTTTAATTTTTACGCGACTATATAAGAGTAAAGATAAAATATATAATTTGCATTTTACACATTCCAGTTAACGCTAGGAATTCACTTTTCCGCCTTATCTCTCTTTTTTTGCCGCATTTATACATATATATTTACTCTATATAAGTAGTAGTGTGTGTTCGCTATCCGATGGATACAAAATTTTCACTTTAAGCTAAACTGGGCGTTCACGGCGATCGCTCGCGGCACCTAACAAACTTCATAACGTCCACTGATCTTTCTTTTTTTTTTTTTTTTTAGAAAAATCTTTGTGTTTGTCCCTTTCGTCCAAAATTGCATTTTATCTAAACGACGGGCGATTAAATAAATATAGAACTCTGAGTAACGCGTGCGTTAAACGGTGACGCGTAATTATTGCACAATTCTGTTTTTCCACGTGTCACGAATGATCGTTGGCAAGAGAAATACCGGTGATAAATTTACCAATAAAGACCAAACAAATTTTTCTTGTTCCTACACACCCAGCAGGACCTTGAATAAGCAAGAACGCTAATAAGAATATTTCTGATCGATTGATTTGACCTACTGCTATGAACATATGCTACCATGAATTGAGACACAACAATGTGAACGTGTTTTTGTCAATCAACTAAACATTCAACGAGAATTAATGTAGCTAACCTATGTAGTGCCCGGCGAGAAGTCTCTGCGAAAACGGTTTGTCAAGCAGGCATTTATGCGTGAAATTTCGCCTGCACTGTTGACCACCGTGTCGTAACAGTTGATACTATGATGCAAGAGTAATAAATACCTCCTTTGTCTCGAAAGCCGCACCCTACGCTTCAATGCCGGCCATTACCTGGCCTACATAGATGGTATCACTGATTAATGCAGTCAGAATTAACACATGTCTCACTTATCTACCGCGAAACGCGCAAAAACAATATCCAAATCATCTGAGATTAATCGATTTATAGCAAACATTGTAATCAACAGCACAGAAGGAGACACTTTATTTTTCGACAAGAAAGGAAGCAAATTTACTAACCAACGCGACGTGCGAGTCGAAAACTGGATCGAATGACAAAGAACAACTAATCGATATCGATGTCGATTGACAGACAGAGCTACTGGTGAGAAAACGGCGAAACAAAAATATTCATGGTTGGCGGTTGCACGTACAAGTGCTATAAATATTTTGAAAATATTTAATGATTAAACAAACGAAGTGTGACAGTTTGCGTTAAACTCAATGACAAACATAATACGAGAAGTGTATGACAAGTATCTTTCTATAAATAACTTTCGATGTAAACGACAAGGCAGAAATAATCTTATCCTAACCCGCAAAACTATACGACTGCCTGACATGGACATAATTGAAATGACATAAAGATAAAAAGGGTATGTAATAATTCGAGGTAAGTAGATCAGAACAAGGATCAAAGATTTGTTATTTATCGCCGGTGTTCCTCTTTCGTTAAAACTTTCACGAAAACCCATATACCGACAACGACGCGGAGGCCCTCAACGGGCTATCGAGCTTAATTGACGCCAATTTGCCCGAGCAATTTAGAATCACGACCTCTGACCGTAAACATACGGGTTTCGACGCTTCCCCCCGAAAAAAGAATAACTGTCCGCAGAAGACAGCGAGCGATCGTCGACGATCTTCCGTTTTTCACAGTTCGTTGCTCCTCAAGGACAAAAAGTTATATATAAATAAATCTCTCGAGAAAGAAAGGCCGGCCGGTGCCCAATCGATGCGCGTGCGCGAGCTGGACCATGTATTACGTATATCAGTTTCATATATCTCCAATTTTTTTCCATTTTTTTTTTTTTTTTCTTTCTCATGATCGTTCCTCCTTTTTATTTTTCCCCATTAATGCGAGGACGGGCCGGAAGAAAGTTCGCGGGACATCGCTTCGCGTCCCACGGGAACATTCTTCGAACCCGTGCGATCTACATGTAAACGAGATTTCGCGAAATCCCCAGATTATTTCCTCCTATGTACATTTATATTCTTCTTTACCTTCCCCCTCTCTTTTTTTATCGTTTTCTGTTTTTGTCCATTTCATTTAAATACCGCCTTTTCATCGTCGTCATCGTTTATACATTATTACGTATTCGTTAATTATCGTTTATTACGTATATCATTAAATTGCGTGTATACAAGGTATAAACTAAATTATGTCGATCTAAGTTTTACAACACAGCACAAGAATTCGCCGCGGCAGAGTTCTCCGACGTGTCCTCGGCCCGATAGATGGACACGATGATGTCATCGGCCAGGTCACGATCCGGCGTCATCGATCCGTCATCGATCGCAAGCATTTTTATCGACCGGCCCGGACAGATGGTGCGTTTGGCCACTGCTTGGCACACTTAACGCAGTTTCTATGGGCGCGAAGATTTGAATACACTCGTTTTACATTTCAACAAACATGCAAGGAAAGAAAACTGGGGTCACAGTGGACATGCGTTCAAACATGTGACTAGTGACCGTGCATTAATAACAAAACTGAAAGGACCAAAGTCTATTAAATTTCATTTGAAAATCTCTTTACTCGCTTGCAAATAAATGAAAAAGCCATTTTGATTTTGTATCTTTGTTTCGGAAGAACGATTTCTTTAGATATGCAGGAATGAAAATTTTGATTGAACGTATAATAAACTTGAACAGTCCTTTCGAAGGAGCTATGAAGACGCTGTTAAATTCTCATTTCTGCTCTTTTTGAATATCTTTTTTACTTGAAAGAGAGATGGATGCTTTGAAATAAAAGCGGATGAGGATAGAGCGTTTTCGATCGACAGCTCTGCTTCCTAGAATCGCTGTTAAGGTGCCAAGCGGTTTCATGCCGAAAGCATCCTATTCCAAAAATATGTTACGAATTACATCACTTGGTAACTTGGCCTCGTATCTCGCGGAGCAGTAGTAAATTTTTAATGGTCACTCGCCCCTGAAGATCCCTCGAATTTTGGTTCTATCAAGGGTCTACCTGATAAGAGTTACATTTTTTCACCGTTGCTTCGAATATTTACAAGGCGAACGCAAATACTGTTGCGTAAATACGCAAAACGTTTTTTTAAAATACTTGGACGCGTCATCTACGTTGACGAAAGGTGTTTGCAACAAAATGCGCGATTTTCTTATGTATATTGTAAGTATATTCGAACAGTAAACATCATAAATCTCTCCTTGAAATCGAAATGCAGTTTGTATCTTGAATATAAGAAATGTAGTAAAAAGTACATTTATGACAAGAAGGCTAATTTGTCTGTTGACACAATCGGTCCGGACTGTTGGGAAACACCTTTTTACTCGAGTAGCCGCGGTATTTTTGCTTGCAAAAAAAAAAAGAAATGTATAATTATAATACACAGCGATATATTACCCGTAATCTTTTAGCTACGCACCCGACGAGAATAAACAAAGGTGGTTCATTTTGACATGTTCTTCAAGCAGTATACGTTCGAAAGAATAAACTTGAGATAATAATTGTAAAAAAAACAGTTGGTAGAAAATGACGGAATACTTAAGGAGGAAAAAAATTGCGATAACGATGAGACAAAAACGTACATACACGAAAGTGCAAGTAAGCATAGAATTTTTTAACTGACCTTACGACGACACTGATGAAGAAATGTCAAGTCGATTCGATTCTGCTCCGGCGGAGGCCTCCGCGCTCCTAACAGCACTGTTTTCATTCATTCGATCGGCACACTTTCCGGAGAAAAGGATCCCCCGTTTCGTTCGACGTATTCGTGATTGGCCAAGACTACTGGCAAATCGACAGATCCGATTGATCACCGTAATATCACTGGAATTTAACGGATTGCGTTACAAGCACACACTGATATTTCACTGGCTTCACGACAACGTAATCGAACATCGCTTTGATCTTTTCCCTTCGCTCCGTCCTCACTGTTTAATTCATTCGCAACCTCGTTCTTCAACCAGAGATAATGTTAAGCGTGCAGCCGTTCTACCGGAACTTCCTCTGCATTCCGTTCTCTCTTCGTCTCCGCATTTCCATATCGAATCCTCCCGGCACTGGAGAAACACACATTCGAAGATCACACTTGGCACGTTCGCGATTACTAAATAACCCTCGCTGAGCCACCGCGGTATTATAGAGAAAAACCTATCTAAACGATCTTCTAAAGAACACTAAACCGTTCATCTACTCGCTAAATAGAGACACGACTGGACGACCGTCCTTTTTCCGCTAGTTTTCTTTCTTTTTACGACCTAACCGCACTACGAACTCTACGCGTGTACGACGTGTAAGAGAATAAATAATAAAACGTTTTCCTAACGGATAATTTTTTTTCCACGCGAATACAACGTTTAATCCACGAAAGATTCATCATCGCTCGATCCGCGCGATCACATCGCTCGTTCGCTCATAATTCTCACACGCTCAGTAAAATTTGCATACCTCGTATTTTCGCTCTCTTTACTTCTTTTATATATATTTATATATTTATATGTATATATATATATACACGTATGTATACATATACACACACACACATATATATATATATATCACTTTACACGTTTTCACAGGCGCTCATGCATACTCTACTATACAATTACAAGGACCGAATTCGTTCAGTTCGCGTAACTTTCATGACACTCGCGTTTTAAAGTACGTATATTTGTTCCTCTCTTTCTCGCTCATTCTCGCTCTTTTTTTCCACACTCTCTCGCACATTCTCTCTCTCTCTCTCTCTCTCTCTCTCTCTCTCTCTCTGTCGTTCTTTCTCTGCCAAATTATCTCTAGCATTATAGGCTTTAGTACAATTACATTCGATTAAATGTAATAGAGGTTAACGCGGTTCTGATTAGCATGTGATCCAGTTTTCCTCCGATCCGATCCAATTCCTCTCCCTCTTCTCCGTTTTCTTCGACATTCCACTACGTGATTATTAGAAGATCGCGCGTCCCTATAAATCTTCATCCGACTCGTTCGTGCGTCCGGTTCCCTTTCCTTTCCTTTTCCTTCCTTCTACTCCGTTCCATGTCCCCCTCAGCTCCTTTTTCCACTCGAACCTCCTCGTCTTATCTCGCATTCCCTTCCCTCTTCCTCCTCTCCTACCCTCTCCTTCTCTTTCCAACTCTCTCTCGCGCGCGCAATCTCGCTCCTTATCCTTTCATCCCTTTGTCATCGTTCTGTTCACGTCTTCGCTTCTATCCACACTGTCGGCAACGTCCATTTCTCTTCCACGATCGTCTCTATCCCGTTTATCCCTCTTACGTTGTCCTCTCCTTTTTTGGTACGAGCAACTTGATTAACACGACAAAATAAGCGTCATTGCTGTATGAGTGGGGTGATGGTGGGTTGGCTTGGGGTGGGCTGGGCGTGTGGGTGTTTTGGGGGGGGGGG